>CAXARG010000105.1:0-332045 GCA_963971235.1 Cryptus armator | reverse complement strand
GGCATGGAATGGCATGGAATGGCATGGAATGGCATGGAATGGCATGGAATGGCATGGAATGGCATGGAATGGCATGGAATGGCATGGAATGGCATGGAATGGCATGGAATGGCATGGAATGGCATGGAATGGCATGGAATGGCATGGAATGGCATGGAATGGCATGGAATGGCATGGAATGGCATGGAATGGCATGGAATGGCATGGAATGGCATGGAATGGCATGGAATGGCATGGCACCGCATGGAATGGCATGGCACCGCATGGCACGGCATGGCACCGGCATGGCACGGCATGGCACCGGCATGGCACGGCATGGCACCGGCATGGCACGGCATGGCACCGGCATGGCACGGCATGGCACGGCATGGCACCGGCATGGCACCGGCATGGCACGGCATGGCAACGGCATGGCACGGCATCGCACCGGCATGGCACCGGCATGGCACCGGCATGGCACGGCATGGCACCGGCATGGCACCGGCATGGCACGGCATGGCACCGGCATGGCACGGAATGGCACCGGCATGGCACGGCATGGCACCGGCATGGCACGGCATGGCACCGGCATGGCACGGCATGGCACCGGCATGGCACGGCATCGCACCGGCATGGCACGGCATGGCACCGGCATGGCACGGCATGGCACGGCATGGCACCGGCATGGCACGGCATGGCACCGGCATGGCACGGCATGGCACCGGCATGGCACGGCATGGCACCGGCATGGCACGGCATGGCACCGGCATGGCACGGCATGGCACCGGCATGGCACGGCATGGCACCGGCATGGCACGGCATGGCACGGCATGGCACCGGCATGGCACCGGCATGGCACGGCATGGCACCGGCATGGCATGGCATGGCACCGGCATGGCACCGGCATGGCACGGCATGGAATGGCATGGAATGGCATGGAATGGCATGGAATGACATGGAATGGCATGGAATGACATGGAATGGCATGGAATGGCATGGAATGGCATGGAATGGCATGGAATGGCATGGAATGGCATAGAATGGCATGGAATGGCATGGAATGGCATGGAATGGCATGGAATGGCATGGAATGGCATGGAATGGCATGGAATGGCATGGAATGGCATGGAATGGCATGGAATGGCATGGAATGGCATGGAATGGCATGGAATGGCATGGAATGGCATGGAATGGCATGGAATGGCATGGAATGGCATGGAATGGCATGGAATGGCATGGAATGGCATGGAATGGCATGGAATGGCATGGAATGGCATGGAATGGCATGGAATGGCATGGAATGGCATGGAATGGCATGGAATGGCATGGAATGGCGTGGAATGGCGTGGAATGGCATGGAATGGCATGGAATGGCATGGAATGGCATGGAATGGCATGGAATGGCATGGAATGGCATGGAATGGCATGGAATGGCATGGAATGGCATGGAATGGCATGGAATGGCATGGAATGGCATGGAATGGCATGGAATGGCATGGAATGGCATGGAATGGCATGGAATGGCATGGAATGGCATGGAATGGCATGGAATGGCATGGAATGGCATGGCACCGCATGGAATGGCATGGCACCGCATGGCACGGCATGGCACCGGCATGGCACGGCATGGCACCGGCATGGCACGGCATGGCACCGGCATGGCACGGCATGGCACCGGCATGGCACGGCATGGCACGGCATGGCACCGGCATGGCACCGGCATGGCACGGCATGGCACCGGCATGGCACGGCATCGCACCGGCATGGCACCGGCATGGCACCGGCATGGCACGGCATGGCACCGGCATGGCACCGGCATGGCACGGCATGGCACCGGCATGGCACGGAATGGCACCGGCATGGCACGGCATGGCACCGGCATGGCACGGCATGGCACCGGCATGGCACGGCATGGCACCGGCATGGCACGGCATCGCACCGGCATGGCACGGCATGGCACCGGCATGGCACCGGCATGGCACGGCATGGCACCGGCATGGCACCGGCATGGCACGGAATGGCACCGGCATGGCACGGCATGGCACCGGCATGGCACGGCATGGCACCGGCATGGCACGGCATGGCACCGGCATGGCACGGCATCGCACCGGCATGGCACGGCATGGCACCGGCATGGCACGGCATGGCACGGCATGGCACCGGCATGGCACGGCATGGCACCGGCATGGCACGGCATGGCACGGCATGGCACCGGCATGGCACCGGCATGGCACGGCATGGCACCGGCATGGCATGGCATGGCACCGGCATGGCACCGGCATGGCACGGCATGGAATGGCATGGAATGGCATGGAATGGCATGGAATGACATGGAATGACATGGAATGGCATGGAATGACATGGAATGGCATGGAATGGCATGGAATGGCATGGAATGGCATGGAATGGCATGGAATGGCATAGAATGGCATGGAATGGCATGGAATGGCATGTAATGGCATGGAATGGCATGGAATGGCATGGAATGGCATGGAATGGCATGGAATGGCATGGAATGGCATGGAATGGCATGGAATGGCATGGAATGGCATGGAATGGCATGGAATGGCATGGAATGGCATGGAATGGCATGGAATGGCATGGAATGGCATGGAATGGCATGGAATGGCATGGAATGGCATGGAATGGCATGGAATGGCATGGAATGGCATGGAATGGCGTGGAATGGCGTGGAATGGCATGGAATGGCGTGGAATGGCATGGAATGGCGTGGAATGGCATGGAATGGCATGGAATGGCATGGAATGGCATGGAATGGCATGGAATGGCATGGAATGGCATGGAATGGCATGGAATGGCATGGAATGGCATGGAATGGCATGGAATGGCATGGAATGGCATGGAATGGCATGGAATGGCATGGAATGGCATGGCACCGCATGGCACGGCATGGCACCGGCATGGCACGGCATGGCACCGGCATGGCACGGCATGGCACCGGCATGGCACGGCATGGCACGGCATGGCGCCGGCATGGCACGGCATGGCACCGGCATGGCACGGCATGGCACCGGCATGGCACGGCATGGCACCGGCATGGCACCGGCATGGCACGGCATGGCACCGGCATGGCACCGGCATGGCACGGCATGGCACCGGCATGGCACGGAATGGCACCGGCATGGCACGGCATGGCACCGGCATGGCACGGCATGGCACCGGCATGGCACGGCATGGCACCGGCATGGCACGGCATCGCACCGGCATGGCACGGCATGGCACCGGCATGGCACGGCATGGCACCGGCATGGCACCGGCATGGCACGGCATTGAATGGCATGGAATGGCATGGAATGGCATGGAATGGCATGGAATGGCATGGAATGGCATGGAATGGCATGGAATGGCATGGAATGGCATGGAATGGCATGGAATGGCATGGAATGGCATGGAATGGCATGGAATGGCATGGAATGGCATGGAATGGCATGGAATGGCATGGAATGGCATGGAATGGCATGGAATGGCATGGAATGGCATGGAATGGCATGGAATGGCATGGAATGGCATGGAATGGCATGGAATGGCATGGAATGGCATGGAATGGCATGGAATGGCATGGAATGGCATGGAATGGCATGGAATGGCATGGAATGGCATGGAATGGCATGGAATGGCATGGAATGGCATGGAATGGCATGGAATGGCATGGCACCGCATGGAATGGCATGGCACCGCATGGCACGGCATGGCACCGGCATGGCACGGCATGGCACCGGCATGGCACGGCATGGCACCGGCATGGCACGGCATGGCACCGGCATGGCACGGCATGGCACGGCATGGCACCGGCATGGCACCGGCATGGCACGGCATGGCAACGGCATGGCACGGCATCGCACCGGCATGGCACCGGCATGGCACCGGCATGGCACGGCATGGCACCGGCATGGCACCGGCATGGCACGGCATGGCACCGGCATGGCACGGAATGGCACCGGCATGGCACGGCATGGCACCGGCATGGCACGGCATGGCACCGGCATGGCACGGCATGGCACCGGCATGGCACGGCATCGCACCGGCATGGCACGGCATGGCACCGGCATGGCACGGCATGGCACGGCATGGCACCGGCATGGCACGGCATGGCACCGGCATGGCACGGCATGGCACCGGCATGGCACGGCATGGCACCGGCATGGCACGGCATGGCACCGGCATGGCACGGCATGGCACCGGCATGGCACGGCATGGCACCGGCATGGCACGGCATGGCACGGCATGGAATGGCATGGAATGGCATGGAATGGCATGGAATGACATGGAATGGCATGGAATGACATGGAATGGCATGGAATGGCATGGAATGGCATGGAATGGCATGGAATGGCATGGAATGGCATGGAATGGCATGGAATGGCATGGAATGGCATGGAATGGCATGGAATGGCATGGAATGGCATGGAATGGCATGGAATGGCATGGAATGGCATGGAATGGCATGGAATGGCATGGAATGGCATGGAATGGCATGGAATGGCATGGAATGGCATGGAATGGCATGGAATGGCATGGAATGGCATGGCACCGGCATGGCACGGCATTGAATGGCATTGAATGGCATGGAATGGCATGGAATGGCATGGAATGGCATGGAATGGCATGGAATGGCATGGAATGGCATGGAATGGCATGGAATGGCATGGAATGGCATGGAATGGCATGGAATGGCATGGAATGGCATGGAATGGCATGGAATGGCATGGAATGGCATGGAATGGCATGGAATGGCATGGAATGGCATGGAATGGCATGGAATGGCATGGAATGGCATGGAATGGCATGGAATGGCATGGAATGGCATGGAATGGCATGGAATGGCATGGAATGGCATGGAATGGCATGGAATGGCATGGAATGGCATGGAATGGCATGGAATGGCATGGAATGGCATGGAATGGCATGGAATGGCATGGAATGGCATGGAATGGCATGGAATGGCATGGAATGGCATGGAATGGCATGGAATGGCATGGAATGGCATGGAATGGCATGGAATGGCATGGAATGGCATGGAATGGCATGGAATGGCATGGAATGGCATGGAATGGCATGGAATGGCATGGAATGGCATGGAATGGCATGGAATGGCATGGAATGGCATGGAATGGCATGGAATGGCATGGAATGGCATGGAATGGCATGGAATGGCATGGAATGGCATGGAATGGCATGGAATGGCATGGAATGGCATGGAATGGCATGGAATGGCATGGAATGGCATGGAATGGCATGGAATGGCATGGAATGGCATGGAATGGCATGGAATGGCATGGAATGGCATGGAATGGCATGGAATGGCATGGAATGGCATGGAATGGCATGGAATGGCATGGAATGGCATGGAATGGCATGGAATGGCATGGAATGGCGTGGAATGGCGTGGAATGGCATGGAATGGCATGGAATGGCATGGAATGGCATGGAATGGCATGGAATGGCATGGAATGGCATGGAATGGCATGGAATGGCATGGAATGGCATGGAATGGCATGGAATGGCATGGAATGGCATGGAATGGCATGGAATGGCATGGAATGGCATGGAATGGCATGGCACCGCATGGCACGGCATGGCACCGGCATGGCACGGCATGGCACCGGCATGGCACGGCATGGCACCGGCATGGCACGGCATGGCACGGCATGGCGCCGGCATGGCACGGCATGGCACCGGCATGGCACGGCATGGCACCGGCATGGCACGGCATGGCACCGGCATGGCACCGGCATGGCACGGCATGGCACCGGCATGGCACCGGCATGGCACGGCATGGCACCGGCATGGCACGGAATGGCACCGGCATGGCACGGCATGGCACCGGCATGGCACGGCATGGCACCGGCATGGCACGGCATGGCACCGGCATGGCACGGCATCGCACCGGCATGGCACGGCATGGCACCGGCATGGCACGGCATGGCACCGGCATGGCACCGGCATGGCACGGCATTGAATGGCATGGAATGGCATGGAATGGCATGGAATGGCATGGAATGGCATGGAATGGCATGGAATGGCATGGAATGGCATGGAATGGCATGGAATGGCATGGAATGGCATGGAATGGCATGGAATGGCATGGAATGGCATGGAATGGCATGGAATGGCATGGAATGGCATGGAATGGCATGGAATGGCATGGAATGGCATGGAATGGCATGGAATGGCATGGAATGGCATGGAATGGCATGGAATGGCATGGAATGGCATGGAATGGCATGGAATGGCATGGAATGGCATGGAATGGCATGGAATGGCATGGAATGGCATGGAATGGCATGGAATGGCATGGAATGGCATGGAATGGCATGGAATGGCATGGAATGGCATGGAATGGCATGGAATGGCATGGAATGGCATGGAATGGCATGGAATGGCATGGAATGGCATGGAATGGCATGGAATGGCATGGAATGGCATGGACTGGCATGGAATGGCATGGAATGGCATGGCACGGCATGGCACGGCATGGCACCGGCATGGCACGGCATGGCACCGGCATGGCACCGGCATGGCACGGCATGGCACCGGCATGGCACGGCATGGCACGGCATGGCACCGGCGTGGCACGGCATGGCACCGGCATGGCACGGCATGGCACCGGCATGGCACGGCATGGCACCGGCATGGCACGGCATGGCACGGCATGGCACGGCATGGCACGGCATGGAATGGCATGGAATGGCATGGAATGGCATGGAATGGCATGGAATGGCATGGAATGGCATGGAATGGCATGGAATGGCATGGAATGGCATGGAATGGCATGGAATGGCATGGAATGGCATGGAATGGCATGGAATGGCATGGAATGGCATGGAATGGCATGGAATGGCATGGAATGGCATGGAATGGCATGGAATGGCATGGAATGGCATGGAATGGCATGGAATGGCATGGAATGGCATGGAATGGCATGGAATGGCATGGAATGGCATGGAATGGCATGGAATGGCATGGAATGGCATGGAATGGCATGGAATGGCATGGAATGGCATGGAATGGCATGGAATGGCATGGAACGGCATGGCACGGCATGGCACCGGCATGGCACGGCATGGCACGGCATTGAATGGCATGGAATGGCATGGAATGGCATGGAATGGCATGGAATGGCATGGAATGGCATGGAATGGCATGGAATGGCATGGAATGGCATGGAATGGCATGGAATGGCATGGAATGGCATGGAATGGCATGGAATGGCATGGAATGGCATGGAATGGCATGGAATGGCATGGAATGGCATGGAATGGCATGGAATGGCATGGAATGGCATGGAATGGCATGGAATGGCATGGAATGGCATGGAATGGCATGGAATGGCATGGAATGGCATGGAATGGCATGGAATGGCATGGAATGGCATGGAATGGCATGGAATGGCATGGAATGGCATGGAATGGCATGGAATGGCATGGAATGGCATGGAATGGCATGGAATGGCATGGAATGGCATGGAATGGCATGGAATGGCATGGAATGGCATGGAATGGCATGGAATGGCATGGAATGGCATGGAATGGCATGGAATGGCATGGAATGGCATGGAATGGCATGGAATGGCATGGAATGGCATGGAATGGCATGGAATGGCATGGAATGGCATGGAATGGCATGGACTGGCATGGACTGGCATGGACTGGCATGGAATGGCATGGAATGGCATGGCACGGCATGGCACGGCATGGCACCGGCATGGCACGGCATGGCACGGCATGGCACCGGCGTGGCACGGCATGGCACCGGCATGGCACGGCATGGCACGGCATGGCACCGCCATGGCACGGCATGGCACCGGCATGGCACGGCAAGGCACCGGCATGGCACGGCATGGCACGGCATGGCACCGGCATGGCACGGCATGGCACGGCATGGCACCGGCATGGCACGGCATGGCACCGGCATGGCACGGCATGGCACCGGCATGGCACCGGCATGGCACGGCATGGCACCGGCATGGCACGGCATGGCACCGGCATGGCACCGGCATGGCACGGCATGGAATGGCATGGAATGGCATGGAATGGCATGGAATGACATGGAATGGCATGGAATGACATGGAATGGCATGGAATGGCATGGAATGGCATGGAATGGCATGGAATGGCATGGAATGGCATGGAATGGCATGGAATGGCATGGAATGGCATGGAATGGCATGGAATGGCATGGACTGGCATGGAATGGCATGGAATGGCATGGCACGGCATGGCACGGCATGGCACCGGCATGGCACGGCATGGCACCGGCATGGCACGGCATGGCACCGGCATGGCACGGCATGGCACGGCATGGCACCGGCGTGGCACGGCATGGCACCGGCATGGCACGGCATGGCACCGGCATGGCACGGCATGGCACCGGCATGGCACGGCATGGCACGGCATGGCACGGCATGGCACGGCATGGAATGGCATGGCACGGCATGGAATGGCATGGAATGGCATGGAATGGCATGGAATGGCATGGAATGGCATGGAATGGCATGGAATGGCATGGAATGGCATGGAATGGCATGGAATGGCATGGAATGGCATGGAATGGCATGGAATGGCATGGAATGGCATGGAATGGCATGGAATGGCATGGAATGGCATGGAATGGCATGGAATGGCATGGAATGGCATGGAATGGCATGGAATGGCATGGAATAGCATGGAATGGCATGGAATGGCATGGAATGGCATGGAATGGCATGGAATGGCATGGAATGGCATGGAATGGCATGGAATGGCATGGAATGGCATGGAATGGCATGGAATGGCATGGAATGGCATGGAACGGCATGGCACGGCATGGCACCGGCATGGCACGGCATGGCACGGCATTGAATGGCATGGAATGGCATGGAATGGCATGGAATGGCATGGAATGGCATGGAATGGCATGGAATGGCATGGAATGGCATGGAATGGCATGGAATGGCATGGAATGGCATGGAATGGCATGGAATGGCATGGAATGGCATGGAATGGCATGGAATGGCATGGAATGGCATGGAATGGCATGGAATGGCATGGAATGGCATGGAATGGCATGGAATGGCATGGAATGGCATGGAATGGCATGGAATGGCATGGAATGGCATGGAATGGCATGGAATGGCATAGAATGGCATGGAATGGCATGGAATGGCATGGACTGGCATGGACTGGCATGGAATGGCATGGAATGGCATGGCACGGCATGGCACGGCATGGCACCGGCATGGCACGGCATGGCACGGCATGGCACCGGCGTGGCACGGCATGGCACCGGCATGGCACGGCATGGCACCGGCATGGCACGGCATGGCACCGGCATGGCACGGCATGGCACGGCATGGCACGGCATGGCACGGCATGGAATGGCATGGAATGGCATGGAATGGCATGGAATGGCATGGAATGGCATGGAATGGCATGGAATGGCATGGAATAGCATGGAATGGCATGGAATGGCATGGAATGGCATGGAATGGCATGGAATGGCATGGAATGGCATGGAATGGCATGGAATGGCATGGAATGGCATGGAATGGCATGGAATGGCATGGCACGGCATGGCACCGGCATGGCACGGCATGGCACGGCATGGCACCGGCATGGCACGGCATGGCACCGGCATGGCACGGCATGGCACCGGCATGGCACGGCATGGCACCGGCATGGCACCGGCATGGCACCGGCATGGCACGGCATGGCACGGCATGGCACGGCATGGCACCGGCATGGCACGGCATGGCACCGGCATGGCACGGCATGGCACCGGCATGGCACGGCATGGCACCGGCATGGCACGGCATGGCACCGGCATGGCACGGCATGGCACCGGCATGGCACGGCATGGCACCGGCATGGCACGGCATGGCACGGCATGGCACCGGCATGGCACGGCATGGCACGGCATGGCACCGACATGGCACGGCATGGCACCGGCATGGCACGGCAAGGCACCGGCATGGCACGGCATGGCAACGGCATGGCACCGGCATGGCACGGCATGGCACGGCATGGCACCGGCATGGCACGGCATGGCACCGGCATGGCACGGCATGGCACCGGCATGGCACGGCATGGCACCGGCATGGCACGGCATGGCACCGGCATGGCACGGCATGGCACGGCATGGCACCGGCATGGCACCGGCATGGCACGGCATGGCACCGGCATGGCACGGCATGGCACCGGCATGGCACCGGCATGGCACGGCATGGAATGGCATGGAATGGCATGGAATGGCATGGAATGACATGGAATGGCATGGAATGACATGGAATGGCATGGAATGGCATGGAATGGCATGGAATGGCATGGAATGGCATGGAATGGCATGGAATGGCATGGAATGGCATGGAATGGCATGGAATGGCATGGAATGGCATGGAATGGCATGGAATGGCATGGACTGGCATGGACTGGCATGGACTGGCATGGAACGGCATGGAATGGCATGGCACGGCATGGCACCGGCATGGCACGGCATGGCACGGCATGGCACCGGCGTGGCACGGCATGGCACCGGCATGGCACGGCATGGCACCGGCATGGCACGGCATGGCACCGGCATGGCACGGCATGGCACCGGCATGGCACGGCATGGCACGGCATGGCACGGCATGGCACGGCATGGAATGGCATGGAATGGCATGGAATGGCATGGAATGGCATGGAATGGCATGGAATGGCATGGAATGGCATGGAATGGAATGGCATGGAATGGCATGGAATGGCATGGAATGGCATGGAATGGCATGGAATGGCATGGAATGGCATGGAATGGCATGGAATGGCATGGAATGGCATGGAATAGCATGGAATGGCATGGAATGGCATGGAATGGCACGGAATGGCACGGAATGGCATGGAATGGCATGGAATGGCATGGAATGGCATGGCACCGGCATGGCACGGCATTGAATGGCATTGAATGGCATGGAATGGCATGGAATGGCATGGAATGGCATGGAATGGCATGGAATGGCATGGAATGGCATGGAATGGCATGGAATGGCATGGAATGGCATGGAATGGCATGGAATGGCATGGAATGGCATGGAATGGCATGGAATGGCATGGAATGGCATGGAATGGCATGGAATGGCATGGAATGGCATGGAATGGCATGGAATGGCATGGAATGACATGGAATGGCATGGAATGACATGGAATGGCATGGAATGGCATGGAATGGCATGGAATGGCATGGAATGGCATGGAATGGCATGGAATGGCATGGAATGGCATGGAATGGCATGGAATGGCATGGAATGGCATGGAATGGCATGGAATGGCATGGAATGGCATGGAATGGCATGGAATGGCATGGAATGGCATGGAATGGCATGGAATGGCATGGAATGGCATGGAATGGCACGGAATGGCACGGAATGGCATGGAATGGCATGGAATGGCATGGAATGGCATGGCACCGGCATGGCACGGCATTGAATGGCATTGAATGGCATGGAATGGCATGGAATGGCATGGAATGGCATGGAATGGCATGGAATGGCATGGAATGGCATGGAATGGCATGGAATGGCATGGAATGGCATGGAATGGCATGGAATGGCATGGAATGGCATGGAATGGCATGGAATGGCATGGAATGGCATGGAATGGCATGGAATGGCATGGAATGGCATGGAATGGCATGGAATGGCATGGAATGGCATGGAATGGCATGGAATGGCGTGGAATGGCGTGGAATGGCATGGAATGGCATGGAATGGCATGGAATGGCATGGAATGGCATGGAATGGCATGGAATGGCATGGAATGGCATGGAATGGCATGGAATGGCATGGAATGGCATGGAATGGCATGGAATGGCATGGAATGGCATGGAATGGCATGGAATGGCATGGAATGGCATGGAATGGCATGGAATGGCATGGAATGGCATGGAATGGCATGGCACCGCATGGAATGGCATGGCACCGCATGGCACGGCATGGCACCGGCATGGCACGGCATGGCACCGGCATGGCACGGCATGGCACCGGCATGGCACGGCATGGCACCGACATGGCACGGCATGGCACGGCATGGCACCGGCATGGCACGGCATGGCACCGGCATGGCACGGCATGGCACCGGCATGGCACCGGCATGGCACGGCATGGCACCGGCATGGCACCGGCATGGCACGGCATGGCACCGGCATGGCACGGCATGGCACCGGCATGGCACGGAATGGCACCGGCATGGCACGGCATGGCACCGGCATGGCACGGCATGGCACCGGCATGGCACGGCATGGCACCGGCATGGCACGGCATCGCACCGGCATGGCACGGCATGGCACCGGCATGGCACGGCATGGCACCGGCATGGCACCGGCATGGCACGGCATGGCACGGCATGGCACCGGCATGGCACGGCATGGCACGGCATTGAATGGCATGGAATGGCATGGAATGGCATGGAATGGCATGGAATGGCATGGAATGGCATGGAATGGCATGGAATGGCATGGAATGGCATGGAATGGCATGGAATGGCATGGAATGGCATGGAATGGCATGGAATGGCATGGAATGGCATGGAATGGCATGGAATGGCATGGAATGGCATGGAATGGCATGGAATGGCATGGAATGGCATGGAATGGCATGGAATGGCATGGAATGGCATGGAATGGCATGGAATGGCATGGAATGGCATGGAATGGCATGGAATGGCATGGAATGGCATGGAATGGCATGGAATGGCATGGAATGGCATGGAATGGCATGGAATGGCATGGAATGGCATGGAATGGCATGGAATGGCATGGAATGGCATGGAATGGCATGGAATGGCATGGAATGGCATGGAATGGCATGGAATGGCATGGAATGGCATGGAATGGCATGGAATGGCATGGAATGGCATGGACTGGCATGGACTGGCATGGACTGGCATGGAATGGCATGGAATGGCATGGCACGGCATGGCACGGCATGGCACCGGCATGGCACGGCATGGCACGGCATGGCACGGCATGGCACCGGCGTGGCACGGCATGGCACCGGCATGGCACGGCATGGCACCGGCATGGCACCGGCATGGCACGGCATGGCACGGCATGGCACGGCATGGCACGGCATGGAATGGCATGGAATGGCATGGAATGGCATGGAATGGCATGGAATGGCATGGAATGGCATGGAATGGCATGGAATGGCATGGAATGGCATGGAATGGCATGGAATGGCATGGAATGGCATGGAATGGCATGGAATGGCATGGAATGGCATGGAATGGCATGGAATGGCATGGAATAGCATGGAATGGCATGGAATGGCATGGAATGGCATGGAATGGCATGGAATGGCATGGAATGGCATGGAATGGCATGGAATGGCATGGAATGGCATGGAATGGCATGGAATGGCATGGAATGGCATGGAATGGCATGGAATGGCATGGAATGGCATGGAATGGCATGGAATGGCATGGAATGGCATGGAATGGCATGGAATGGCATGGCATGGAATGGCATGGCACGGCATGGCACCGGCATGGCACGGCATGGCACGGCATGGCACCGGCATGGCACCGGCATGGCACGGCATGGCACCGGCATGGCACGGCATGGCACCGGCATGGCACCGGCATGGCACCGGCATGGCACGGCATGGCACGGCATGGCACGGCATGGCACGGCATGGCACCGGCATGGCACGGCATGGCACCGGCATGGCACGGCATGGCACCGGCATGGCACGGCATGGCACCGGCATGGCACGGCATGGCACCGGCATGGCACGGCATGGCACCGGCATGGCACGGCATGGCACGGCATGGCACCGGCATGGCACGGCATGGCACGGCATGGCACGGCATGGCACGGCATGGCACCGACATGGCACGGCATGGCACCGGCATGGCACGGCATGGCACCGGCATGGCACGGCATGGCACCGGCATGGCACCGGCATGGCACGGCATGGCACCGGCATGGCACGGCATGGCACCGGCATGGCACGGCATGGCACCGGCATGGCACGGCATGGCACCGGCATGGCACGGCATGGCACCGGCATGGCACGGCATGGCACCGGCATGGCACCGGCATGGCACGGCATGGCACCGGCATGGCACGGCATGGCACCGGCATGGCACGGCATGGCACCGGCATGGCACGGCATGGCACCGGCATGGCACGGCATCGCACCGGCATGGCACGGCATGGCACCGGCATGGCACCGGCATGGCACGGCATTGAATGGCATGGAATGGCATTGAATGGCATGGAATGGCATGGAATGGCATGGAATGGCATGGAATGGCATGGAATGGCATGGAATGGCATGGAATGGCATGGAATGGCATGGAATGGCATGGAATGGCATGGAATGGCATGGAATGGCATGGAATGGCATGGAATGGCATGGAATGGCATGGAATGGCATGGAATGGCATGGAATGGCATGGAATGGCATGGAATGGCATGGAATGGCATGGAATGGCATGGAATGGCATGGAATGGCATGGAATGGCATGGAATGGCATGGAATGGCATGGAATGGCATGGAATGGCATGGAATGGCATGGAATGGCATGGAATGGCATGGAATGGCATGGAATGACATGGAATGGCATGGAATGGCATGGAATGGCATGGAATGGCATGGCACGGCATGGCACGGCATGGCACGGCATGGCACCGGCATGGCACGGCATGGCACCGGCATGGCACGGCATGGCACGGCATGGCATCGGCATGGCACGGCATGGCACGGCATGGCACGGCATGGCATCGGCATGGCACGGCATGGCACCGGCATGGCACGGCATGGCACGGCATGGCACCGGCATGGCACGGCATGGCACCGGCATGGCACGGCATGGCACCGGCATGGCACGGCATCGCACCGGCATGGCACGGCATGGCACCGGCATGGCACGGCATGGCACCGGCATGGCACCGGCATGGCACGGCATGGCACGGCATGGCACGGCATTGAATGGCATGGAAGGGCATGGAATGGCATGGAATGGCATGGAATGGCATGGAATGGCATGGAATGGCATGGAATGGCATGGAATGGCATGGAATGGCATGGAATGGCATGGAATGGCATGGAATGGCATGGAATGGCATGGAATGGCATGGAATGGCATGGAATGGCATGGAATGGCATGGAATGGCATGGAATGGCATGGAATGGCATGGAATGGCATGGAATGGCATGGAATGGCATGGAATGGCATGGAATGGCATGGAATGGCATGGAATGGCATGGAATGGCATGGAATGGCATGGAATGGCATGGAATGGCATGGAATGGCATGGAATGGCATGGAATGGCATGGAATGGCATGGAATGGCATGGAATGGCATGGAATGGCATGGAATGGCATGGAATGGCATGGAATGGCATGGCACCGCATGGCACGGCATGGCACGGCATGGCACGGCATGGCACGGCATGGCACGGCATGGCACGGCATGGCACGGCATGGCACCGGCATGGCACGCCATGGCACGGCATGGCACGGCATTGAATGGCATGGAATGGCATGGAATGGCATGGAATGGCATGGCACCGCATGGCACGGCATGGCACGGCATGGCACGGCATAGCACGGCATGGCACCGGCATGGCACCGGCATGGCACCGGCATGGCACCGGCATGGCACGGCATGGCACCGGCATGGCACGGCATGGCACCGGCATGGCACGGCATGGCACCGGCATGGCACGGCATGGCACCGGCATGGCACGGCATGGCACCGGCATGGCACCGGCATGGCCCGGCATGGCACCGGCATGGCACGGCATGGCACCGGCATGGCACGGCATGGCACCGGCATGGCACGGCATGGCACCGGCATGGCACGGCATGGCACCGGCATGGCACGGCATGGCACCGGCATGGCACAGCATGGCACCGGCATGGCACGGCATGGCACCGGCATGGCACGGCATGGCACCGGCATGGCACCGGCATGGCACGGCATGGCACGGCATGGCACGGCATGGCACGGCATTGAATGGCATGGCACGGCATTGAATGGCATGGAATGGCATGGAATGGCATGGCACCGCATGGCACGGCATGGCACGGCATGGCACGGCATGGCACGGCATGGCACGGCATGGCACGGCATGGCACGGCATTGAATGGCACGGAATGGCACGGCATGGCACGGCATGGCACGGCATGGCACCGCATTGAGTGGCATGGAATGGCATGGAATGGCATGGAATGGCATGGACTGGCATGGACTGGCATGGACTGGCATGGAATGGCATGGAATGGCATGGCACGGCATGGCACGGCATGGCACCGGCATGGCACGGCATGGCACCGGCATGGCACGGCATGGCACGGCATGGCACGGCATGGCACCGGCATGGCACGGCATGGCACGGCATGGCACGGCATGGCACCGGCATGGCACGGCATGGCACGGCATGGCACGGCATGGCACGGCATGGAATGGCATGGAATGGCATGGAATGGCATGGAATGGCATGGAATGGCATGGAATGGCATGGAATGGCATGGAATGGCATGGAATGGCATGGAATGGCATGGAATGGCATGGAATGGCATGGAATGGCATGGAATGACATGGAATGGCATGGAATGGCATGGAATGGCATGGAATGGCATGGCACGGCATGGCACGGCATGGCACCGGCATGGCACGGCATGGCACCGGCATGGCACGGCATGGCACCGGCATGGCACGGCATGGCACCGGCATGGCACGGCATGGCACCGGCATGGCACGGCATGGCACGGCATGGCACGGCATGGCACGGCATGGCACCGGCATGGCACGGCATGGCACCGGCATGGCACGGCATGGCACCGGCATGGCACGGCATGGCACCGGCATGGCACGGCATGGCACCGGCATGGCACGGCATGGCACCGGCATGGCACGGCATGGCACCGGCATGGCACGGCATGGCACCGGCATGGCACGGCATGGCACCGGCATGGCACGGCATGGCACCGGCATGGCACGGCATGGCACCGGCATGGCACGGCATGGCACCGGCATGGCACGGCATGGCACCGGCATGGCACCGGCATGGCACGGCATGGCACGGCATGGAATGGCATGGAATGGCATGGAATGGCATGGAATGGCATGGAATGGCATGGAATGGCATGGAATGGCATGGAATGGCATGGAATGGCATGGAATGGCATGGAATGGCATGGAATGGCATGGAATGGCATGGAATGGCATGGAATGGCATGGAATGGCATGGAATGGCATGGAATGGCATGGAATGGCATGGAATGGCATGGACTGGCATGGACTGGCATGGACTGGCATGGAATGGCATGGAATGGCATGGCACGGCATGGCACGGCATGGCACCGGCATGGCACGGCATGGCACGGCATGGCACCGGCGTGGCACGGCATGGCACCGGCATGGCACGGCATGGCACCGGCATGGCACCGGCATGGCACGGCATGGCACGGCATGGCACCGGCATGGCACCGGCATGGCACCGGCATGGCACGGCATGGCACGGCATGGCACGGCATGGCACCGGCATGGCACGGCATGGCACCGGCATGGCACGGCATGGCACCGGCATGGCACGGCATGGCACCGGCATGGCACGGCATGGCACCGGCATGGCACGGCATGGCACGGCATGGCACCGGCATGGCACGGCATGGCACGGCATGGCACCGACATGGCACGGCATGGCACCGGCATGGCACGGCAAGGCACCGGCATGGCACGGCATGGCACCGGCATGGCACGGCATGGCACGGCATGGCACCGGCATGGCACGGCATGGCACCGGCATGGCACGGCATGGCACCGGCATGGCACGGCATGGCACCGGCATGGCACGGCATGGCACGGCATGGCACCGGCATGGCACCGGCATGGCACGGCATGGCACCGGCATGGCACGGCATGGCACCGGCATGGCACCGGCATGGCACGGCATGGAATGGCATGGAATGGCATGGAATGGCATGGAATGACATGGAATGGCATGGAATGACATGGAATGGCATGGAATGGCATGGAATGGCATGGAATGGCATGGAATGGCATGGAATGGCATGGAATGGCATGGAATGGCATGGAATGGCATGGAATGGCATGGAATGGCATGGAATGGCATGGAATGGCATGGAATGGCATGGAATGGCATGGAATGGCATGGAATGGCATGGAATGGCATGGAATGGCATGGAATGGCATGGAATGGCATGGAATGGCATGGAATGGCATGGAATGGCATGGAATGGCATGGAATGGCATGGAATGGCATGGAATGGCATGGAATGGCATGGAATGGCATGGAATGGCATGGCACCGGCATGGCACGGCATTGAATGGCATTGAATGGCATGGAATGGCATGGAATGGCATGGAATGGCATGGAATGGCATGGAATGGCATGGAATGGCATGGAATGGCATGGAATGGCATGGAATGGCATGGAATGGCATGGAATGGCATGGAATGGCATGGAATGGCATGGAATGGCATGGAATGGCATGGAATGGCATGGAATGGCATGGAATGGCATGGAATGGCATGGAATGGCATGGAATGGCATGGAATGGCATGGAATGGCATGGAATGGCATGGAATGGCATGGAATGGCATGGAATGGCATGGAATGGCATGGAATGGCATGGAATGGCATGGAATGGCATGGAATGGCATGGAATGGCATGGAATGGCATGGAATGGCATGGAATGGCATGGAATAGCATGGAATGGCATGGAATGGCATGGAATGGCATGGAATGGCATGGAATGGCATGGAATGGCATGGAATGGCATGGAATGGCATGGAATGGCATGGAATGGCATGGAATGGCATGGAATGGCATGGAACGGCATGGCACGGCATGGCACCGGCATGGCACGGCATGGCACGGCATTGAATGGCATGGAATGGCATGGAATGGCATGGAATGGCATGGAATGGCATGGAATGGCATGGAATGGCATGGAATGGCATGGAATGGCATGGAATGGCATGGAATGGCATGGAATGGCATGGAATGGCATGGAATGGCATGGAATGGCATGGAATGGCATGGAATGGCATGGAATGGCATGGAATGGCATGGAATGGCATGGAATGGCATGGAATGGCATGGAATGGCATGGAATGGCATGGAATGGCATGGAATGGCATGGAATGGCATGGAATGGCATGGAATGGCATAGAATGGCATGGAATGGCATGGAATGGCATGGACTGGCATGGACTGGCATGGAATGGCATGGAATGGCATGGCACGGCATGGCACGGCATGGCACCGGCATGGCACGGCATGGCACGGCATGGCACCGGCGTGGCACGGCATGGCACCGGCATGGCACGGCATGGCACCGGCATGGCACGGCATGGCACCGGCATGGCACGGCATGGCACGGCATGGCACGGCATGGCACGGCATGGAATGGCATGGAATGGCATGGAATGGCATGGAATGGCATGGAATGGCATGGAATGGCATGGAATGGCATGGAATAGCATGGAATGGCATGGAATGGCATGGAATGGCATGGAATGGCATGGAATGGCATGGAATGGCATGGAATGGCATGGAATGGCATGGAATGGCATGGAATGGCATGGAATGGCATGGAATGGCATGGCACGGCATGGCACCGGCATGGCACGGCATGGCACGGCATGGCACCGGCATGGCACGGCATGGCACCGGCATGGCACGGCATGGCACCGGCATGGCACGGCATGGCACCGGCATGGCACCGGCATGGCACCGGCATGGCACGGCATGGCACGGCATGGCACGGCATGGCACCGGCATGGCACGGCATGGCACCGGCATGGCACGGCATGGCACCGGCATGGCACGGCATGGCACCGGCATGGCACGGCATGGCACCGGCATGGCACGGCATGGCACCGGCATGGCACGGCATGGCACCGGCATGGCACGGCATGGCACCGGCATGGCACGGCATGGCACGGCATGGCACCGGCATGGCACGGCATGGCACGGCATGGCACCGACATGGCACGGCATGGCACCGGCATGGCACGGCAAGGCACCGGCATGGCACGGCATGGCAACGGCATGGCACCGGCATGGCACGGCATGGCACGGCATGGCACCGGCATGGCACGGCATGGCACCGGCATGGCACGGCATGGCACCGGCATGGCACGGCATGGCACCGGCATGGCACGGCATGGCACCGGCATGGCACGGCATGGCACGGCATGGCACCGGCATGGCACCGGCATGGCACGGCATGGCACCGGCATGGCACGGCATGGCACCGGCATGGCACCGGCATGGCACGGCATGGAATGGCATGGAATGGCATGGAATGGCATGGAATGACATGGAATGGCATGGAATGACATGGAATGGCATGGAATGGCATGGAATGGCATGGAATGGCATGGAATGGCATGGAATGGCATGGAATGGCATGGAATGGCATGGAATGGCATGGAATGGCATGGAATGGCATGGAATGGCATGGAATGGCATGGACTGGCATGGACTGGCATGGACTGGCATGGAACGGCATGGAATGGCATGGCACGGCATGGCACCGGCATGGCACGGCATGGCACGGCATGGCACCGGCGTGGCACGGCATGGCACCGGCATGGCACGGCATGGCACCGGCATGGCACGGCATGGCACCGGCATGGCACGGCATGGCACCGGCATGGCACGGCATGGCACGGCATGGCACGGCATGGCACGGCATGGAATGGCATGGAATGGCATGGAATGGCATGGAATGGCATGGAATGGCATGGAATGGCATGGAATGGCATGGAATGGAATGGCATGGAATGGCATGGAATGGCATGGAATGGCATGGAATGGCATGGAATGGCATGGAATGGCATGGAATGGCATGGAATGGCATGGAATGGCATGGAATAGCATGGAATGGCATGGAATGGCATGGAATGGCACGGAATGGCACGGAATGGCATGGAATGGCATGGAATGGCATGGAATGGCATGGCACCGGCATGGCACGGCATTGAATGGCATTGAATGGCATGGAATGGCATGGAATGGCATGGAATGGCATGGAATGGCATGGAATGGCATGGAATGGCATGGAATGGCATGGAATGGCATGGAATGGCATGGAATGGCATGGAATGGCATGGAATGGCATGGAATGGCATGGAATGGCATGGAATGGCATGGAATGGCATGGAATGGCATGGAATGGCATGGAATGGCATGGAATGGCATGGAATGGCATGGAATGACATGGAATGGCATGGAATGACATGGAATGGCATGGAATGGCATGGAATGGCATGGAATGGCATGGAATGGCATGGAATGGCATGGAATGGCATGGAATGGCATGGAATGGCATGGAATGGCATGGAATGGCATGGAATGGCATGGAATGGCATGGAATGGCATGGAATGGCATGGAATGGCATGGAATGGCATGGAATGGCATGGAATGGCATGGAATGGCATGGAATGGCATGGAATGGCACGGAATGGCACGGAATGGCATGGAATGGCATGGAATGGCATGGAATGGCATGGCACCGGCATGGCACGGCATTGAATGGCATTGAATGGCATGGAATGGCATGGAATGGCATGGAATGGCATGGAATGGCATGGAATGGCATGGAATGGCATGGAATGGCATGGAATGGCATGGAATGGCATGGAATGGCATGGAATGGCATGGAATGGCATGGAATGGCATGGAATGGCATGGAATGGCATGGAATGGCATGGAATGGCATGGAATGGCATGGAATGGCATGGAATGGCATGGAATGGCATGGAATGGCATGGAATGGCGTGGAATGGCGTGGAATGGCATGGAATGGCATGGAATGGCATGGAATGGCATGGAATGGCATGGAATGGCATGGAATGGCATGGAATGGCATGGAATGGCATGGAATGGCATGGAATGGCATGGAATGGCATGGAATGGCATGGAATGGCATGGAATGGCATGGAATGGCATGGAATGGCATGGAATGGCGTGGAATGGCGTGGAATGGCATGGAATGGCATGGAATGGCATGGAATGGCATGGAATGGCATGGAATGGCATGGAATGGCATGGAATGACATGGAATGGCATGGAATGACATGGAATGGCATGGAATGGCATGGAATGGCATGGAATGGCATGGAATGGCATGGAATGGCATGGAATGGCATGGAATGGCATGGAATGGCATGGAATGGCATGGAATGGCATGGAATGGCATGGAATGGCATGGAATGGCATGGAATGGCATGGAATGGCATGGAATGGCATGGAATGGCATGGAATGGCATGGAATGGCATGGAATGGCATGGAATGGCATGGAATGGCATGGAATGGCATGGAATGGCATGGAATGGCATGGAATGGCATGGAATGGCATGGAATGGCATGGAATGGCATGGAATGGCATGGAATGGCATGGAATGGCATGGAATGGCATGGAATGGCATGGAATGGCATGGAATGGCATGGAATGGCATGGAATGGCATGGAATGGCATGGAATGGCATGGAATGGCATGGAATGGCATGGAATGGCATGGAATGGCATGGAATGGCATGGAATGGCATGGCACCGCATGGAATGGCATGGAATGGCATGGAATGGCATGGAATGGCATGGAATGGCATGGAATGGCATGGAATGGCATGGAATGGCATGGAATGGCATGGAATGGCATGGAATGGCATGGAATGGCATGGAATGGCATGGAATGGCATGGAATGGCATGGAATGGCATGGAATGGCATGGAATGGCATGGAATGGCATGGCACCGCATGGAATGGCATGGCACCGCATGGCACGGCATGGCACCGGCATGGCACGGCATGGCACCGGCATGGCACGGCATGGCACCGGCATGGCACGGCATGGCACCGGCATGGCACGGCATGGCACGGCATGGCACCGGCATGGCACCGGCATGGCACGGCATGGCACCGGCATGGCACGGCATCGCACCGGCATGGCACCGGCATGGCACCGGCATGGCACGGCATGGCACCGGCATGGCACCGGCATGGCACGGCATGGCACCGGCATGGCACGGAATGGCACCGGCATGGCACGGCATGGCACCGGCATGGCACGGCATGGCACCGGCATGGCACGGCATGGCACCGGCATGGCACGGCATCGCACCGGCATGGCACGGCATGGCACCGGCATGGCACGGCATGGCACGGCATGGCACCGGCATGGCACGGCATGGCACCGGCATGGCACGGCATGGCACCGGCATGGCACGGCATGGCACCGGCATGGCACGGCATGGCACCGGCATGGCACGGCATGGCACCGGCATGGCACGGCATGGCACGGCATGGCACCGGCATGGCACCGGCATGGCACGGCATGGCACCGGCATGGCATGGCATGGCACCGGCATGGCACCGGCATGGCACGGCATGGAATGGCATGGAATGGCATGGAATGGCATGGAATGACATGGAATGGCATGGAATGACATGGAATGGCATGGAATGGCATGGAATGGCATGGAATGGCATGGAATGGCATGGAATGGCATAGAATGGCATGGAATGGCATGGAATGGCATGGAATGGCATGGAATGGCATGGAATGGCATGGAATGGCATGGAATGGCATGGAATGGCATGGAATGGCATGGAATGGCATGGAATGGCATGGAATGGCATGGAATGGCATGGAATGGCATGGAATGGCATGGAATGGCATGGAATGGCATGGAATGGCATGGAATGGCATGGAATGGCATGGAATGGCATGGAATGGCATGGAATGGCATGGAATGGCATGGAATGGCATGGAATGGCATGGAATGGCATGGAATGGCATGGAATGGCATGGAATGGCATGGAATGGCATGGAATGGCATGGAATGGCATGGAATGGCATGGAATGGCATGGAATGGCATGGAATGGCGTGGAATGGCGTGGAATGGCGTGGAATGGCATGGAATGGCATGGAATGGCATGGAATGGCATGGAATGGCATGGAATGGCATGGAATGGCATGGAATGGCATGGAATGGCATGGAATGGCATGGAATGGCATGGAATGGCATGGAATGGCATGGAATGGCATGGAATGGCATGGAATGGCATGGCACCGCATGGCACGGCATGGCACCGGCATGGCACGGCATGGCACCGGCATGGCACGGCATGGCACCGGCATGGCACGGCATGGCACGGCATGGCGCCGGCATGGCACGGCATGGCACCGGCATGGCACGGCATGGCACCGGCATGGCACGGCATGGCACCGGCATGGCACCGGCATGGCACGGCATGGCACCGGCATGGCACCGGCATGGCACGGCATGGCACCGGCATGGCACGGAATGGCACCGGCATGGCACGGCATGGCACCGGCATGGCACGGCATGGCACCGGCATGGCACGGCATGGCACCGGCATGGCACGGCATCGCACCGGCATGGCACGGCATGGCACCGGCATGGCACGGCATGGCACCGGCATGGCACCGGCATGGCACGGCATTGAATGGCATGGAATGGCATGGAATGGCATGGAATGGCATGGAATGGCATGGAATGGTATGGAATGGCATGGAATGGCATGGAATGGCATGGAATGGCATGGAATGGCATGGAATGGCATGGAATGGCATGGAATGGCATGGAATGGCATGGAATGGCATGGAATGGCATGGAATGGCATGGAATGGCATGGAATGGCATGGAATGGCATGGAATGGCATGGAATGGCATGGAATGGCATGGAATGGCATGGAATGGCATGGAATGGCATGGAATGGCATGGAATGGCATGGAATGGCATGGAATGGCATGGAATGGCATGGAATGGCATGGAATGGCATGGAATGGCATGGAATGGCATGGAATGGCATGGAATGGCATGGAATGGCATGGAATGGCATGGAATGGCATGGAATGGCATGGAATGGCATGGAATGGCATGGAATGGCATGGAATGGCATGGAATGGCATGGAATGGCATGGAATGGCATGGAATGGCATGGAATGGCATGGAATGGCATGGAATGGCATGGAATGGCATGGAATGGCATGGAATGGCATGGAATGGCATGGAATGGCATGGAATGGCATGGAATGGCATGGAATGGCATGGAATGGCATGGAATGGCATGGAATGGCATGGAATGGCATGGAATGGCATGGACTGGCATGGACTGGCATGGACTGGCATGGACTGGCATGGAATGGCATGGAATGGCATGGCACGGCATGGCACGGCATGGCACCGGCATGGCACGGCATGGCACGGCATGGCACCGGCGTGGCACGGCATGGCACCGGCATGGCACGGCATGGCACCGGCATGGCACGGCATGGCACCGGCATGGCACCGGCATGGCACGGCATGGCACGGCATGGCACCGGCATGGCACCGGCATGGCACCGGCATGGCACCGGCATGGCACGGCATGGCACGGCATGGCACGGCATGGCACCGGCATGGCACGGCATGGCACCGGCATGGCACGGCATGGCACCGGCATGGCACGGCATGGCACCGGCATGGCACGGCATGGCACCGGCATGGCACGGCATGGCACGGCATGGCACCGGCATGGCACGGCATGGCACGGCATGGCACCGACATGGCACGGCATGGCACCGGCATGGCACGGCAAGGCACCGGCATGGCACGGCATGGCACGGCATGGCACCGGCATGGCACGGCATGGCACGGCATGGCACCGGCATGGCACGGCATGGCACCGGCATGGCACGGCATGGCACCGGCATGGCACGGCATGGCACCGGCATGGCACGGCATGGCACGGCATGGCACCGGCATGGCACCGGCATGGCACGGCATGGCACCGGCATGGCACGGCATGGCACCGGCATGGCACCGGCATGGCACGGCATGGAATGGCATGGAATGGCATGGAATGGCATGGAATGACATGGAATGGCATGGAATGACATGGAATGGCATGGAATGGCATGGAATGGCATGGAATGGCATGGAATGGCATGGAATGGCATGGAATGGCATGGAATGGCATGGAATGGCATGGAATGGCATGGAATGGCATGGAATGGCATGGAATGGCATGGAATGGCATGGAATGGCATGGAATGGCATGGAATGGCATGGAATGGCATGGAATGGCATGGAATGGCATGGAATGGCATGGAATGGCATGGAATGGCATGGCACCGGCATGGCACGGCATTGAATGGCATTGAATGGCATGGAATGGCATGGAATGGCATGGAATGGCATGGAATGGCATGGAATGGCATGGAATGGCATGGAATGGCATGGAATGGCATGGAATGGCATGGAATGGCATGGAATGGCATGGAATGGCATGGAATGGCATGGAATGGCATGGAATGGCATGGAATGGCATGGAATGGCATGGAATGGCATGGAATGGCATGGAATGGCATGGAATGGCATGGAATGGCATGGAATGGCATGGAATGGCATGGAATGGCATGGAATGGCATGGAATGGCATGGAATGGCATGGAATGGCATGGAATGGCATGGAATGGCATGGAATGGCATGGAATGGCATGGAATGGCATGGAATGGCATGGAATGGCATGGAATGGCATGGAATGGCATGGAATGGCATGGAATGGCATGGAATGGCATGGAATGGCATGGAATGGCATGGAATGGCATGGAATGGCATGGAATGGCATGGAATGGCATGGCACCGCATGGAATGGCATGGCACCGCATGGCACGGCATGGCACCGGCATGGCACGGCATGGCACCGGCATGGCACGGCATGGCACCGGCATGGCACGGCATGGCACCGGCATGGCACGGCATGGCACCGGCATGGCACGGCATGGCACCGGCATGGCACGGCATGGCACGGCATGGAATGGCATGGAATGGCATGGAATGGCATGGAATGGCATGGAATGGCATGGAATGGCATGGAATGGCATGGAATGGCATGGAATGGCATGGAATGGCATGGAATGGCATGGAATGGCATGGAATGGCATGGAATGGCATGGAATGGCATGGAATGGCATGGAATGGCATGGAATGGCATGGAATGGCATGGCACCGGCATGGCACGGCATTGAATGGCATTGAATGGCATGGAATGGCATGGAATGGCATGGAATGGCATGGAATGGCATGGAATGGCATGGAATGGCATGGAATGGCATGGAATGGCATGGAATGGCATGGAATGGCATGGAATGGCATGGAATGGCATGGAATGGCATGGAATGGCATGGAATGGCATGGAATGGCATGGAATGGCATGGAATGGCATGGAATGGCATGGAATGGCATGGAATGGCATGGAATGGCATGGAATGGCATGGAATGGCATGGAATGGCATGGAATGGCATGGAATGGCATGGAATGGCATGGAATGGCATGGAATGGCATGGAATGGCATGGAATGGCATGGAATGGCATGGAATGGCATGGAATGGCATGGAATGGCATGGAATGGCATGGAATGGCATGGAATGGCATGGAATGGCATGGAATGGCATGGAATGGCATGGAATGGCATGGAATGGCATGGAATGGCATGGAATGGCATGGAATGGCATGGAATGGCATGGAATGGCATGGAATGGCATGGAATGGCATGGAATGGCATGGAATGGCATGGAATGGCATGGAATGGCATGGAATGGCATGGAATGGCATGGAATGGCATGGAATGGCATGGCACCGCATGGAATGGCATGGCACCGCATGGCACGGCATGGCACCGGCATGGCACGGCATGGCACCGGCATGGCACGGCATGGCACCGGCATGGCACGGCATGGCACCGGCATGGCACGGCATGGCACGGCATGGCACCGGCATGGCACCGGCATGGCACGGCATGGCAACGGCATGGCACGGCATCGCACCGGCATGGCACCGGCATGGCACCGGCATGGCACGGCATGGCACCGGCATGGCACCGGCATGGCACGGCATGGCACCGGCATGGCACGGAATGGCACCGGCATGGCACGGCATGGCACCGGCATGGCACGGCATGGCACCGGCATGGCACGGCATGGCACCGGCATGGCACGGCATCGCACCGGCATGGCACGGCATGGCACCGGCATGGCACGGCATGGCACGGCATGGCACCGGCATGGCACGGCATGGCACCGGCATGGCACGGCATGGCACCGGCATGGCACGGCATGGCACCGGCATGGCACGGCATGGCACCGGCATGGCACGGCATGGCACCGGCATGGCACGGCATGGCACGGCATGGCACCGGCATGGCACCGGCATGGCACCGGCATGGCACCGGCATGGCACGGCATGGCACCGGCATGGCATGGCATGGCACCGGCATGGCACCGGCATGGCACGGCATGGAATGGCATGGAATGGCATGGAATGGCATGGAATGACATGGAATGGCATGGAATGACATGGAATGGCATGGAATGGCATGGAATGGCATGGAATGGCATGGAATGGCATGGAATGGCATAGAATGGCATGGAATGGCATGGAATGGCATGGAATGGCATGGAATGGCATGGAATGGCATGGAATGGCATGGAATGGCATGGAATGGCATGGAATGGCATGGAATGGCATGGAATGGCATGGAATGGCATGGAATGGCATGGAATGGCATGGAATGGCATGGAATGGCATGGAATGGCATGGAATGGCATGGAATGGCATGGAATGGCATGGAATGGCATGGAATGGCATGGAATGGCATGGAATGGCATGGAATGGCATGGAATGGCATGGAATGGCATGGAATGGCATGGAATGGCATGGAATGGCGTGGAATGGCGTGGAATGGCATGGAATGGCATGGAATGGCATGGAATGGCATGGAATGGCATGGAATGGCATGGAATGGCATGGAATGGCATGGAATGGCATGGAATGGCATGGAATGGCATGGAATGGCATGGAATGGCATGGAATGGCATGGAATGGCATGGAATGGCATGGAATGGCATGGAATGGCATGGAATGGCATGGAATGGCATGGAATGGCATGGAATGGCATGGAATGGCATGGAATGGCATGGCACCGCATGGAATGGCATGGCACCGCATGGCACGGCATGGCACCGGCATGGCACGGCATGGCACCGGCATGGCACGGCATGGCACCGGCATGGCACGGCATGGCACCGGCATGGCACGGCATGGCACGGCATGGCACCGGCATGGCACCGGCATGGCACGGCATGGCACCGGCATGGCACGGCATCGCACCGGCATGGCACCGGCATGGCACCGGCATGGCACGGCATGGCACCGGCATGGCACCGGCATGGCACGGCATGGCACCGGCATGGCACGGAATGGCACCGGCATGGCACGGCATGGCACCGGCATGGCACGGCATGGCACCGGCATGGCACGGCATGGCACCGGCATGGCACGGCATCGCACCGGCATGGCACGGCATGGCACCGGCATGGCACGGCATGGCACGGCATGGCACCGGCATGGCACGGCATGGCACCGGCATGGCACCGGCATGGCACGGAATGGCACCGGCATGGCACGGCATGGCACCGGCATGGCACGGCATGGCACCGGCATGGCACGGCATGGCACCGGCATGGCACGGCATCGCACCGGCATGGCACGGCATGGCACCGGCATGGCACGGCATGGCACGGCATGGCACCGGCATGGCACGGCATGGCACCGGCATGGCACGGCATGGCACCGGCATGGCACGGCATGGCACCGGCATGGCACGGCATGGCACCGGCATGGCACGGCATGGCACCGGCATGGCACGGCATGGCACGGCATGGCACCGGCATGGCACCGGCATGGCACGGCATGGCACCGGCATGGCATGGCATGGCACCGGCATGGCACCGGCATGGCACGGCATGGAATGGCATGGAATGGCATGGAATGGCATGGAATGACATGGAATGGCATGGAATGACATGGAATGGCATGGAATGGCATGGAATGGCATGGAATGGCATGGAATGGCATGGAATGGCATGGAATGGCATGGAATGGCATGGAATGGCATGGAATGGCATGGAATGGCATGGAATGGCATGGAATGGCATGGAATGGCATGGAATGGCATGGAATGGCATGGAATGGCATGGAATGGCATGGAATGGCATGGAATGGCATGGAATGGCATGGAATGGCATGGAATGGCATGGAATGGCATGGAATGGCATGGAATGGCATGGAATGGCATGGAATGGCATGGAATGGCATGGAATGGCATGGAATGGCATGGAATGGCATGGAATGGCATGGAATGGCATGGAATGGCATGGAATGGCGTGGAATGGCGTGGAATGGCATGGAATGGCGTGGAATGGCATGGAATGGCGTGGAATGGCATGGAATGGCATGGAATGGCATGGAATGGCATGGAATGGCATGGAATGGCATGGAATGGCATGGAATGGCATGGAATGGCATGGAATGGCATGGAATGGCATGGAATGGCATGGAATGGCATGGAATGGCATGGCACCGCATGGCACGGCATGGCACCGGCATGGCACGGCATGGCACCGGCATGGCACGGCATGGCACCGGCATGGCACGGCATGGCACGGCATGGCGCCGGCATGGCACGGCATGGCACCGGCATGGCACGGCATGGCACCGGCATGGCACGGCATGGCACCGGCATGGCACCGGCATGGCACGGCATGGCACCGGCATGGCACCGGCATGGCACGGCATGGCACCGGCATGGCACGGAATGGCACCGGCATGGCACGGCATGGCACCGGCATGGCACGGCATGGCACCGGCATGGCACGGCATGGCACCGGCATGGCACGGCATCGCACCGGCATGGCACGGCATGGCACCGGCATGGCACGGCATGGCACCGGCATGGCACCGGCATGGCACGGCATTGAATGGCATGGAATGGCATGGAATGGCATGGAATGGCATGGAATGGCATGGAATGGCATGGAATGGCATGGAATGGCATGGAATGGCATGGAATGGCATGGAATGGCATGGAATGGCATGGAATGGCATGGAATGGCATGGAATGGCATGGAATGGCATGGAATGGCATGGAATGGCATGGAATGGCATGGAATGGCATGGAATGGCATGGAATGGCATGGAATGGCATGGAATGGCATGGAATGGCATGGAATGGCATGGAATGGCATGGAATGGCATGGAATGGCATGGAATGGCATGGAATGGCATGGAATGGCATGGAATGGCATGGAATGGCATGGAATGGCATGGAATGGCATGGAATGGCATGGAATGGCATGGAATGGCATGGAATGGCATGGAATGGCATGGAATGGCATGGAATGGCATGGAATGGCATGGCACCGCATGGAATGGCATGGCACCGCATGGCACGGCATGGCACCGGCATGGCACGGCATGGCACCGGCATGGCACGGCATGGCACCGGCATGGCACGGCATGGCACCGGCATGGCACGGCATGGCACGGCATGGCACCGGCATGGCACCGGCATGGCACGGCATGGCAACGGCATGGCACGGCATCGCACCGGCATGGCACCGGCATGGCACCGGCATGGCACGGCATGGCACCGGCATGGCACCGGCATGGCACGGCATGGCACCGGCATGGCACGGAATGGCACCGGCATGGCACGGCATGGCACCGGCATGGCACGGCATGGCACCGGCATGGCACGGCATGGCACCGGCATGGCACGGCATCGCACCGGCATGGCACGGCATGGCACCGGCATGGCACGGCATGGCACGGCATGGCACCGGCATGGCACGGCATGGCACCGGCATGGCACGGCATGGCACCGGCATGGCACGGCATGGCACCGGCATGGCACGGCATGGCACCGGCATGGCACGGCATGGCACCGGCATGGCACGGCATGGCACCGGCATGGCACGGCATGGCACGGCATGGAATGGCATGGAATGGCATGGAATGGCATGGAATGACATGGAATGGCATGGAATGACATGGAATGGCATGGAATGGCATGGAATGGCATGGAATGGCATGGAATGGCATGGAATGGCATGGAATGGCATGGAATGGCATGGAATGGCATGGAATGGCATGGAATGGCATGGAATGGCATGGAATGGCATGGAATGGCATGGAATGGCATGGAATGGCATGGAATGGCATGGAATGGCATGGAATGGCATGGAATGGCATGGCACCGGCATGGCACGGCATTGAATGGCATTGAATGGCATGGAATGGCATGGAATGGCATGGAATGGCATGGAATGGCATGGAATGGCATGGAATGGCATGGAATGGCATGGAATGGCATGGAATGGCATGGAATGGCATGGAATGGCATGGAATGGCATGGAATGGCATGGAATGGCATGGAATGGCATGGAATGGCATGGAATGGCATGGAATGGCATGGAATGGCATGGAATGGCATGGAATGGCATGGAATGGCATGGAATGGCATGGAATGGCATGGAATGGCATGGAATGGCATGGAATGGCATGGAATGGCATGGAATGGCATGGAATGGCATGGAATGGCATGGAATGGCATGGAATGGCATGGAATGGCATGGAATGGCATGGAATGGCATGGAATGGCATGGAATGGCATGGAATGGCATGGAATGGCATGGAATGGCATGGAATGGCATGGAATGGCATGGAATGGCATGGAATGGCATGGAATGGCATGGAATGGCATGGAATGGCATGGAATGGCATGGAATGGCATGGAATGGCATGGAATGGCATGGAATGGCATGGAATGGCATGGAATGGCATGGAATGGCATGGAATGGCATGGAATGGCATGGAATGGCATGGAATGGCATGGAATGGCATGGCACCGCATGGAATGGCATGGCACCGCATGGCACGGCATGGCACCGGCATGGCACGGCATGGCACCGGCATGGCACGGCATGGCACCGGCATGGCACGGCATGGCACCGGCATGGCACGGCATGGCACCGGCATGGCACGGCATGGCACGGCATGGCACCGGCATGGCACCGGCATGGCACGGCATGGCAACGGCATGGCACGGCATCGCACCGGCATGGCACCGGCATGGCACCGGCATGGCACGGCATGGCACCGGCATGGCACCGGCATGGCACGGCATGGCACCGGCATGGCACGGAATGGCACCGGCATGGCACGGCATGGCACCGGCATGGCACGGCATGGCACCGGCATGGCACGGCATGGCACCGGCATGGCACGGCATCGCACCGGCATGGCACGGCATGGCACCGGCATGGCACGGCATGGCACGGCATGGCACCGGCATGGCACGGCATGGCACCGGCATGGCACGGCATGGCACCGGCATGGCACGGCATGGCACCGGCATGGCACGGCATGGCACCGGCATGGCACGGCATGGCACGGCATGGCACCGGCATGGCACCGGCATGGCACGGCATGGCACCGGCATGGCATGGCATGGCACCGGCATGGCACCGGCATGGCACGGCATGGAATGGCATGGAATGGCATGGAATGGCATGGAATGACATGGAATGGCATGGAATGACATGGAATGGCATGGAATGGCATGGAATGGCATGGAATGGCATGGAATGGCATGGAATGGCATGGAATGGCATGGAATGGCATGGAATGGCATGGAATGGCATGGAATGGCATGGAATGGCATGGAATGGCATGGAATGGCATGGAATGGCATGGAATGGGCATGGAATGGCATGGAATGGCATGGAATGGCATGGAATGGCATGGAATGGCATGGAATGGCATGGAATGGCATGGAATGGCATGGAATGGCATGGAATGGCATGGAATGGCATGGAATGGCATGGAATGGCATGGAATGGCATGGAATGGCATGGAATGGCATGGAATGGCATGGAATGGCATGGAATGGCATGGAATGGCATGGAATGGCATGGAATGGCGTGGAATGGCGTGGAATGGCATGGAATGGCATGGAATGGCATGGAATGGCATGGAATGGCATGGAATGGCATGGAATGGCATGGAATGGCATGGAATGGCATGGAATGGCATGGAATGGCATGGAATGGCATGGAATGGCATGGAATGGCATGGAATGGCATGGAATGGCATGGAATGGCATGGAATGGCATGGAATGGCATGGAATGGCATGGAATGGCATGGAATGGCATGGAATGGCATGGAATGGCATGGAATGGCATGGAATGGCATGGAATGGCATGGCACCGCATGGAATGGCATGGCACCGCATGGCACGGCATGGCACCGGCATGGCACGGCATGGCACCGGCATGGCACGGCATGGCACCGGCATGGCACGGCATGGCACCGGCATGGCACGGCATGGCACGGCATGGCACCGGCATGGCACCGGCATGGCACGGCATGGCACCGGCATGGCACGGCATCGCACCGGCATGGCACCGGCATGGCACCGGCATGGCACGGCATGGCACCGGCATGGCACCGGCATGGCACGGCATGGCACCGGCATGGCACGGAATGGCACCGGCATGGCACGGCATGGCACCGGCATGGCACGGCATGGCACCGGCATGGCACGGCATGGCACCGGCATGGCACGGCATCGCACCGGCATGGCACGGCATGGCACCGGCATGGCACGGCATGGCACGGCATGGCACCGGCATGGCACGGCATGGCACCGGCATGGCACGGCATGGCACCGGCATGGCACGGCATGGCACCGGCATGGCACGGCATGGCACCGGCATGGCACGGCATGGCACCGGCATGGCACGGCATGGCACGGCATGGCACCGGCATGGCACCGGCATGGCACGGCATGGCACCGGCATGGCATGGCATGGCACCGGCATGGCACCGGCATGGCACGGCATGGAATGGCATGGAATGGCATGGAATGGCATGGAATGACATGGAATGGCATGGAATGACATGGAATGGCATGGAATGGCATGGAATGGCATGGAATGGCATGGAATGGCATGGAATGGCATAGAATGGCATGGAATGGCATGGAATGGCATGGAATGGCATGGAATGGCATGGAATGGCATGGAATGGCATGGAATGGCATGGAATGGCATGGAATGGCATGGAATGGCATGGAATGGCATGGAATGGCATGGAATGGCATGGAATGGCATGGAATGGCATGGAATGGCATGGAATGGCATGGAATGGCATGGAATGGCATGGAATGGCATGGAATGGCATGGAATGGCATGGAATGGCATGGAATGGCATGGAATGGCATGGAATGGCATGGAATGGCATGGAATGGCATGGAATGGCGTGGAATGGCATGGAATGGCGTGGAATGGCGTGGAATGGCATGGAATGGCATGGAATGGCATGGAATGGCATGGAATGGCATGGAATGGCATGGAATGGCATGGAATGGCATGGAATGGCATGGAATGGCATGGAATGGCATGGAATGGCATGGAATGGCATGGAATGGCATGGAATGGCATGGAATGGCATGGCACCGCATGGCACGGCATGGCACCGGCATGGCACGGCATGGCACCGGCATGGCACGGCATGGCACGGCATGGCGCCGGCATGGCACGGCATGGCACCGGCATGGCACGGCATGGCACCGGCATGGCACGGCATGGCACCGGCATGGCACCGGCATGGCACGGCATGGCACCGGCATGGCACCGGCATGGCACGGCATGGCACCGGCATGGCACGGAATGGCACCGGCATGGCACGGCATGGCACCGGCATGGCACGGCATGGCACCGGCATGGCACGGCATGGCACCGGCATGGCACGGCATCGCACCGGCATGGCACGGCATGGCACCGGCATGGCACGGCATGGCACCGGCATGGCACCGGCATGGCACGGCATTGAATGGCATGGAATGGCATGGAATGGCATGGAATGGCATGGAATGGCATGGAATGGCATGGAATGGCATGGAATGGCATGGAATGGCATGGAATGGCATGGAATGGCATGGAATGGCATGGAATGGCATGGAATGGCATGGAATGGCATGGAATGGCATGGAATGGCATGGAATGGCATGGAATGGCATGGAATGGCATGGAATGGCATGGAATGGCATGGAATGGCATGGAATGGCATGGAATGGCATGGAATGGCATGGAATGGCATGGAATGGCATGGAATGGCATGGAATGGCATGGAATGGCATGGAATGGCATGGAATGGCATGGAATGGCATGGAATGGCATGGAATGGCATGGAATGGCATGGAATGGCATGGAATGGCATGGAATGGCATGGAATGGCATGGAATGGCATGGAATGGCATGGAATGGCATGGAATGGCATGGAATGGCATGGAATGGCATGGAATGGCATGGACTGGCATGGAATGGCATGGAATGGCATGGCACGGCATGGCACGGCATGGCACCGGCATGGCACGGCATGGCACCGGCATGGCACGGCATGGCACCGGCATGGCACGGCATGGCACGGCATGGCACCGGCGTGGCACGGCATGGCACCGGCATGGCACGGCATGGCACCGGCATGGCACGGCATGGCACCGGCATGGCACGGCATGGCACGGCATGGCACGGCATGGCACGGCATGGAATGGCATGGAATGGCATGGAATGGCATGGAATGGCATGGAATGGCATGGAATGGCATGGAATGGCATGGAATGGCATGGAATGGCATGGAATGGCATGGAATGGCATGGAATGGCATGGAATGGCATGGAATGGCATGGAATGGCATGGAATGGCATGGAATGGCATGGAATGGCATGGAATGGCATGGAATGGCATGGAATGGCATGGAATGGCATGGAATGGCATGGAATGGCATGGAATGGCATGGAATGGCATGGAATGGCATGGAATGGCATGGAATGGCATGGAATGGCATGGAATGGCATGGAATGGCATGGAATGGCATGGAATGGCATGGAATGGCATGGAACGGCATGGCACGGCATGGCACCGGCATGGCACGGCATGGCACCGGCGTGGCACGGCATGGCACCGGCATGGCACGGCATGGCACGGCATGGCACCGCCATGGCACGGCATGGCACCGGCATGGCACGGCAAGGCACCGGCATGGCACGGCATGGCACGGCATGGCACCGGCATGGCACGGCATGGCACGGCATGGCACCGGCATGGCACGGCATGGCACCGGCATGGCACGGCATGGCACCGGCATGGCACCGGCATGGCACGGCATGGCACCGGCATGGCACGGCATGGCACCGGCATGGCACCGGCATGGCACGGCATGGAATGGCATGGAATGGCATGGAATGGCATGGAATGACATGGAATGGCATGGAATGACATGGAATGGCATGGAATGGCATGGAATGGCATGGAATGGCATGGAATGGCATGGAATGGCATGGAATGGCATGGAATGGCATGGAATGGCATGGAATGGCATGGACTGGCATGGAATGGCATGGAATGGCATGGCACGGCATGGCACGGCATGGCACCGGCATGGCACGGCATGGCACCGGCATGGCACGGCATGGCACCGGCATGGCACGGCATGGCACGGCATGGCACCGGCGTGGCACGGCATGGCACCGGCATGGCACGGCATGGCACCGGCATGGCACGGCATGGCACCGGCATGGCACGGCATGGCACGGCATGGCACGGCATGGCACGGCATGGAATGGCATGGCACGGCATGGAATGGCATGGAATGGCATGGAATGGCATGGAATGGCATGGAATGGCATGGAATGGCATGGAATGGCATGGAATGGCATGGAATGGCATGGAATGGCATGGAATGGCATGGAATGGCATGGAATGGCATGGAATGGCATGGAATGGCATGGAATGGCATGGAATGGCATGGAATGGCATGGAATGGCATGGAATGGCATGGAATGGCATGGAATGGCATGGAATGGCATGGAATAGCATGGAATGGCATGGAATGGCATGGAATGGCATGGAATGGCATGGAATGGCATGGAATGGCATGGAATGGCATGGAATGGCATGGAATGGCATGGAATGGCATGGAATGGCATGGAATGGCATGGAACGGCATGGCACGGCATGGCACCGGCATGGCACGGCATGGCACGGCATTGAATGGCATGGAATGGCATGGAATGGCATGGAATGGCATGGAATGGCATGGAATGGCATGGAATGGCATGGAATGGCATGGAATGGCATGGAATGGCATGGAATGGCATGGAATGGCATGGAATGGCATGGAATGGCATGGAATGGCATGGAATGGCATGGAATGGCATGGAATGGCATGGAATGGCATGGAATGGCATGGAATGGCATGGAATGGCATGGAATGGCATGGAATGGCATGGAATGGCATGGAATGGCATGGAATGGCATAGAATGGCATGGAATGGCATGGAATGGCATGGACTGGCATGGACTGGCATGGAATGGCATGGAATGGCATGGCACGGCATGGCACGGCATGGCACCGGCATGGCACGGCATGGCACGGCATGGCACCGGCGTGGCACGGCATGGCACCGGCATGGCACGGCATGGCACCGGCATGGCACGGCATGGCACCGGCATGGCACGGCATGGCACGGCATGGCACGGCATGGCACGGCATGGAATGGCATGGAATGGCATGGAATGGCATGGAATGGCATGGAATGGCATGGAATGGCATGGAATGGCATGGAATAGCATGGAATGGCATGGAATGACATGGAATGGCATGGAATGGCATGGAATGGCATGGAATGGCATGGAATGGCATGGAATGGCATGGAATGGCATGGAATGGCATGGAATGGCATGGCACGGCATGGCACCGGCATGGCACGGCATGGCACGGCATGGCACCGGCATGGCACGGCATGGCACCGGCATGGCACGGCATGGCACCGGCATGGCACGGCATGGCACCGGCATGGCACCGGCATGGCACCGGCATGGCACGGCATGGCACGGCATGGCACGGCATGGCACCGGCATGGCACGGCATGGCACCGGCATGGCACGGCATGGCACCGGCATGGCACGGCATGGCACCGGCATGGCACGGCATGGCACCGGCATGGCACGGCATGGCACCGGCATGGCACGGCATGGCACCGGCATGGCACGGCATGGCACGGCATGGCACCGGCATGGCACGGCATGGCACGGCATGGCACCGACATGGCACGGCATGGCACCGGCATGGCACGGCAAGGCACCGGCATGGCACGGCATGGCAACGGCATGGCACCGGCATGGCACGGCATGGCACGGCATGGCACCGGCATGGCACGGCATGGCACCGGCATGGCACGGCATGGCACCGGCATGGCACGGCATGGCACCGGCATGGCACGGCATGGCACCGGCATGGCACGGCATGGCACGGCATGGCACCGGCATGGCACCGGCATGGCACGGCATGGCACCGGCATGGCACGGCATGGCACCGGCATGGCACCGGCATGGCACGGCATGGAATGGCATGGAATGGCATGGAATGGCATGGAATGACATGGAATGGCATGGAATGACATGGAATGGCATGGAATGGCATGGAATGGCATGGAATGGCATGGAATGGCATGGAATGGCATGGAATGGCATGGAATGGCATGGAATGGCATGGAATGGCATGGAATGGCATGGAATGGCATGGAATGGCATGGACTGGCATGGACTGGCATGGACTGGCATGGAACGGCATGGAATGGCATGGCACGGCATGGCACCGGCATGGCACGGCATGGCACGGCATGGCACCGGCGTGGCACGGCATGGCACCGGCATGGCACGGCATGGCACCGGCATGGCACGGCATGGCACCGGCATGGCACGGCATGGCACGGCATGGCACGGCATGGCACGGCATGGAATGGCATGGAATGGCATGGAATGGCATGGAATGGCATGGAATGGCATGGAATGGCATGGAATGGCATGGAATGGAATGGCATGGAATGGCATGGAATGGCATGGAATGGCATGGAATGGCATGGAATGGCATGGAATGGCATGGAATGGCATGGAATGGCATGGAATGGCATGGAATAGCATGGAATGGCATGGAATGGCATGGAATAGCATGGAATGGCATGGAATGGCATGGAATGGCACGGAATGGCACGGAATGGCATGGAATGGCATGGAATGGCATGGAATGGCATGGCACCGGCATGGCACGGCATTGAATGGCATTGAATGGCATGGAATGGCATGGAATGGCATGGAATGGCATGGAATGGCATGGAATGGCATGGAATGACATGGAATGGCATGGAATGACATGGAATGGCATGGAATGGCATGGAATGGCATGGAATGGCATGGAATGGCATGGAATGGCATGGAATGGCATGGAATGGCATGGAATGGCATGGAATGGCATGGAATGGCATGGAATGGCATGGAATGGCATGGAATGGCATGGAATGGCATGGAATGGCATGGAATGGCACGGAATGGCACGGAATGGCATGGAATGGCATGGAATGGCATGGAATGGCATGGCACCGGCATGGCACGGCATTGAATGGCATTGAATGGCATGGAATGGCATGGAATGGCATGGAATGGCATGGAATGGCATGGAATGGCATGGAATGGCATGGAATGGCATGGAATGGCATGGAATGGCATGGAATGGCATGGAATGGCATGGAATGGCATGGAATGGCATGGAATGGCATGGAATGGCATGGAATGGCATGGAATGGCATGGAATGGCATGGAATGGCATGGAATGGCATGGAATGGCATGGAATGGCGTGGAATGGCGTGGAATGGCATGGAATGGCATGGAATGGCATGGAATGGCATGGAATGGCATGGAATGGCATGGAATGGCATGGAATGGCATGGAATGGCATGGAATGGCATGGAATGGCATGGAATGGCATGGAATGGCATGGAATGGCATGGAATGGCATGGAATGGCATGGAATGGCATGGAATGGCATGGAATGGCATGGAATGGCATGGAATGGCATGGAATGGCATGGCACCGCATGGAATGGCATGGCACCGCATGGCACGGCATGGCACCGGCATGGCACGGCATGGCACCGGCATGGCACGGCATGGCACCGGCATGGCACGGCATGGCACCGACATGGCACGGCATGGCACGGCATGGCACCGGCATGGCACGGCATGGCACCGGCATGGCACGGCATGGCACCGGCATGGCACCGGCATGGCACGGCATGGCACCGGCATGGCACCGGCATGGCACGGCATGGCACCGGCATGGCACGGCATGGCACCGGCATGGCACGGAATGGCACCGGCATGGCACGGCATGGCACCGGCATGGCACGGCATGGCACCGGCATGGCACGGCATGGCACCGGCATGGCACGGCATCGCACCGGCATGGCACGGCATGGCACCGGCATGGCACGGCATGGCACCGGCATGGCACCGGCATGGCACGGCATGGCACGGCATGGCACCGGCATGGCACGGCATGGCACGGCATTGAATGGCATGGAATGGCATGGAATGGCATGGAATGGCATGGAATGGCATGGAATGGCATGGAATGGCATGGAATGGCATGGAATGGCATGGAATGGCATGGAATGGCATGGAATGGCATGGAATGGCATGGAATGGCATGGAATGGCATGGAATGGCATGGAATGGCATGGAATGGCATGGAATGGCATGGAATGGCATGGAATGGCATGGAATGGCATGGAATGGCATGGAATGGCATGGAATGGCATGGAATGGCATGGAATGGCATGGAATGGCATGGAATGGCATGGAATGGCATGGAATGGCATGGAATGGCATGGAATGGCATGGAATGGCATGGAATGGCATGGAATGGCATGGAATGGCATGGAATGGCATGGAATGGCATGGAATGGCATGGAATGGCATGGAATGGCATGGAATGGCATGGACTGGCATGGACTGGCATGGACTGGCATGGAATGGCATGGAATGGCATGGCACGGCATGGCACGGCATGGCACCGGCATGGCACGGCATGGCACGGCATGGCACGGCATGGCACCGGCGTGGCACGGCATGGCACCGGCATGGCACGGCATGGCACCGGCATGGCACCGGCATGGCACGGCATGGCACGGCATGGCACGGCATGGCACGGCATGGAATGGCATGGAATGGCATGGAATGGCATGGAATGGCATGGAATGGCATGGAATGGCATGGAATGGCATGGAATGGCATGGAATGGCATGGAATGGCATGGAATGGCATGGAATGGCATGGAATGGCATGGAATGGCATGGAATGGCATGGAATGGCATGGAATGGCATGGAATGGCATGGAATGGCATGGAATGGCATGGAATGGCATGGAATAGCATGGAATGGCATGGAATGGCATGGAATGGCATGGAATGGCATGGAATGGCATGGAATGGCATGGAATGGCATGGAATGGCATGGAATGGCATGGAATGGCATGGAATGGCATGGAATGGCATGGAATGGCATGGAATGGCATGGAATGGCATGGAATGGCATGGCATGGAATGGCATGGCACGGCATGGCACCGGCATGGCACGGCATGGCACCGGCATGGCACGGCATGGCACGGCATGGCACCGGCATGGCACCGGCATGGCACGGCATGGCACCGGCATGGCACGGCATGGCACCGGCATGGCACCGGCATGGCACCGGCATGGCACGGCATGGCACGGCATGGCACGGCATGGCACGGCATGGCACCGGCATGGCACGGCATGGCACCGGCATGGCACGGCATGGCACCGGCATGGCACGGCATGGCACCGGCATGGCACGGCATGGCACCGGCATGGCACGGCATGGCACCGGCATGGCACGGCATGGCACGGCATGGCACCGGCATGGCACGGCATGGCACGGCATGGCACGGCATGGCACGGCATGGCACCGACATGGCACGGCATGGCACCGGCATGGCACGGCATGGCACCGGCATGGCACGGCATGGCACCGGCATGGCACCGGCATGGCACGGCATGGCACCGGCATGGCACGGCATGGCACCGGCATGGCACGGCATGGCACCGGCATGGCACGGCATGGCACCGGCATGGCACGGCATGGCACCGGCATGGCACCGGCATGGCACGGCATGGCACCGGCATGGCACGGCATGGCACCGGCATGGCACGGCATGGCACCGGCATGGCACGGCATGGCACCGGCATGGCACGGCATCGCACCGGCATGGCACGGCATGGCACCGGCATGGCACCGGCATGGCACGGCATTGAATGGCATGGAATGGCATTGAATGGCATGGAATGGCATGGAATGGCATGGAATGGCATGGAATGGCATGGAATGGCATGGAATGGCATGGAATGGCATGGAATGGCATGGAATGGCATGGAATGGCATGGAATGGCATGGAATGGCATGGAATGGCATGGAATGGCATGGAATGGCATGGAATGGCATGGAATGGCATGGAATGGCATGGAATGGCATGGAATGGCATGGAATGGCATGGAATGGCATGGAATGGCATGGAATGGCATGGAATGGCATGGAATGGCATGGAATGGCATGGAATGGCATGGAATGGCATGGAATGGCATGGAATGGCATGGAATGGCATGGAATGGCATGGAATGGCATGGAATGGCATGGAATGGCATGGAATGGCATGGAATGGCATGGAATGGCATGGAATGGCATGGAATGGCATGGAATGGCATGGAATGGCATGGAATGACATGGAATGGCATGGAATGGCATGGAATGGCATGGAATGGCATGGCACGGCATGGCACGGCATGGCACGGCATGGCACCGGCATGGCACGGCATGGCACCGGCATGGCACGGCATGGCACGGCATGGCATCGGCATGGCACGGCATGGCACGGCATGGCACGGCATGGCATCGGCATGGCACGGCATGGCACCGGCATGGCACGGCATGGCACCGGCATGGCACGGCATGGCACCGGCATGGCACGGCATGGCACCGGCATGGCACGGCATGGCACCGGCATGGCACGGCATCGCACCGGCATGGCACGGCATGGCACCGGCATGGCACGGCATGGCACCGGCATGGCACCGGCATGGCACGGCATGGCACGGCATGGCACGGCATTGAATGGCATGGAAGGGCATGGAATGGCATGGAATGGCATGGAATGGCATGGAATGGCATGGAATGGCATGGAATGGCATGGAATGGCATGGAATGGCATGGAATGGCATGGAATGGCATGGAATGGCATGGAATGGCATGGAATGGCATGGAATGGCATGGAATGGCATGGAATGGCATGGAATGGCATGGAATGGCATGGAATGGCATGGAATGGCATGGAATGGCATGGAATGGCATGGAATGGCATGGAATGGCATGGAATGGCATGGAATGGCATGGAATGGCATGGAATGGCATGGAATGGCATGGAATGGCATGGAATGGCATGGCACCGCATGGCACGGCATGGCACGGCATGGCACGGCATGGCACGGCATGGCACGGCATGGCACGGCATGGCACGGCATGGCACGGCATGGCACCGGCATGGCACGCCATGGCACGGCATGGCACGGCATTGAATGGCATGGAATGGCATGGAATGGCATGGAATGGCATGGCACCGCATGGCACGGCATGGCACGGCATGGCACGGCATAGCACGGCATGGCACCGGCATGGCACCGGCATGGCACCGGCATGGCACCGGCATGGCACGGCATGGCACCGGCATGGCACGGCATGGCACCGGCATGGCACGGCATGGCACCGGCATGGCACGGCATGGCACCGGCATGGCACGGCATGGCACCGGCATGGCACCGGCATGGCCCGGCATGGCACCGGCATGGCACGGCATGGCACCGGCATGGCACGGCATGGCACCGGCATGGCACGGCATGGCACCGGCATGGCACGGCATGGCACCGGCATGGCACGGCATGGCACCGGCATGGCACAGCATGGCACCGGCATGGCACGGCATGGCACCGGCATGGCACGGCATGGCACCGGCATGGCACCGGCATGGCACGGCATGGCACGGCATGGCACGGCATGGCACGGCATTGAATGGCATGGCACGGCATTGAATGGCATGGAATGGCATGGAATGGCATGGCACCGCATGGCACGGCATGGCACGGCATGGCACGGCATGGCACGGCATGGCACGGCATGGCACGGCATTGAATGGCACGGAATGGCACGGCATGGCACGGCATGGCACGGCATGGCACCGCATTGAGTGGCATGGAATGGCATGGAATGGCATGGAATGGCATGGACTGGCATGGACTGGCATGGACTGGCATGGAATGGCATGGAATGGCATGGCACGGCATGGCACGGCATGGCACCGGCATGGCACGGCATGGCACCGGCATGGCACGGCATGGCACGGCATGGCACGGCATGGCACCGGCATGGCACGGCATGGCACGGCATGGCACGGCATGGCACCGGCATGGCACGGCATGGCACGGCATGGCACGGCATGGCACGGCATGGAATGGCATGGAATGGCATGGAATGGCATGGAATGGCATGGAATGGCATGGAATGGCATGGAATGGCATGGAATGGCATGGAATGGCATGGAATGGCATGGAATGGCATGGAATGGCATGGAATGACATGGAATGGCATGGAATGGCATGGAATGGCATGGAATGGCATGGCACGGCATGGCACGGCATGGCACCGGCATGGCACGGCATGGCACCGGCATGGCACGGCATGGCACCGGCATGGCACGGCATGGCACCGGCATGGCACGGCATGGCACCGGCATGGCACGGCATGGCACGGCATGGCACGGCATGGCACCGGCATGGCACGGCATGGCACCGGCATGGCACGGCATGGCACCGGCATGGCACGGCATGGCACCGGCATGGCACGGCATGGCACCGGCATGGCACGGCATGGCACCGGCATGGCACGGCATGGCACCGGCATGGCACGGCATGGCACCGGCATGGCACGGCATGGCACCGGCATGGCACGGCATGGCACCGGCATGGCACGGCATGGCACCGGCATGGCACGGCATGGCACCGGCATGGCACGGCATGGCACGGCATGGCACCGGCATGGCACGGCATGGCACCGGCATGGCACGGCATGGCACCGGCATGGCACGGCATGGCACCGGCATGGCACGGCATGGCACCGGCATGGCACGGCATGGCACCGGCATGGCACGGCATGGCACCGGCATGGCACGGCATGGCACCGGCATGGCACGGCATGGCACCGGCATGGCACGGCATCGCACCGGCATGGCACGGCATCGCACCGGCATGGCACGGCATGGCACCGGCATGGCACGGCATGGCACCGGCATGGCACGGCATGGCACCGGCATGGCACGGCATGGCACCGGCATGGCACGGCATGGCACCGGCATGGCACGGCATCGCACCGGCATGGCACGGCATGGCACCGGCATGGCACCGGCATGGCACGGCATGGCACGGCATGGCACGGCATGGCACGGCATGGCACCGGCATGGCACGGCATGGCACCGGCATGGCACGGCATGGCACCGGCATGGCACGGCATGGCACCGGCATGGCACGGCATGGCACCGGCATGGCACGGCATGGCACCGGCATGGCACGGCATGGCACCGGCATGGCACGGCATGGCACGGCATGGCACCGGCATGGCACGGCATGGCACGGCATGGCACCGACATGGCACGGCATGGCACCGGCATGGCACGGCAAGGCACCGGCATGGCACGGCATGGCACGGCATGGCACCGGCATGGCACGGCATGGCACGGCATGGCACCGGCATGGCACGGCATGGCACCGGCATGGCACGGCATGGCACCGGCATGGCACGGCATGGCACCGGCATGGCACGGCATGGCACGGCATGGCACCGGCATGGCACCGGCATGGCACGGCATGGCACCGGCATGGCACGGCATGGCACCGGCATGGCACCGGCATGGCACGGCATGGAATGGCATGGAATGGCATGGAATGGCATGGAATGACATGGAATGGCATGGAATGACATGGAATGGCATGGAATGGCATGGAATGGCATGGAATGGCATGGAATGGCATGGAATGGCATGGAATGGCATGGAATGGCATGGAATGGCATGGAATGGCATGGAATGGCATGGAATGGCATGGACTGGCATGGAATGGCATGGAATGGCATGGCACGGCATGGCACGGCATGGCACCGGCATGGCACGGCATGGCACCGGCATGGCACGGCATGGCACGGCATGGCACGGCATGGCACGGCATGGCACCGGCGTGGCACGGCATGGCACCGGCATGGCACGGCATGGCACCGGCATGGCACGGCATGGCACCGGCATGGCACGGCATGGCACGGCATGGAATGGCATGGAATGGCATGGAATGGCATGGAATGGCATGGAATGGCATGGAATGGCATGGAATGGCATGGAATGGCATGGAATGGCATGGAATGGCATGGAATGGCATGGAATGGCATGGAATGGCATGGAATGGCATGGAATAGCATGGAATGGCATGGAATGGCATGGAATGGCATGGAATGGCATGGAATGGCATGGAATGGCATGGAATGGCATGGAATGGCATGGAATGGCATGGAATGGCATGGAATGGCATGGAATGGCATGGCACCGGCATGGCACGGCATGGCACGGCATTGAATGGCATGGAATGGCATGGAATGGCATGGAATGGCATGGAATGGCATGGAATGGCATGGAATGGCATGGAATGGCATGGAATGGCATGGAATGGCATGGAATGGCATGGAATGGCATGGAATGGCATGGAATGGCATGGAATGGCATGGAATGGCATGGAATGGCATGGAATGGCATGGAATGGCATGGAATGGCATGGAATGGCATGGAATGGCATGGAATGGCATGGAATGGCATGGAATGGCATGGAATGGCATGGAATGGCATGGAATGGCATGGAATGGCATGGAATGGCATGGAATGGCATGGAATGGCATGGAATGGCATGGAATGGCATGGAATGGCATGGAATGGCATGGACTGGCATGGACTGGCATGGACTGGCATGGAACGGCATGGAATGGCATGGCACGGCATGGCACCGGCATGGCACGGCATGGCACGGCATGGCACCGGCGTGGCACGGCATGGCACCGGCATGGCACGGCATGGCACCGGCATGGCACGGCATGGCACCGGCATGGCACGGCATGGCACGGCATGGCACGGCATGGCACGGCATGGAATGGCATGGAATGGCATGGAATGGCATGGAATGGCATGGAATGGCATGGAATGGCATGGAATGGAATGGCATGGAATGGCATGGAATGGCATGGAATGGCATGGAATGGCATGGAATGGCATGGAATGGCATGGAATGGCATGGAATGGCATGGAATGGCATGGACTGGCATGGAATGGCATGGAATGGCATGGCACGGCATGGCACGGCATGGCACCGGCATGGCACGGCATGGCACCGGCATGGCACGGCATGGCACGGCATGGCACGGCATGGCACGGCATGGCACCGGCGTGGCACGGCATGGCACCGGCATGGCACGGCATGGCACCGGCATGGCACGGCATGGCACCGGCATGGCACGGCATGGCACGGCATGGAATGGCATGGAATGGCATGGAATGGCATGGAATGGCATGGAATGGCATGGAATGGCATGGAATGGCATGGAATGGCATGGAATGGCATGGAATGGCATGGAATGGCATGGAATGGCATGGAATGGCATGGAATGGCATGGAATGGCATGGAATAGCATGGAATGGCATGGAATGGCATGGAATGGCATGGAATGGCATGGAATGACATGGAATGGCATGGAATGACATGGAATGGCATGGAATGGCATGGAATGGCATGGAATGGCATGGAATGGCATGGAATGGCATGGAATGGCATGGAATGGCATGGAATGGCATGGAATGGCATGGAATGGCATGGAATGGCATGGAATGGCATGGAATGGCATGGAATGGCATGGAATGGCATGGAATGGCATGGAATGGCATGGAATGGCATGGAATGGCATGGAATGGCATGGAATGGCATGGAATGGCATGGAATGGCATGGAATGGCATGGAATGGCATGGAATGGCATGGAATGGCATGGAATGGCATGGAATGGCATGGAATGGCATGGAATGGCATGGAATGGCATGGAATGGCATGGAATGGCATGGAATGGCATGGAATGGCATGGAATGGCATGGAATGGCATGGAATGGCATGGAATGGCATGGAATGGCATGGAATGGCATGGAATGGCATGGCACCGGCATGGCACGGCATTGAATGGCATTGAATGGCATGGAATGGCATGGAATGGCATGGAATGGCATGGAATGGCATGGAATGGCATGGAATGGCATGGAATGGCATGGAATGGCATGGAATGGCATGGAATGGCATGGAATGGCATGGAATGGCATGGAATGGCATGGAATGGCATGGAATGGCATGGAATGGCATGGAATGGCATGGAATGGCGTGGAATGGCGTGGAATGGCATGGAATGGCATGGAATGGCATGGAATGGCATGGAATGGCATGGAATGGCATGGAATGGCATGGAATGGCATGGAATGGCATGGAATGGCATGGAATGGCATGGAATGGCATGGAATGGCATGGAATGGCATGGAATGGCATGGAATGGCATGGCACCGCATGGAATGGCATGGCACCGCATGGCACGGCATGGCACCGGCATGGCACGGCATGGCACCGGCATGGCACGGCATGGCACCGGCATGGCACCGGCATGGCACGGCATGGCACCGGCATGGCACCGGCATGGCACGGCATGGCACCGGCATGGCACGGAATGGCACCGGCATGGCACGGCATGGCACCGGCATGGCACGGCATGGCACCGGCATGGCACGGCATGGCACCGGCATGGCACGGCATCGCACCGGCATGGCACGGCATGGCACCGGCATGGCACGGCATGGCACCGGCATGGCACCGGCATGGCACGGCATTGAATGGCATGGAATGGCATGGAATGGCATGGAATGGCATGGAATGGCATGGAATGGCATGGAATGGCATGGAATGGCATGGAATGGCATGGAATGGCATGGAATGGCATGGAATGGCATGGAATGGCATGGAATGGCATGGAATGGCATGGAATGGCATGGAATGGCATGGAATGGCATGGAATGGCATGGAATGGCATGGAATGGCATGGAATGGCATGGAATGGCATGGAATGGCATGGAATGGCATGGAATGGCATGGAATGGCATGGAATGGCATGGAATGGCATGGAATGGCATGGAATGGCATGGAATGGCATGGAATGGCATGGAATGGCATGGAATGGCATGGAATGGCATGGAATGGCATGGAATGGCATGGAATGGCATGGAATGGCATGGAATGGCATGGAATGGCATGGAATGGCATGGAATGGCATGGAATGGCATGGAATGGCATGGAATGGCATGGAATGGCATGGAATGGCATGGAATGGCATGGAATGGCATGGAATGGCATGGAATGGCATGGAATGGCATGGAATGGCATGGAACGGCATGGCACGGCATGGCACCGGCATGGCACGGCATGGCACGGCATTGAATGGCATGGAATGGCATGGAATGGCATGGAATGGCATGGAATGGCATGGAATGGCATGGAATGGCATGGAATGGCATGGAATGGCATGGAATGGCATGGAATGGCATGGAATGGCATGGAATGGCATGGAATGGCATGGAATGGCATGGAATGGCATGGAATGGCATGGAATGGCATGGAATGGCATGGAATGGCATGGAATGGCATGGAATGGCATGGAATGGCATGGAATGGCATGGAATGGCATGGAATGGCATGGAATGGCATGGAATGGCATGGAATGGCATGGAATGGCATGGAATGGCATGGAATGGCATGGAATGGCATGGAATGGCATGGAATGGCATGGAATGGCATGGAATGGCATGGAATGGCATGGAATGGCATGGAATGGCATGGAATGGCATGGAATGGCATGGAATGGCATGGAATGGCATGGAATGGCATGGAATGGCATGGAATGGCATGGAATGGCATGGAATGGCATGGAATGGCATGGAATGGCATGGAATGGCATGGAATGGCATGGAATGGCATGGAATGGCATGGAATGGCATGGAATGGCATGGACTGGCATGGACTGGCATGGACTGGCATGGAATGGCATGGAATGGCATGGCACGGCATGGCACGGCATGGCACCGGCATGGCACGGCATGGCACGGCATGGCACCGGCGTGGCACGGCATGGCACCGGCATGGCACGGCATGGCACCGGCATGGCACCGGCATGGCACGGCATGGCACGGCATGGCACCGGCATGGCACCGGCATGGCACCGGCATGGCACGGCATGGCACGGCATGGCACGGCATGGCACCGGCATGGCACGGCATGGCACCGGCATGGCACGGCATGGCACCGGCATGGCACGGCATGGCACCGGCATGGCACGGCATGGCACCGGCATGGCACGGCATGGCACGGCATGGCACCGGCATGGCACGGCATGGCACGGCATGGCACCGCCATGGCACGGCATGGCACCGGCATGGCACGGCAAGGCACCGGCATGGCACGGCATGGCACGGCATGGCACCGGCATGGCACGGCATGGCACGGCATGGCACCGGCATGGCACGGCATGGCACCGGCATGGCACGGCATGGCACGGCATGGCACCGGCATGGCACCGGCATGGCCCGGCATGGCACCGGCATGGCACGGCATGGCACCGGCATGGCACCGGCATGGCACGGCATGGAATGGCATGGAATGGCATGGAATGACATGGAATGGCATGGAATGACATGGAATGGCATGGAATGGCATGGAATGGCATGGAATGGCATGGAATGGCATGGAATGGCATGGAATGGCATGGAATGGCATGGAATGGCATGGAATGGCATGGAATGGCATGGAATGGCATGGAATGGCATGGAATGGCATGGACTGGCATGGAATGGCATGGAATGGCATGGCACGGCATGGCACGGCATGGCACCGGCATGGCACGGCATGGCACCGGCATGGCACGGCATGGCACCGGCATGGCACGGCATGGCACGGCATGGTACCGGCGTGGCACGGCATGGCACCGGCATGGCACGGCATGGCACCGGCATGGCACGGCATGGCACCGGCATGGCACGGCATGGCACGGCATGGCACGGCATGGCACGGCATGGAATGGCATGGCACGGCATGGAATGGCATGGAATGGCATGGAATGGCATGGAATGGCATGGAATGGCATGGAATGGCATGGAATGGCATGGAATGGCATGGAATGGCATGGAATGGCATGGAATGGCATGGAATGGCATGGAATGGCATGGAATGGCATGGAATGGCATGGAATGGCATGGAATGGCATGGAATGGCATGGAATGGCATGGAATGGCATGGAATGGCATGGAATGGCATGGAATGGCATGGAATGGCATGGAATGGCATGGAATGGCATGGAATGGCATGGAATGGCATGGAATGGCATGGAATGGCATGGAATGGCATGGAATGGCATGGAATGGCATGGAATGGCATGGAATGGCATGGAATGGCATGGAATGGCATGGAATGGCATGGAACGGCATGGCACGGCATGGCACCGGCATGGCACGGCATGGCACGGCATTGAATGGCATGGAATGGCATGGAATGGCATGGAATGGCATGGAATGGCATGGAATGGCATGGAATGGCATGGAATGGCATGGAATGGCATGGAATGGCATGGAATGGCATGGAATGGCATGGAATGGCATGGAATGGCATGGAATGGCATGGAATGGCATGGAATGGCATGGAATGGCATGGAATGGCATGGAATGGCATGGAATGGCATGGAATGGCATAGAATGGCATGGAATGGCATGGAATGGCATGGACTGGCATGGACTGGCATGGACTGGCATGGAATGGCATGGAATGGCATGGCACGGCATGGCACGGCATGGCACCGGCATGGCACGGCATGGCACGGCATGGCACCGGCGTGGCACGGCATGGCACCGGCATGGCACGGCATGGCACCGGCATGGCACGGCATGGCACCGGCATGGCACGGCATGGCACGGCATGGCACGGCATGGCACGGCATGGAATTGCATGGAATGGCATGGAATGGCATGGAATGGCATGGAATGGCATGGAATGGCATGGAATGGCATGGAATAGCATGGAATGGCATGGAATGGCATGGAATGGCATGGAATGGCATGGAATGGCATGGAATGGCATGGAATGGCATGGAATGGCATGGAATGGCATGGAATGGCATGGAATGGCATGGAATGGCATGGAATGGCATGGAATGGCATGGAATGGCATGGAATGGCATGGAATGGCATGGAATGGCATGGAATGGCATGGAATGGCATGGAATGGCATGGAATGGCATGGAATGGCATGGAATGGCATGGAATGGCATGGAATGGCATGGAATGGCATGGAATGGCATGGAATGGCATGGAATGGCATGGAATGGCATGGAATGGCATGGAATGGCATGGAATGGCATGGAATGGCATGGAATGGCATGGAATGGCATGGAATGGCATGGAATGGCATGGAATGGCATGGAATGGCATGGAATGGCATGGAATGGCATGGAATGGCATGGAATGGCATGGAATGGCATGGAATGGCATGGAATGGCATGGAATGGCATGGAATGGCATGGAATGGCATGGAATGGCATGGAATGGCATGGCACCGCATGGAATGGCATGGCACCGCATGGCACCGGCATGGCACGGCATGGCAACGGCATGGCACGGCATCGCACCGGCATGGCACCGGCATGGCACCGGCATGGCACGGCATGGCACCGGCATGGCACCGGCATGGCACGGCATGGCACCGGCATGGCACGGAATGGCACCGGCATGGCACGGCATGGCACCGGCATGGCACGGCATGGCACCGGCATGGCACGGCATGGCACCGGCATGGCACGGCATCGCACCGGCATGGCACGGCATGGCACCGGCATGGCACGGCATGGCACGGCATGGCACCGGCATGGCACGGCATGGCACCGGCATGGCACGGCATGGCACCGGCATGGCACGGCATGGCACCGGCATGGCACGGCATGGCACCGGCATGGCACGGCATGGCACCGGCATGGCACGGCATGGCACGGCATGGCACCGGCATGGCACCGGCATGGCACGGCATGGCACCGGCATGGCATGGCATGGCACCGGCATGGCACCGGCATGGCACGGCATGGAATGGCATGGAATGGCATGGAATGGCATGGAATGACATGGAATGGCATGGAATGACATGGAATGGCATGGAATGGCATGGAATGGCATGGAATGGCATGGAATGGCATGGAATGGCATAGAATGGCATGGAATGGCATGGAATGGCATGGAATGGCATGGAATGGCATGGAATGGCATGGAATGGCATGGAATGGCATGGAATGGCATGGAATGGCATGGAATGGCATGGAATGGCATGGAATGGCATGGAATGGCATGGAATGGCATGGAATGGCATGGAATGGCATGGAATGGCATGGAATGGCATGGAATGGCATGGAATGGCATGGAATGGCATGGAATGGCATGGAATGGCATGGAATGGCATGGAATGGCATGGAATGGCATGGAATGGCATGGAATGGCATGGAATGGCATGGAATGGCATGGAATGGCATGGAATGGCATGGAATGGCATGGAATGGCGTGGAATGGCGTGGAATGGCGTGGAATGGCATGGAATGGCATGGAATGGCATGGAATGGCATGGAATGGCATGGAATGGCATGGAATGGCATGGAATGGCATGGAATGGCATGGAATGGCATGGAATGGCATGGAATGGCATGGAATGGCATGGAATGGCATGGCACCGCATGGCACGGCATGGCACCGGCATGGCACGGCATGGCACCGGCATGGCACGGCATGGCACCGGCATGGCACGGCATGGCACGGCATGGCGCCGGCATGGCACGGCATGGCACCGGCATGGCACGGCATGGCACCGGCATGGCACGGCATGGCACCGGCATGGCACCGGCATGGCACGGCATGGCACCGGCATGGCACCGGCATGGCACGGCATGGCACCGGCATGGCACGGAATGGCACCGGCATGGCACGGCATGGCACCGGCATGGCACGGCATGGCACCGGCATGGCACGGCATGGCACCGGCATGGCACGGCATCGCACCGGCATGGCACGGCATGGCACCGGCATGGCACGGCATGGCACCGGCATGGCACCGGCATGGCACGGCATTGAATGGCATGGAATGGCATGGAATGGCATGGAATGGCATGGAATGGCATGGAATGGTATGGAATGGCATGGAATGGCATGGAATGGCATGGAATGGCATGGAATGGCATGGAATGGCATGGAATGGCATGGAATGGCATGGAATGGCATGGAATGGCATGGAATGGCATGGAATGGCATGGAATGGCATGGAATGGCATGGAATGGCATGGAATGGCATGGAATGGCATGGAATGGCATGGAATGGCATGGAATGGCATGGAATGGCATGGAATGGCATGGAATGGCATGGAATGGCATGGAATGGCATGGAATGGCATGGAATGGCATGGAATGGCATGGAATGGCATGGAATGGCATGGAATGGCATGGAATGGCATGGAATGGCATGGAATGGCATGGAATGGCATGGAATGGCATGGAATGGCATGGAATGGCATGGAATGGCATGGAATGGCATGGAATGGCATGGAATGGCATGGAATGGCATGGAATGGCATGGAATGGCATGGAATGGCATGGAATGGCATGGAATGGCATGGAATGGCATGGAATGGCATGGAATGGCATGGAATGGCATGGAATGGCATGGAATGGCATGGAATGGCATGGAATGGCATGGAATGGCATGGAATGGCATGGAATGGCATGGAATGGCATGGAATGGCATGGAATGGCATGGAATGGCATGGAATGGCATGGAATGGCATGGAATGGCATGGAATGGCATGGACTGGCATGGACTGGCATGGACTGGCATGGAATGGCATGGAATGGCATGGCACGGCATGGCACGGCATGGCACCGGCATGGCACGGCATGGCACGGCATGGCACCGGCGTGGCACGGCATGGCACCGGCATGGCACGGCATGGCACCGGCATGGCACGGCATGGCACGGCATGGCACGGCATGGCACCGGCATGGCACCGGCATGGCACCGGCATGGCACCGGCATGGCACGGCATGGCACGGCATGGCACGGCATGGCACCGGCATGGCACGGCATGGCACCGGCATGGCACGGCATGGCACCGGCATGGCACGGCATGGCACCGGCATGGCACGGCATGGCACCGGCATGGCACGGCATGGCACGGCATGGCACCGGCATGGCACGGCATGGCACGGCATGGCACCGACATGGCACGGCATGGCACCGGCATGGCACGGCAAGGCACCGGCATGGCACGGCATGGCACGGCATGGCACCGGCATGGCACGGCATGGCACGGCATGGCACCGGCATGGCACGGCATGGCACCGGCATGGCACGGCATGGCACCGGCATGGCACGGCATGGCACCGGCATGGCACGGCATGGCACGGCATGGCACCGGCATGGCACCGGCATGGCACGGCATGGCACCGGCATGGCACGGCATGGCACCGGCATGGCACCGGCATGGCACGGCATGGAATGGCATGGAATGGCATGGAATGGCATGGAATGACATGGAATGGCATGGAATGACATGGAATGGCATGGAATGGCATGGAATGGCATGGAATGGCATGGAATGGCATGGAATGGCATGGAATGGCATGGAATGGCATGGAATGGCATGGAATGGCATGGAATGGCATGGAATGGCATGGAATGGCATGGAATGGCATGGAATGGCATGGAATGGCATGGAATGGCATGGAATGGCATGGAATGGCATGGAATGGCATGGAATGGCATGGAATGGCATGGAATGGCATGGAATGGCATGGAATGGCATGGAATGGCATGGAATGGCATGGCACCGGCATGGCACGGCATTGAATGGCATTGAATGGCATGGAATGGCATGGAATGGCATGGAATGGCATGGAATGGCATGGAATGGCATGGAATGGCATGGAATGGCATGGAATGGCATGGAATGGCATGGAATGGCATGGAATGGCATGGAATGGCATGGAATGGCATGGAATGGCATGGAATGGCATGGAATGGCATGGAATGGCATGGAATGGCATGGAATGGCATGGAATGGCATGGAATGGCATGGAATGGCATGGAATGGCATGGAATGGCATGGAATGGCATGGAATGGCATGGAATGGCATGGAATGGCATGGAATGGCATGGAATGGCATGGAATGGCATGGAATGGCATGGAATGGCATGGAATGGCATGGAATGGCATGGAATGGCATGGAATGGCATGGAATGGCATGGAATGGCATGGAATGGCATGGAATGGCATGGCACCGCATGGAATGGCATGGCACCGCATGGCACGGCATGGCACCGGCATGGCACGGCATGGCACCGGCATGGCACGGCATGGCACCGGCATGGCACGGCATGGCACCGGCATGGCACGGCATGGCACCGGCATGGCACGGCATGGCACCGGCATGGCACGGCATGGCACGGCATGGAATGGCATGGAATGGCATGGAATGGCATGGAATGGCATGGAATGGCATGGAATGGCATGGAATGGCATGGAATGGCATGGAATGGCATGGAATGGCATGGAATGGCATGGAATGGCATGGAATGGCATGGAATGGCATGGAATGGCATGGAATGGCATGGAATGGCATGGAATGGCATGGAATGGCATGGAATGGCATGGCACCGGCATGGCACGGCATTGAATGGCATTGAATGGCATGGAATGGCATGGAATGGCATGGAATGGCATGGAATGGCATGGAATGGCATGGAATGGCATGGAATGGCATGGAATGGCATGGAATGGCATGGAATGGCATGGAATGGCATGGAATGGCATGGAATGGCATGGAATGGCATGGAATGGCATGGAATGGCATGGAATGGCATGGAATGGCATGGAATGGCATGGAATGGCATGGAATGGCATGGAATGGCATGGAATGGCATGGAATGGCATGGAATGGCATGGAATGGCATGGAATGGCATGGAATGGCATGGAATGGCATGGAATGGCATGGAATGGCATGGAATGGCATGGAATGGCATGGAATGGCATGGAATGGCATGGAATGGCATGGAATGGCATGGAATGGCATGGAATGGCATGGAATGGCATGGAATGGCATGGAATGGCATGGAATGGCATGGAATGGCATGGAATGGCATGGAATGGCATGGAATGGCATGGAATGGCATGGAATGGCATGGAATGGCATGGAATGGCATGGAATGGCATGGAATGGCATGGAATGGCATGGAATGGCATGGCACCGCATGGAATGGCATGGCACCGCATGGCACGGCATGGCACCGGCATGGCACGGCATGGCACCGGCATGGCACGGCATGGCACCGGCATGGCACGGCATGGCACCGGCATGGCACGGCATGGCACGGCATGGCACCGGCATGGCACCGGCATGGCACGGCATGGCAACGGCATGGCACGGCATCGCACCGGCATGGCACCGGCATGGCACCGGCATGGCACGGCATGGCACCGGCATGGCACCGGCATGGCACGGCATGGCACCGGCATGGCACGGAATGGCACCGGCATGGCACGGCATGGCACCGGCATGGCACGGCATGGCACCGGCATGGCACGGCATGGCACCGGCATGGCACGGCATCGCACCGGCATGGCACGGCATGGCACCGGCATGGCACGGCATGGCACGGCATGGCACCGGCATGGCACGGCATGGCACCGGCATGGCACGGCATGGCACCGGCATGGCACGGCATGGCACCGGCATGGCACGGCATGGCACCGGCATGGCACGGCATGGCACCGGCATGGCACGGCATGGCACGGCATGGCACCGGCATGGCACCGGCATGGCACCGGCATGGCACCGGCATGGCACGGCATGGCACCGGCATGGCATGGCATGGCACCGGCATGGCACCGGCATGGCACGGCATGGAATGGCATGGAATGGCATGGAATGGCATGGAATGACATGGAATGGCATGGAATGACATGGAATGGCATGGAATGGCATGGAATGGCATGGAATGGCATGGAATGGCATGGAATGGCATAGAATGGCATGGAATGGCATGGAATGGCATGGAATGGCATGGAATGGCATGGAATGGCATGGAATGGCATGGAATGGCATGGAATGGCATGGAATGGCATGGAATGGCATGGAATGGCATGGAATGGCATGGAATGGCATGGAATGGCATGGAATGGCATGGAATGGCATGGAATGGCATGGAATGGCATGGAATGGCATGGAATGGCATGGAATGGCATGGAATGGCATGGAATGGCATGGAATGGCATGGAATGGCATGGAATGGCATGGAATGGCATGGAATGGCATGGAATGGCATGGAATGGCATGGAATGGCGTGGAATGGCGTGGAATGGCGTGGAATGGCATGGAATGGCATGGAATGGCATGGAATGGCATGGAATGGCATGGAATGGCATGGAATGGCATGGAATGGCATGGAATGGCATGGAATGGCATGGAATGGCATGGAATGGCATGGAATGGCATGGAATGGCATGGAATGGCATGGAATGGCATGGAATGGCATGGAATGGCATGGAATGGCATGGAATGGCATGGAATGGCATGGAATGGCATGGCACCGCATGGAATGGCATGGCACCGCATGGCACGGCATGGCACCGGCATGGCACGGCATGGCACCGGCATGGCACGGCATGGCACCGGCATGGCACGGCATGGCACCGGCATGGCACGGCATGGCACGGCATGGCACCGGCATGGCACCGGCATGGCACGGCATGGCACCGGCATGGCACGGCATCGCACCGGCATGGCACCGGCATGGCACCGGCATGGCACGGCATGGCACCGGCATGGCACCGGCATGGCACGGCATGGCACCGGCATGGCACGGAATGGCACCGGCATGGCACGGCATGGCACCGGCATGGCACGGCATGGCACCGGCATGGCACGGCATGGCACCGGCATGGCACGGCATCGCACCGGCATGGCACGGCATGGCACCGGCATGGCACCGGCATGGCACGGCATGGCACGGCATGGCACCGGCATGGCACGGCATGGCACCGGCATGGCACCGGCATGGCACGGAATGGCACCGGCATGGCACGGCATGGCACCGGCATGGCACGGCATGGCACCGGCATGGCACGGCATGGCACCGGCATGGCACGGCATCGCACCGGCATGGCACGGCATGGCACCGGCATGGCACGGCATGGCACGGCATGGCACCGGCATGGCACGGCATGGCACCGGCATGGCACGGCATGGCACCGGCATGGCACGGCATGGCACCGGCATGGCACGGCATGGCACCGGCATGGCACGGCATGGCACCGGCATGGCACGGCATGGCACGGCATGGCACCGGCATGGCACCGGCATGGCACGGCATGGCACCGGCATGGCATGGCATGGCACCGGCATGGCACCGGCATGGCACGGCATGGAATGGCATGGAATGGCATGGAATGGCATGGAATGACATGGAATGGCATGGAATGACATGGAATGGCATGGAATGGCATGGAATGGCATGGAATGGCATGGAATGGCATGGAATGGCATGGAATGGCATGGAATGGCATGGAATGGCATGGAATGGCATGGAATGGCATGGAATGGCATGGAATGGCATGGAATGGCATGGAATGGCATGGAATGGCATGGAATGGCATGGAATGGCATGGAATGGCATGGAATGGCATGGAATGGCATGGAATGGCATGGAATGGCATGGAATGGCATGGAATGGCATGGAATGGCATGGAATGGCATGGAATGGCATGGAATGGCATGGAATGGCATGGAATGGCATGGAATGGCATGGAATGGCATGGAATGGCATGGAATGGCATGGAATGGCATGGAATGGCATGGAATGGCATGGAATGGCATGGAATGGCATGGAATGGCATGGAATGGCGTGGAATGGCGTGGAATGGCATGGAATGGCGTGGAATGGCATGGAATGGCGTGGAATGGCATGGAATGGCATGGAATGGCATGGAATGGCATGGAATGGCATGGAATGGCATGGAATGGCATGGAATGGCATGGAATGGCATGGAATGGCATGGAATGGCATGGAATGGCATGGAATGGCATGGCACCGGCATGGCACGGCATGGCACCGGCATGGCACGGCATGGCACCGGCATGGCACGGCATGGCACGGCATGGCGCCGGCATGGCACGGCATGGCACCGGCATGGCACGGCATGGCACCGGCATGGCACGGCATGGCACCGGCATGGCACCGGCATGGCACGGCATGGCACCGGCATGGCACCGGCATGGCACGGCATGGCACCGGCATGGCACGGAATGGCACCGGCATGGCACGGCATGGCACCGGCATGGCACGGCATGGCACCGGCATGGCACGGCATGGCACCGGCATGGCACGGCATCGCACCGGCATGGCACGGCATGGCACCGGCATGGCACGGCATGGCACCGGCATGGCACCGGCATGGCACGGCATTGAATGGCATGGAATGGCATGGAATGGCATGGAATGGCATGGAATGGCATGGAATGGCATGGAATGGCATGGAATGGCATGGAATGGCATGGAATGGCATGGAATGGCATGGAATGGCATGGAATGGCATGGAATGGCATGGAATGGCATGGAATGGCATGGAATGGCATGGAATGGCATGGAATGGCATGGAATGGCATGGAATGGCATGGAATGGCATGGAATGGCATGGAATGGCATGGAATGGCATGGAATGGCATGGAATGGCATGGAATGGCATGGAATGGCATGGAATGGCATGGAATGGCATGGAATGGCATGGCACCGCATGGCACGGCATGGCACCGGCATGGCACGGCATGGCACCGGCATGGCACGGCATGGCACCGGCATGGCACGGCATGGCACGGCATGGCGCCGGCATGGCACGGCATGGCACCGGCATGGCACGGCATGGCACCGGCATGGCACGGCATGGCACCGGCATGGCACCGGCATGGCACGGCATGGCACCGGCATGGCACCGGCATGGCACGGCATGGCACCGGCATGGCACGGAATGGCACCGGCATGGCACGGCATGGCACCGGCATGGCACGGCATGGCACCGGCATGGCACGGCATGGCACCGGCATGGCACGGCATCGCACCGGCATGGCACGGCATGGCACCGGCATGGCACGGCATGGCACCGGCATGGCACCGGCATGGCACGGCATTGAATGGCATGGAATGGCATGGAATGGCATGGAATGGCATGGAATGGCATGGAATGGCATGGAATGGCATGGAATGGCATGGAATGGCATGGAATGGCATGGAATGGCATGGAATGGCATGGAATGGCATGGAATGGCATGGAATGGCATGGAATGGCATGGAATGGCATGGAATGGCATGGAATGGCATGGAATGGCATGGAATGGCATGGAATGGCATGGAATGGCATGGAATGGCATGGAATGGCATGGAATGGCATGGAATGGCATGGAATGGCATGGAATGGCATGGAATGGCATGGAATGGCATGGAATGGCATGGAATGGCATGGAATGGCATGGAATGGCATGGAATGGCATGGAATGGCATGGAATGGCATGGAATGGCATGGAATGGCATGGAATGGCATGGAATGGCATGGCACCGCATGGAATGGCATGGCACCGCATGGCACGGCATGGCACCGGCATGGCACGGCATGGCACCGGCATGGCACGGCATGGCACCGGCATGGCACGGCATGGCACCGGCATGGCACGGCATGGCACGGCATGGCACCGGCATGGCACCGGCATGGCACGGCATGGCAACGGCATGGCACGGCATCGCACCGGCATGGCACCGGCATGGCACCGGCATGGCACGGCATGGCACCGGCATGGCACCGGCATGGCACGGCATGGCACCGGCATGGCACGGAATGGCACCGGCATGGCACGGCATGGCACCGGCATGGCACGGCATGGCACCGGCATGGCACGGCATGGCACCGGCATGGCACGGCATCGCACCGGCATGGCACGGCATGGCACCGGCATGGCACGGCATGGCACGGCATGGCACCGGCATGGCACGGCATGGCACCGGCATGGCACGGCATGGCACCGGCATGGCACGGCATGGCACCGGCATGGCACGGCATGGCACCGGCATGGCACGGCATGGCACCGGCATGGCACGGCATGGCACCGGCATGGCACGGCATGGCACCGGCATGGCACGGCATGGCACGGCATGGAATGGCATGGAATGGCATGGAATGGCATGGAATGACATGGAATGGCATGGAATGACATGGAATGGCATGGAATGGCATGGAATGGCATGGAATGGCATGGAATGGCATGGAATGGCATGGAATGGCATGGAATGGCATGGAATGGCATGGAATGGCATGGAATGGCATGGAATGGCATGGAATGGCATGGAATGGCATGGAATGGCATGGAATGGCATGGAATGGCATGGAATGGCATGGAATGGCATGGAATGGCATGGAATGGCATGGAATGGCATGGCACCGGCATGGCACGGCATTGAATGGCATTGAATGGCATGGAATGGCATGGAATGGCATGGAATGGCATGGAATGGCATGGAATGGCATGGAATGGCATGGAATGGCATGGAATGGCATGGAATGGCATGGAATGGCATGGAATGGCATGGAATGGCATGGAATGGCATGGAATGGCATGGAATGGCATGGAATGGCATGGAATGGCATGGAATGGCATGGAATGGCATGGAATGGCATGGAATGGCATGGAATGGCATGGAATGGCATGGAATGGCATGGAATGGCATGGAATGGCATGGAATGGCATGGAATGGCATGGAATGGCATGGAATGGCATGGAATGGCATGGAATGGCATGGAATGGCATGGAATGGCATGGAATGGCATGGAATGGCATGGAATGGCATGGAATGGCATGGAATGGCATGGAATGGCATGGAATGGCATGGAATGGCATGGAATGGCATGGAATGGCATGGAATGGCATGGAATGGCATGGAATGGCATGGAATGGCATGGAATGGCATGGAATGGCATGGAATGGCATGGAATGGCATGGAATGGCATGGAATGGCATGGAATGGCATGGAATGGCATGGAATGGCATGGAATGGCATGGAATGGCATGGAATGGCATGGAATGGCATGGAATGGCATGGAATGGCATGGAATGGCATGGAATGGCATGGAATGGCATGGAATGGCATGGAATGGCATGGCACCGCATGGAATGGCATGGCACCGCATGGCACGGCATGGCACCGGCATGGCACGGCATGGCACCGGCATGGCACGGCATGGCACCGGCATGGCACGGCATGGCACCGGCATGGCACGGCATGGCACCGGCATGGCACGGCATGGCACGGCATGGCACCGGCATGGCACCGGCATGGCACGGCATGGCAACGGCATGGCACGGCATCGCACCGGCATGGCACCGGCATGGCACCGGCATGGCACGGCATGGCACCGGCATGGCACCGGCATGGCACGGCATGGCACCGGCATGGCACGGAATGGCACCGGCATGGCACGGCATGGCACCGGCATGGCACGGCATGGCACCGGCATGGCACGGCATGGCACCGGCATGGCACGGCATCGCACCGGCATGGCACGGCATGGCACCGGCATGGCACGGCATGGCACGGCATGGCACCGGCATGGCACGGCATGGCACCGGCATGGCACGGCATGGCACCGGCATGGCACGGCATGGCACCGGCATGGCACGGCATGGCACCGGCATGGCACGGCATGGCACGGCATGGCACCGGCATGGCACCGGCATGGCACGGCATGGCACCGGCATGGCATGGCATGGCACCGGCATGGCACCGGCATGGCACGGCATGGAATGGCATGGAATGGCATGGAATGGCATGGAATGACATGGAATGGCATGGAATGACATGGAATGGCATGGAATGGCATGGAATGGCATGGAATGGCATGGAATGGCATGGAATGGCATGGAATGGCATGGAATGGCATGGAATGGCATGGAATGGCATGGAATGGCATGGAATGGCATGGAATGGCATGGAATGGCATGGAATGGCATGGAATGGCATGGAATGGCATGGAATGGCATGGAATGGCATGGAATGGCATGGAATGGCATGGAATGGCATGGAATGGCATGGAATGGCATGGAATGGCATGGAATGGCATGGAATGGCATGGAATGGCATGGAATGGCATGGAATGGCATGGAATGGCATGGAATGGCATGGAATGGCATGGAATGGCATGGAATGGCATGGAATGGCATGGAATGGCATGGAATGGCATGGAATGGCATGGAATGGCATGGAATGGCATGGAATGGCATGGAATGGCGTGGAATGGCGTGGAATGGCATGGAATGGCATGGAATGGCATGGAATGGCATGGAATGGCATGGAATGGCATGGAATGGCATGGAATGGCATGGAATGGCATGGAATGGCATGGAATGGCATGGAATGGCATGGAATGGCATGGAATGGCATGGAATGGCATGGAATGGCATGGAATGGCATGGAATGGCATGGAATGGCATGGAATGGCATGGAATGGCATGGAATGGCATGGAATGGCATGGAATGGCATGGAATGGCATGGAATGGCATGGAATGGCATGGCACCGCATGGAATGGCATGGCACCGCATGGCACGGCATGGCACCGGCATGGCACGGCATGGCACCGGCATGGCACGGCATGGCACCGGCATGGCACGGCATGGCACCGGCATGGCACGGCATGGCACGGCATGGCACCGGCATGGCACCGGCATGGCACGGCATGGCACCGGCATGGCACGGCATCGCACCGGCATGGCACCGGCATGGCACCGGCATGGCACGGCATGGCACCGGCATGGCACCGGCATGGCACGGCATGGCACCGGCATGGCACGGAATGGCACCGGCATGGCACGGCATGGCACCGGCATGGCACGGCATGGCACCGGCATGGCACGGCATGGCACCGGCATGGCACGGCATCGCACCGGCATGGCACGGCATGGCACCGGCATGGCACGGCATGGCACGGCATGGCACCGGCATGGCACGGCATGGCACCGGCATGGCACGGCATGGCACCGGCATGGCACGGCATGGCACCGGCATGGCACGGCATGGCACCGGCATGGCACGGCATGGCACCGGCATGGCACGGCATGGCACGGCATGGCACCGGCATGGCACCGGCATGGCACGGCATGGCACCGGCATGGCATGGCATGGCACCGGCATGGCACCGGCATGGCACGGCATGGAATGGCATGGAATGGCATGGAATGGCATGGAATGACATGGAATGGCATGGAATGACATGGAATGGCATGGAATGGCATGGAATGGCATGGAATGGCATGGAATGGCATGGAATGGCATAGAATGGCATGGAATGGCATGGAATGGCATGGAATGGCATGGAATGGCATGGAATGGCATGGAATGGCATGGAATGGCATGGAATGGCATGGAATGGCATGGAATGGCATGGAATGGCATGGAATGGCATGGAATGGCATGGAATGGCATGGAATGGCATGGAATGGCATGGAATGGCATGGAATGGCATGGAATGGCATGGAATGGCATGGAATGGCATGGAATGGCATGGAATGGCATGGAATGGCATGGAATGGCATGGAATGGCATGGAATGGCATGGAATGGCATGGAATGGCATGGAATGGCGTGGAATGGCATGGAATGGCGTGGAATGGCGTGGAATGGCATGGAATGGCATGGAATGGCATGGAATGGCATGGAATGGCATGGAATGGCATGGAATGGCATGGAATGGCATGGAATGGCATGGAATGGCATGGAATGGCATGGAATGGCATGGAATGGCATGGAATGGCATGGAATGGCATGGAATGGCATGGCACCGCATGGCACGGCATGGCACCGGCATGGCACGGCATGGCACCGGCATGGCACGGCATGGCACGGCATGGCGCCGGCATGGCACGGCATGGCACCGGCATGGCACGGCATGGCACCGGCATGGCACGGCATGGCACCGGCATGGCACCGGCATGGCACGGCATGGCACCGGCATGGCACCGGCATGGCACGGCATGGCACCGGCATGGCACGGAATGGCACCGGCATGGCACGGCATGGCACCGGCATGGCACGGCATGGCACCGGCATGGCACGGCATGGCACCGGCATGGCACGGCATCGCACCGGCATGGCACGGCATGGCACCGGCATGGCACGGCATGGCACCGGCATGGCACCGGCATGGCACGGCATTGAATGGCATGGAATGGCATGGAATGGCATGGAATGGCATGGAATGGCATGGAATGGCATGGAATGGCATGGAATGGCATGGAATGGCATGGAATGGCATGGAATGGCATGGAATGGCATGGAATGGCATGGAATGGCATGGAATGGCATGGAATGGCATGGAATGGCATGGAATGGCATGGAATGGCATGGAATGGCATGGAATGGCATGGAATGGCATGGAATGGCATGGAATGGCATGGAATGGCATGGAATGGCATGGAATGGCATGGAATGGCATGGAATGGCATGGAATGGCATGGAATGGCATGGAATGGCATGGAATGGCATGGAATGGCATGGAATGGCATGGAATGGCATGGAATGGCATGGAATGGCATGGAATGGCATGGAATGGCATGGAATGGCATGGAATGGCATGGAATGGCATGGAATGGCATGGAATGGCATGGAATGGCATGGAATGGCATGGAATGGCATGGACTGGCATGGAATGGCATGGAATGGCATGGCACGGCATGGCACGGCATGGCACCGGCATGGCACGGCATGGCACCGGCATGGCACGGCATGGCACCGGCATGGCACGGCATGGCACGGCATGGCACCGGCGTGGCACGGCATGGCACCGGCATGGCACGGCATGGCACCGGCATGGCACGGCATGGCACCGGCATGGCACGGCATGGCACGGCATGGCACGGCATGGCACGGCATGGAATGGCATGGAATGGCATGGAATGGCATGGAATGGCATGGAATGGCATGGAATGGCATGGAATGGCATGGAATGGCATGGAATGGCATGGAATGGCATGGAATGGCATGGAATGGCATGGAATGGCATGGAATGGCATGGAATGGCATGGAATGGCATGGAATGGCATGGAATGGCATGGAATGGCATGGAATGGCATGGAATGGCATGGAATGGCATGGAATGGCATGGAATGGCATGGAATGGCATGGAATGGCATGGAATGGCATGGAATGGCATGGAATGGCATGGAATGGCATGGAATGGCATGGAATGGCATGGAATGGCATGGAATGGCATGGAATGGCATGGAACGGCATGGCACGGCATGGCACCGGCATGGCACGGCATGGCACCGGCGTGGCACGGCATGGCACCGGCATGGCACGGCATGGCACGGCATGGCACCGCCATGGCACGGCATGGCACCGGCATGGCACGGCAAGGCACCGGCATGGCACGGCATGGCACGGCATGGCACCGGCATGGCACGGCATGGCACGGCATGGCACCGGCATGGCACGGCATGGCACCGGCATGGCACGGCATGGCACCGGCATGGCACCGGCATGGCACGGCATGGCACCGGCATGGCACGGCATGGCACCGGCATGGCACCGGCATGGCACGGCATGGAATGGCATGGAATGGCATGGAATGGCATGGAATGACATGGAATGGCATGGAATGACATGGAATGGCATGGAATGGCATGGAATGGCATGGAATGGCATGGAATGGCATGGAATGGCATGGAATGGCATGGAATGGCATGGAATGGCATGGAATGGCATGGACTGGCATGGAATGGCATGGAATGGCATGGCACGGCATGGCACGGCATGGCACCGGCATGGCACGGCATGGCACCGGCATGGCACGGCATGGCACCGGCATGGCACGGCATGGCACGGCATGGCACCGGCGTGGCACGGCATGGCACCGGCATGGCACGGCATGGCACCGGCATGGCACGGCATGGCACCGGCATGGCACGGCATGGCACGGCATGGCACGGCATGGCACGGCATGGAATGGCATGGCACGGCATGGAATGGCATGGAATGGCATGGAATGGCATGGAATGGCATGGAATGGCATGGAATGGCATGGAATGGCATGGAATGGCATGGAATGGCATGGAATGGCATGGAATGGCATGGAATGGCATGGAATGGCATGGAATGGCATGGAATGGCATGGAATGGCATGGAATGGCATGGAATGGCATGGAATGGCATGGAATGGCATGGAATGGCATGGAATGGCATGGAATGGCATGGAATAGCATGGAATGGCATGGAATGGCATGGAATGGCATGGAATGGCATGGAATGGCATGGAATGGCATGGAATGGCATGGAATGGCATGGAATGGCATGGAATGGCATGGAATGGCATGGAATGGCATGGAACGGCATGGCACGGCATGGCACCGGCATGGCACGGCATGGCACGGCATTGAATGGCATGGAATGGCATGGAATGGCATGGAATGGCATGGAATGGCATGGAATGGCATGGAATGGCATGGAATGGCATGGAATGGCATGGAATGGCATGGAATGGCATGGAATGGCATGGAATGGCATGGAATGGCATGGAATGGCATGGAATGGCATGGAATGGCATGGAATGGCATGGAATGGCATGGAATGGCATGGAATGGCATGGAATGGCATGGAATGGCATGGAATGGCATGGAATGGCATGGAATGGCATGGAATGGCATAGAATGGCATGGAATGGCATGGAATGGCATGGACTGGCATGGACTGGCATGGAATGGCATGGAATGGCATGGCACGGCATGGCACGGCATGGCACCGGCATGGCACGGCATGGCACGGCATGGCACCGGCGTGGCACGGCATGGCACCGGCATGGCACGGCATGGCACCGGCATGGCACGGCATGGCACCGGCATGGCACGGCATGGCACGGCATGGCACGGCATGGCACGGCATGGAATGGCATGGAATGGCATGGAATGGCATGGAATGGCATGGAATGGCATGGAATGGCATGGAATGGCATGGAATAGCATGGAATGGCATGGAATGACATGGAATGGCATGGAATGGCATGGAATGGCATGGAATGGCATGGAATGGCATGGAATGGCATGGAATGGCATGGAATGGCATGGAATGGCATGGCACGGCATGGCACCGGCATGGCACGGCATGGCACGGCATGGCACCGGCATGGCACGGCATGGCACCGGCATGGCACGGCATGGCACCGGCATGGCACGGCATGGCACCGGCATGGCACCGGCATGGCACCGGCATGGCACGGCATGGCACGGCATGGCACGGCATGGCACCGGCATGGCACGGCATGGCACCGGCATGGCACGGCATGGCACCGGCATGGCACGGCATGGCACCGGCATGGCACGGCATGGCACCGGCATGGCACGGCATGGCACCGGCATGGCACGGCATGGCACCGGCATGGCACGGCATGGCACGGCATGGCACCGGCATGGCACGGCATGGCACGGCATGGCACCGACATGGCACGGCATGGCACCGGCATGGCACGGCAAGGCACCGGCATGGCACGGCATGGCAACGGCATGGCACCGGCATGGCACGGCATGGCACGGCATGGCACCGGCATGGCACGGCATGGCACCGGCATGGCACGGCATGGCACCGGCATGGCACGGCATGGCACCGGCATGGCACGGCATGGCACCGGCATGGCACGGCATGGCACGGCATGGCACCGGCATGGCACCGGCATGGCACGGCATGGCACCGGCATGGCACGGCATGGCACCGGCATGGCACCGGCATGGCACGGCATGGAATGGCATGGAATGGCATGGAATGGCATGGAATGACATGGAATGGCATGGAATGACATGGAATGGCATGGAATGGCATGGAATGGCATGGAATGGCATGGAATGGCATGGAATGGCATGGAATGGCATGGAATGGCATGGAATGGCATGGAATGGCATGGAATGGCATGGAATGGCATGGAATGGCATGGACTGGCATGGACTGGCATGGACTGGCATGGAACGGCATGGAATGGCATGGCACGGCATGGCACCGGCATGGCACGGCATGGCACGGCATGGCACCGGCGTGGCACGGCATGGCACCGGCATGGCACGGCATGGCACCGGCATGGCACGGCATGGCACCGGCATGGCACGGCATGGCACGGCATGGCACGGCATGGCACGGCATGGAATGGCATGGAATGGCATGGAATGGCATGGAATGGCATGGAATGGCATGGAATGGCATGGAATGGCATGGAATGGAATGGCATGGAATGGCATGGAATGGCATGGAATGGCATGGAATGGCATGGAATGGCATGGAATGGCATGGAATGGCATGGAATGGCATGGAATGGCATGGAATAGCATGGAATGGCATGGAATGGCATGGAATAGCATGGAATGGCATGGAATGGCATGGAATGGCACGGAATGGCACGGAATGGCATGGAATGGCATGGAATGGCATGGAATGGCATGGCACCGGCATGGCACGGCATTGAATGGCATTGAATGGCATGGAATGGCATGGAATGGCATGGAATGGCATGGAATGGCATGGAATGGCATGGAATGACATGGAATGGCATGGAATGACATGGAATGGCATGGAATGGCATGGAATGGCATGGAATGGCATGGAATGGCATGGAATGGCATGGAATGGCATGGAATGGCATGGAATGGCATGGAATGGCATGGAATGGCATGGAATGGCATGGAATGGCATGGAATGGCATGGAATGGCATGGAATGGCATGGAATGGCACGGAATGGCACGGAATGGCATGGAATGGCATGGAATGGCATGGAATGGCATGGCACCGGCATGGCACGGCATTGAATGGCATTGAATGGCATGGAATGGCATGGAATGGCATGGAATGGCATGGAATGGCATGGAATGGCATGGAATGGCATGGAATGGCATGGAATGGCATGGAATGGCATGGAATGGCATGGAATGGCATGGAATGGCATGGAATGGCATGGAATGGCATGGAATGGCATGGAATGGCATGGAATGGCATGGAATGGCATGGAATGGCATGGAATGGCATGGAATGGCATGGAATGGCGTGGAATGGCGTGGAATGGCATGGAATGGCATGGAATGGCATGGAATGGCATGGAATGGCATGGAATGGCATGGAATGGCATGGAATGGCATGGAATGGCATGGAATGGCATGGAATGGCATGGAATGGCATGGAATGGCATGGAATGGCATGGAATGGCATGGAATGGCATGGAATGGCATGGAATGGCATGGAATGGCATGGAATGGCATGGAATGGCATGGAATGGCATGGCACCGCATGGAATGGCATGGCACCGCATGGCACGGCATGGCACCGGCATGGCACGGCATGGCACCGGCATGGCACGGCATGGCACCGGCATGGCACGGCATGGCACCGACATGGCACGGCATGGCACGGCATGGCACCGGCATGGCACGGCATGGCACCGGCATGGCACGGCATGGCACCGGCATGGCACCGGCATGGCACGGCATGGCACCGGCATGGCACCGGCATGGCACGGCATGGCACCGGCATGGCACGGCATGGCACCGGCATGGCACGGAATGGCACCGGCATGGCACGGCATGGCACCGGCATGGCACGGCATGGCACCGGCATGGCACGGCATGGCACCGGCATGGCACGGCATCGCACCGGCATGGCACGGCATGGCACCGGCATGGCACGGCATGGCACCGGCATGGCACCGGCATGGCACGGCATGGCACGGCATGGCACCGGCATGGCACGGCATGGCACGGCATTGAATGGCATGGAATGGCATGGAATGGCATGGAATGGCATGGAATGGCATGGAATGGCATGGAATGGCATGGAATGGCATGGAATGGCATGGAATGGCATGGAATGGCATGGAATGGCATGGAATGGCATGGAATGGCATGGAATGGCATGGAATGGCATGGAATGGCATGGAATGGCATGGAATGGCATGGAATGGCATGGAATGGCATGGAATGGCATGGAATGGCATGGAATGGCATGGAATGGCATGGAATGGCATGGAATGGCATGGAATGGCATGGAATGGCATGGAATGGCATGGAATGGCATGGAATGGCATGGAATGGCATGGAATGGCATGGAATGGCATGGAATGGCATGGAATGGCATGGAATGGCATGGAATGGCATGGAATGGCATGGAATGGCATGGAATGGCATGGAATGGCATGGAATGGCATGGAATGGCATGGACTGGCATGGACTGGCATGGACTGGCATGGAATGGCATGGAATGGCATGGCACGGCATGGCACGGCATGGCACCGGCATGGCACGGCATGGCACGGCATGGCACGGCATGGCACCGGCGTGGCACGGCATGGCACCGGCATGGCACGGCATGGCACCGGCATGGCACCGGCATGGCACGGCATGGCACGGCATGGCACGGCATGGCACGGCATGGAATGGCATGGAATGGCATGGAATGGCATGGAATGGCATGGAATGGCATGGAATGGCATGGAATGGCATGGAATGGCATGGAATGGCATGGAATGGCATGGAATGGCATGGAATGGCATGGAATGGCATGGAATGGCATGGAATGGCATGGAATGGCATGGAATGGCATGGAATGGCATGGAATGGCATGGAATGGCATGGAATGGCATGGAATAGCATGGAATGGCATGGAATGGCATGGAATGGCATGGAATGGCATGGAATGGCATGGAATGGCATGGAATGGCATGGAATGGCATGGAATGGCATGGAATGGCATGGAATGGCATGGAATGGCATGGAATGGCATGGAATGGCATGGAATGGCATGGAATGGCATGGCATGGAATGGCATGGCACGGCATGGCACCGGCATGGCACGGCATGGCACCGGCATGGCACGGCATGGCACGGCATGGCACCGGCATGGCACCGGCATGGCACGGCATGGCACCGGCATGGCACGGCATGGCACCGGCATGGCACCGGCATGGCACCGGCATGGCACGGCATGGCACGGCATGGCACGGCATGGCACGGCATGGCACCGGCATGGCACGGCATGGCACCGGCATGGCACGGCATGGCACCGGCATGGCACGGCATGGCACCGGCATGGCACGGCATGGCACCGGCATGGCACGGCATGGCACCGGCATGGCACGGCATGGCACGGCATGGCACCGGCATGGCACGGCATGGCACGGCATGGCACGGCATGGCACGGCATGGCACCGACATGGCACGGCATGGCACCGGCATGGCACGGCATGGCACCGGCATGGCACGGCATGGCACCGGCATGGCACCGGCATGGCACGGCATGGCACCGGCATGGCACGGCATGGCACCGGCATGGCACGGCATGGCACCGGCATGGCACGGCATGGCACCGGCATGGCACGGCATGGCACCGGCATGGCACCGGCATGGCACGGCATGGCACCGGCATGGCACGGCATGGCACCGGCATGGCACGGCATGGCACCGGCATGGCACGGCATGGCACCGGCATGGCACGGCATCGCACCGGCATGGCACGGCATGGCACCGGCATGGCACCGGCATGGCACGGCATTGAATGGCATGGAATGGCATTGAATGGCATGGAATGGCATGGAATGGCATGGAATGGCATGGAATGGCATGGAATGGCATGGAATGGCATGGAATGGCATGGAATGGCATGGAATGGCATGGAATGGCATGGAATGGCATGGAATGGCATGGAATGGCATGGAATGGCATGGAATGGCATGGAATGGCATGGAATGGCATGGAATGGCATGGAATGGCATGGAATGGCATGGAATGGCATGGAATGGCATGGAATGGCATGGAATGGCATGGAATGGCATGGAATGGCATGGAATGGCATGGAATGGCATGGAATGGCATGGAATGGCATGGAATGGCATGGAATGGCATGGAATGGCATGGAATGGCATGGAATGGCATGGAATGGCATGGAATGGCATGGAATGGCATGGAATGGCATGGAATGGCATGGAATGGCATGGAATGGCATGGAATGACATGGAATGGCATGGAATGGCATGGAATGGCATGGAATGGCATGGCACGGCATGGCACGGCATGGCACGGCATGGCACCGGCATGGCACGGCATGGCACCGGCATGGCACGGCATGGCACGGCATGGCATCGGCATGGCACGGCATGGCACGGCATGGCACGGCATGGCATCGGCATGGCACGGCATGGCACCGGCATGGCACGGCATGGCACCGGCATGGCACGGCATGGCACCGGCATGGCACGGCATGGCACCGGCATGGCACGGCATGGCACCGGCATGGCACGGCATCGCACCGGCATGGCACGGCATGGCACCGGCATGGCACGGCATGGCACCGGCATGGCACCGGCATGGCACGGCATGGCACGGCATGGCACGGCATTGAATGGCATGGAAGGGCATGGAATGGCATGGAATGGCATGGAATGGCATGGAATGGCATGGAATGGCATGGAATGGCATGGAATGGCATGGAATGGCATGGAATGGCATGGAATGGCATGGAATGGCATGGAATGGCATGGAATGGCATGGAATGGCATGGAATGGCATGGAATGGCATGGAATGGCATGGAATGGCATGGAATGGCATGGAATGGCATGGAATGGCATGGAATGGCATGGAATGGCATGGAATGGCATGGAATGGCATGGAATGGCATGGAATGGCATGGAATGGCATGGAATGGCATGGAATGGCATGGAATGGCATGGCACCGCATGGCACGGCATGGCACGGCATGGCACGGCATGGCACGGCATGGCACGGCATGGCACGGCATGGCACGGCATGGCACGGCATGGCACCGGCATGGCACGCCATGGCACGGCATGGCACGGCATTGAATGGCATGGAATGGCATGGAATGGCATGGAATGGCATGGCACCGCATGGCACGGCATGGCACGGCATGGCACGGCATAGCACGGCATGGCACCGGCATGGCACCGGCATGGCACCGGCATGGCACCGGCATGGCACGGCATGGCACCGGCATGGCACGGCATGGCACCGGCATGGCACGGCATGGCACCGGCATGGCACGGCATGGCACCGGCATGGCACGGCATGGCACCGGCATGGCACCGGCATGGCCCGGCATGGCACCGGCATGGCACGGCATGGCACCGGCATGGCACGGCATGGCACCGGCATGGCACGGCATGGCACCGGCATGGCACGGCATGGCACCGGCATGGCACGGCATGGCACCGGCATGGCACAGCATGGCACCGGCATGGCACGGCATGGCACCGGCATGGCACGGCATGGCACCGGCATGGCACCGGCATGGCACGGCATGGCACGGCATGGCACGGCATGGCACGGCATTGAATGGCATGGCACGGCATTGAATGGCATGGAATGGCATGGAATGGCATGGCACCGCATGGCACGGCATGGCACGGCATGGCACGGCATGGCACGGCATGGCACGGCATGGCACGGCATTGAATGGCACGGAATGGCACGGCATGGCACGGCATGGCACGGCATGGCACCGCATTGAGTGGCATGGAATGGCATGGAATGGCATGGAATGGCATGGACTGGCATGGACTGGCATGGACTGGCATGGAATGGCATGGAATGGCATGGCACGGCATGGCACGGCATGGCACCGGCATGGCACGGCATGGCACCGGCATGGCACGGCATGGCACGGCATGGCACGGCATGGCACCGGCATGGCACGGCATGGCACGGCATGGCACGGCATGGCACCGGCATGGCACGGCATGGCACGGCATGGCACGGCATGGCACGGCATGGAATGGCATGGAATGGCATGGAATGGCATGGAATGGCATGGAATGGCATGGAATGGCATGGAATGGCATGGAATGGCATGGAATGGCATGGAATGGCATGGAATGGCATGGAATGGCATGGAATGACATGGAATGGCATGGAATGGCATGGAATGGCATGGAATGGCATGGCACGGCATGGCACGGCATGGCACCGGCATGGCACGGCATGGCACCGGCATGGCACGGCATGGCACCGGCATGGCACGGCATGGCACCGGCATGGCACGGCATGGCACCGGCATGGCACGGCATGGCACGGCATGGCACGGCATGGCACCGGCATGGCACGGCATGGCACCGGCATGGCACGGCATGGCACCGGCATGGCACGGCATGGCACCGGCATGGCACGGCATGGCACCGGCATGGCACGGCATGGCACCGGCATGGCACGGCATGGCACCGGCATGGCACGGCATGGCACCGGCATGGCACGGCATGGCACCGGCATGGCACGGCATGGCACCGGCATGGCACGGCATGGCACCGGCATGGCACGGCATGGCACCGGCATGGCACGGCATGGCACGGCATGGCACCGGCATGGCACGGCATGGCACCGGCATGGCACGGCATGGCACCGGCATGGCACGGCATGGCACCGGCATGGCACGGCATGGCACCGGCATGGCACGGCATGGCACCGGCATGGCACGGCATGGCACCGGCATGGCACGGCATGGCACCGGCATGGCACGGCATGGCACCGGCATGGCACGGCATCGCACCGGCATGGCACGGCATCGCACCGGCATGGCACGGCATGGCACCGGCATGGCACGGCATGGCACCGGCATGGCACGGCATGGCACCGGCATGGCACGGCATGGCACCGGCATGGCACGGCATGGCACCGGCATGGCACGGCATCGCACCGGCATGGCACGGCATGGCACCGGCATGGCACCGGCATGGCACGGCATGGCACGGCATGGCACGGCATGGCACGGCATGGCACCGGCATGGCACGGCATGGCACCGGCATGGCACGGCATGGCACCGGCATGGCACGGCATGGCACCGGCATGGCACGGCATGGCACCGGCATGGCACGGCATGGCACCGGCATGGCACGGCATGGCACCGGCATGGCACGGCATGGCACCGGCATGGCACGGCATGGCACGGCATGGCACCGGCATGGCACGGCATGGCACGGCATGGCACCGACATGGCACGGCATGGCACCGGCATGGCACGGCAAGGCACCGGCATGGCACGGCATGGCACGGCATGGCACCGGCATGGCACGGCATGGCACGGCATGGCACCGGCATGGCACGGCATGGCACCGGCATGGCACGGCATGGCACCGGCATGGCACGGCATGGCACCGGCATGGCACGGCATGGCACGGCATGGCACCGGCATGGCACCGGCATGGCACGGCATGGCACCGGCATGGCACGGCATGGCACCGGCATGGCACCGGCATGGCACGGCATGGAATGGCATGGAATGGCATGGAATGGCATGGAATGACATGGAATGGCATGGAATGACATGGAATGGCATGGAATGGCATGGAATGGCATGGAATGGCATGGAATGGCATGGAATGGCATGGAATGGCATGGAATGGCATGGAATGGCATGGAATGGCATGGAATGGCATGGAATGGCATGGACTGGCATGGAATGGCATGGAATGGCATGGCACGGCATGGCACGGCATGGCACCGGCATGGCACGGCATGGCACCGGCATGGCACGGCATGGCACGGCATGGCACGGCATGGCACGGCATGGCACCGGCGTGGCACGGCATGGCACCGGCATGGCACGGCATGGCACCGGCATGGCACGGCATGGCACCGGCATGGCACGGCATGGCACGGCATGGAATGGCATGGAATGGCATGGAATGGCATGGAATGGCATGGAATGGCATGGAATGGCATGGAATGGCATGGAATGGCATGGAATGGCATGGAATGGCATGGAATGGCATGGAATGGCATGGAATGGCATGGAATGGCATGGAATAGCATGGAATGGCATGGAATGGCATGGAATGGCATGGAATGGCATGGAATGGCATGGAATGGCATGGAATGGCATGGAATGGCATGGAATGGCATGGAATGGCATGGAATGGCATGGAATGGCATGGCACCGGCATGGCACGGCATGGCACGGCATTGAATGGCATGGAATGGCATGGAATGGCATGGAATGGCATGGAATGGCATGGAATGGCATGGAATGGCATGGAATGGCATGGAATGGCATGGAATGGCATGGAATGGCATGGAATGGCATGGAATGGCATGGAATGGCATGGAATGGCATGGAATGGCATGGAATGGCATGGAATGGCATGGAATGGCATGGAATGGCATGGAATGGCATGGAATGGCATGGAATGGCATGGAATGGCATGGAATGGCATGGAATGGCATGGAATGGCATGGAATGGCATGGAATGGCATGGAATGGCATGGAATGGCATGGAATGGCATGGAATGGCATGGAATGGCATGGAATGGCATGGAATGGCATGGAATGGCATGGACTGGCATGGACTGGCATGGACTGGCATGGAACGGCATGGAATGGCATGGCACGGCATGGCACCGGCATGGCACGGCATGGCACGGCATGGCACCGGCGTGGCACGGCATGGCACCGGCATGGCACGGCATGGCACCGGCATGGCACGGCATGGCACCGGCATGGCACGGCATGGCACGGCATGGCACGGCATGGCACGGCATGGCACGGCATGGAATGGCATGGAATGGCATGGAATGGCATGGAATGGCATGGAATGGCATGGAATGGCATGGAATGGAATGGCATGGAATGGCATGGAATGGCATGGAATGGCATGGAATGGCATGGAATGGCATGGAATGGCATGGAATGGCATGGAATGGCATGGAATGGCATGGACTGGCATGGAATGGCATGGAATGGCATGGCACGGCATGGCACGGCATGGCACCGGCATGGCACGGCATGGCACCGGCATGGCACGGCATGGCACGGCATGGCACGGCATGGCACGGCATGGCACCGGCGTGGCACGGCATGGCACCGGCATGGCACGGCATGGCACCGGCATGGCACGGCATGGCACCGGCATGGCACGGCATGGCACGGCATGGAATGGCATGGAATGGCATGGAATGGCATGGAATGGCATGGAATGGCATGGAATGGCATGGAATGGCATGGAATGGCATGGAATGGCATGGAATGGCATGGAATGGCATGGAATGGCATGGAATGGCATGGAATGGCATGGAATGGCATGGAATAGCATGGAATGGCATGGAATGGCATGGAATGGCATGGAATGGCATGGAATGACATGGAATGGCATGGAATGACATGGAATGGCATGGAATGGCATGGAATGGCATGGAATGGCATGGAATGGCATGGAATGGCATGGAATGGCATGGAATGGCATGGAATGGCATGGAATGGCATGGAATGGCATGGAATGGCATGGAATGGCATGGAATGGCATGGAATGGCATGGAATGGCATGGAATGGCATGGAATGGCATGGAATGGCATGGAATGGCATGGAATGGCATGGAATGGCATGGAATGGCATGGAATGGCATGGAATGGCATGGAATGGCATGGAATGGCATGGAATGGCATGGAATGGCATGGAATGGCATGGAATGGCATGGAATGGCATGGAATGGCATGGAATGGCATGGAATGGCATGGAATGGCATGGAATGGCATGGAATGGCATGGAATGGCATGGAATGGCATGGAATGGCATGGAATGGCATGGAATGGCATGGAATGGCATGGCACCGGCATGGCACGGCATTGAATGGCATTGAATGGCATGGAATGGCATGGAATGGCATGGAATGGCATGGAATGGCATGGAATGGCATGGAATGGCATGGAATGGCATGGAATGGCATGGAATGGCATGGAATGGCATGGAATGGCATGGAATGGCATGGAATGGCATGGAATGGCATGGAATGGCATGGAATGGCATGGAATGGCATGGAATGGCGTGGAATGGCGTGGAATGGCATGGAATGGCATGGAATGGCATGGAATGGCATGGAATGGCATGGAATGGCATGGAATGGCATGGAATGGCATGGAATGGCATGGAATGGCATGGAATGGCATGGAATGGCATGGAATGGCATGGAATGGCATGGAATGGCATGGAATGGCATGGAATGGCATGGCACCGCATGGAATGGCATGGCACCGCATGGCACGGCATGGCACCGGCATGGCACGGCATGGCACCGGCATGGCACGGCATGGCACCGGCATGGCACCGGCATGGCACGGCATGGCACCGGCATGGCACCGGCATGGCACGGCATGGCACCGGCATGGCACGGAATGGCACCGGCATGGCACGGCATGGCACCGGCATGGCACGGCATGGCACCGGCATGGCACGGCATGGCACCGGCATGGCACGGCATCGCACCGGCATGGCACGGCATGGCACCGGCATGGCACGGCATGGCACCGGCATGGCACCGGCATGGCACGGCATTGAATGGCATGGAATGGCATGGAATGGCATGGAATGGCATGGAATGGCATGGAATGGCATGGAATGGCATGGAATGGCATGGAATGGCATGGAATGGCATGGAATGGCATGGAATGGCATGGAATGGCATGGAATGGCATGGAATGGCATGGAATGGCATGGAATGGCATGGAATGGCATGGAATGGCATGGAATGGCATGGAATGGCATGGAATGGCATGGAATGGCATGGAATGGCATGGAATGGCATGGAATGGCATGGAATGGCATGGAATGGCATGGAATGGCATGGAATGGCATGGAATGGCATGGAATGGCATGGAATGGCATGGAATGGCATGGAATGGCATGGAATGGCATGGAATGGCATGGAATGGCATGGAATGGCATGGAATGGCATGGAATGGCATGGAATGGCATGGAATGGCATGGAATGGCATGGAATGGCATGGAATGGCATGGAATGGCATGGAATGGCATGGAATGGCATGGAATGGCATGGAATGGCATGGAATGGCATGGAATGGCATGGAATGGCATGGAATGGCATGGAATGGCATGGAATGGCATGGAATGGCATGGAATGGCATGGAACGGCATGGCACGGCATGGCACCGGCATGGCACGGCATGGCACGGCATTGAATGGCATGGAATGGCATGGAATGGCATGGAATGGCATGGAATGGCATGGAATGGCATGGAATGGCATGGAATGGCATGGAATGGCATGGAATGGCATGGAATGGCATGGAATGGCATGGAATGGCATGGAATGGCATGGAATGGCATGGAATGGCATGGAATGGCATGGAATGGCATGGAATGGCATGGAATGGCATGGAATGGCATGGAATGGCATGGAATGGCATGGAATGGCATGGAATGGCATGGAATGGCATGGAATGGCATGGAATGGCATGGAATGGCATGGAATGGCATGGAATGGCATGGAATGGCATGGAATGGCATGGAATGGCATGGAATGGCATGGAATGGCATGGAATGGCATGGAATGGCATGGAATGGCATGGAATGGCATGGAATGGCATGGAATGGCATGGAATGGCATGGAATGGCATGGAATGGCATGGAATGGCATGGAATGGCATGGAATGGCATGGAATGGCATGGAATGGCATGGAATGGCATGGAATGGCATGGAATGGCATGGAATGGCATGGAATGGCATGGAATGGCATGGAATGGCATGGAATGGCATGGAATGGCATGGACTGGCATGGACTGGCATGGACTGGCATGGAATGGCATGGAATGGCATGGCACGGCATGGCACGGCATGGCACCGGCATGGCACGGCATGGCACGGCATGGCACCGGCGTGGCACGGCATGGCACCGGCATGGCACGGCATGGCACCGGCATGGCACCGGCATGGCACGGCATGGCACGGCATGGCACCGGCATGGCACCGGCATGGCACCGGCATGGCACGGCATGGCACGGCATGGCACGGCATGGCACCGGCATGGCACGGCATGGCACCGGCATGGCACGGCATGGCACCGGCATGGCACGGCATGGCACCGGCATGGCACGGCATGGCACCGGCATGGCACGGCATGGCACGGCATGGCACCGGCATGGCACGGCATGGCACGGCATGGCACCGCCATGGCACGGCATGGCACCGGCATGGCACGGCAAGGCACCGGCATGGCACGGCATGGCACGGCATGGCACCGGCATGGCACGGCATGGCACGGCATGGCACCGGCATGGCACGGCATGGCACCGGCATGGCACGGCATGGCACGGCATGGCACCGGCATGGCACCGGCATGGCCCGGCATGGCACCGGCATGGCACGGCATGGCACCGGCATGGCACCGGCATGGCACGGCATGGAATGGCATGGAATGGCATGGAATGACATGGAATGGCATGGAATGACATGGAATGGCATGGAATGGCATGGAATGGCATGGAATGGCATGGAATGGCATGGAATGGCATGGAATGGCATGGAATGGCATGGAATGGCATGGAATGGCATGGAATGGCATGGAATGGCATGGAATGGCATGGAATGGCATGGACTGGCATGGAATGGCATGGAATGGCATGGCACGGCATGGCACGGCATGGCACCGGCATGGCACGGCATGGCACCGGCATGGCACGGCATGGCACCGGCATGGCACGGCATGGCACGGCATGGTACCGGCGTGGCACGGCATGGCACCGGCATGGCACGGCATGGCACCGGCATGGCACGGCATGGCACCGGCATGGCACGGCATGGCACGGCATGGCACGGCATGGCACGGCATGGAATGGCATGGCACGGCATGGAATGGCATGGAATGGCATGGAATGGCATGGAATGGCATGGAATGGCATGGAATGGCATGGAATGGCATGGAATGGCATGGAATGGCATGGAATGGCATGGAATGGCATGGAATGGCATGGAATGGCATGGAATGGCATGGAATGGCATGGAATGGCATGGAATGGCATGGAATGGCATGGAATGGCATGGAATGGCATGGAATGGCATGGAATGGCATGGAATGGCATGGAATGGCATGGAATGGCATGGAATGGCATGGAATGGCATGGAATGGCATGGAATGGCATGGAATGGCATGGAATGGCATGGAATGGCATGGAATGGCATGGAATGGCATGGAATGGCATGGAATGGCATGGAATGGCATGGAATGGCATGGAACGGCATGGCACGGCATGGCACCGGCATGGCACGGCATGGCACGGCATTGAATGGCATGGAATGGCATGGAATGGCATGGAATGGCATGGAATGGCATGGAATGGCATGGAATGGCATGGAATGGCATGGAATGGCATGGAATGGCATGGAATGGCATGGAATGGCATGGAATGGCATGGAATGGCATGGAATGGCATGGAATGGCATGGAATGGCATGGAATGGCATGGAATGGCATGGAATGGCATGGAATGGCATGGAATGGCATGGAATGGCATAGAATGGCATGGAATGGCATGGAATGGCATGGACTGGCATGGACTGGCATGGACTGGCATGGAATGGCATGGAATGGCATGGCACGGCATGGCACGGCATGGCACCGGCATGGCACGGCATGGCACGGCATGGCACCGGCGTGGCACGGCATGGCACCGGCATGGCACGGCATGGCACCGGCATGGCACGGCATGGCACCGGCATGGCACGGCATGGCACGGCATGGCACGGCATGGCACGGCATGGAATTGCATGGAATGGCATGGAATGGCATGGAATGGCATGGAATGGCATGGAATGGCATGGAATGGCATGGAATAGCATGGAATGGCATGGAATGGCATGGAATGGCATGGAATGGCATGGAATGGCATGGAATGGCATGGAATGGCATGGAATGGCATGGAATGGCATGGAATGGCATGGAATGGCATGGAATGGCATGGAATGGCATGGAATGGCATGGAATGGCATGGAATGGCATGGAATGGCATGGAATGGCATGGAATGGCATGGAATGGCATGGAATGGCATGGAATGGCATGGAATGGCATGGAATGGCATGGAATGGCATGGAATGGCATGGAATGGCATGGAATGGCATGGAATGGCATGGAATGGCATGGAATGGCATGGAATGGCATGGAATGGCATGGAATGGCATGGAATGGCATGGAATGGCATGGAATGGCATGGAATGGCATGGAATGGCATGGAATGGCATGGAATGGCATGGAATGGCATGGAATGGCATGGAATGGCATGGAATGGCATGGAATGGCATGGAATGGCATGGAATGGCATGGAATGGCATGGAATGGCATGGAATGGCATGGAATGGCATGGAATGGCATGGAATGGCATGGCACCGCATGGAATGGCATGGCACCGCATGGCACCGGCATGGCACGGCATGGCAACGGCATGGCACGGCATCGCACCGGCATGGCACCGGCATGGCACCGGCATGGCACGGCATGGCACCGGCATGGCACCGGCATGGCACGGCATGGCACCGGCATGGCACGGAATGGCACCGGCATGGCACGGCATGGCACCGGCATGGCACGGCATGGCACCGGCATGGCACGGCATGGCACCGGCATGGCACGGCATCGCACCGGCATGGCACGGCATGGCACCGGCATGGCACGGCATGGCACGGCATGGCACCGGCATGGCACGGCATGGCACCGGCATGGCACGGCATGGCACCGGCATGGCACGGCATGGCACCGGCATGGCACGGCATGGCACCGGCATGGCACGGCATGGCACCGGCATGGCACGGCATGGCACGGCATGGCACCGGCATGGCACCGGCATGGCACGGCATGGCACCGGCATGGCATGGCATGGCACCGGCATGGCACCGGCATGGCACGGCATGGAATGGCATGGAATGGCATGGAATGGCATGGAATGACATGGAATGGCATGGAATGACATGGAATGGCATGGAATGGCATGGAATGGCATGGAATGGCATGGAATGGCATGGAATGGCATAGAATGGCATGGAATGGCATGGAATGGCATGGAATGGCATGGAATGGCATGGAATGGCATGGAATGGCATGGAATGGCATGGAATGGCATGGAATGGCATGGAATGGCATGGAATGGCATGGAATGGCATGGAATGGCATGGAATGGCATGGAATGGCATGGAATGGCATGGAATGGCATGGAATGGCATGGAATGGCATGGAATGGCATGGAATGGCATGGAATGGCATGGAATGGCATGGAATGGCATGGAATGGCATGGAATGGCATGGAATGGCATGGAATGGCATGGAATGGCATGGAATGGCATGGAATGGCATGGAATGGCGTGGAATGGCGTGGAATGGCGTGGAATGGCATGGAATGGCATGGAATGGCATGGAATGGCATGGAATGGCATGGAATGGCATGGAATGGCATGGAATGGCATGGAATGGCATGGAATGGCATGGAATGGCATGGAATGGCATGGAATGGCATGGAATGGCATGGAATGGCATGGAATGGCATGGAATGGCATGGAATGGCATGGAATGGCATGGAATGGCATGGAATGGCATGGAATGGCATGGAATGGCATGGAATGGCATGGAATGGCATGGAATGGCATGGCACCGCATGGAATGGCATGGCACCGCATGGCACGGCATGGCACCGGCATGGCACGGCATGGCACCGGCATGGCACGGCATGGCACCGGCATGGCACGGCATGGCACCGGCATGGCACGGCATGGCACGGCATGGCACCGGCATGGCACCGGCATGGCACGGCATGGCACCGGCATGGCACGGCATCGCACCGGCATGGCACCGGCATGGCACCGGCATGGCACGGCATGGCACCGGCATGGCACCGGCATGGCACGGCATGGCACCGGCATGGCACGGAATGGCACCGGCATGGCACGGCATGGCACCGGCATGGCACGGCATGGCACCGGCATGGCACCGGCATGGCACGGCATGGCACCGGCATGGCACGGCATCGCACCGGCATGGCACCGGCATGGCACCGGCATGGCACGGCATGGCACCGGCATGGCACCGGCATGGCACGGCATGGCACCGGCATGGCACGGAATGGCACCGGCATGGCACGGCATGGCACCGGCATGGCACGGCATGGCACCGGCATGGCACGGCATGGCACCGGCATGGCACGGCATCGCACCGGCATGGCACGGCATGGCACCGGCATGGCACGGCATGGCACGGCATGGCACCGGCATGGCACGGCATGGCACCGGCATGGCACGGCATGGCACCGGCATGGCACGGCATGGCACCGGCATGGCACGGCATGGCACCGGCATGGCACGGCATGGCACCGGCATGGCACGGCATGGCACGGCATGGCACCGGCATGGCACCGGCATGGCACGGCATGGCACCGGCATGGCATGGCATGGCACCGGCATGGCACCGGCATGGCACGGCATGGAATGGCATGGAATGGCATGGAATGGCATGGAATGACATGGAATGGCATGGAATGACATGGAATGGCATGGAATGGCATGGAATGGCATGGAATGGCATGGAATGGCATGGAATGGCATAGAATGGCATGGAATGGCATGGAATGGCATGGAATGGCATGGAATGGCATGGAATGGCATGGAATGGCATGGAATGGCATGGAATGGCATGGAATGGCATGGAATGGCATGGAATGGCATGGAATGGCATGGAATGGCATGGAATGGCATGGAATGGCATGGAATGGCATGGAATGGCATGGAATGGCATGGAATGGCATGGAATGGCATGGAATGGCATGGAATGGCATGGAATGGCATGGAATGGCATGGAATGGCATGGAATGGCATGGAATGGCATGGAATGGCATGGAATGGCATGGAATGGCATGGAATGGCGTGGAATGGCGTGGAATGGCGTGGAATGGCATGGAATGGCATGGAATGGCATGGAATGGCATGGAATGGCATGGAATGGCATGGAATGGCATGGAATGGCATGGAATGGCATGGAATGGCATGGAATGGCATGGAATGGCATGGAATGGCATGGAATGGCATGGAATGGCATGGAATGGCATGGAATGGCATGGCACCGCATGGCACGGCATGGCACCGGCATGGCACGGCATGGCACCGGCATGGCACGGCATGGCACCGGCATGGCACGGCATGGCACGGCATGGCGCCGGCATGGCACGGCATGGCACCGGCATGGCACGGCATGGCACCGGCATGGCACGGCATGGCACCGGCATGGCACCGGCATGGCACGGCATGGCACCGGCATGGCACCGGCATGGCACGGCATGGCACCGGCATGGCACGGAATGGCACCGGCATGGCACGGCATGGCACCGGCATGGCACGGCATGGCACCGGCATGGCACGGCATGGCACCGGCATGGCACGGCATCGCACCGGCATGGCACGGCATGGCACCGGCATGGCACGGCATGGCACCGGCATGGCACCGGCATGGCACGGCATTGAATGGCATGGAATGGCATGGAATGGCATGGAATGGCATGGAATGGCATGGAATGGCATGGAATGGCATGGAATGGCATGGAATGGCATGGAATGGCATGGAATGGCATGGAACGGCATGGCACGGCATGGCACGGCATTGAATGGCATGGAATGGCATGGAATGGCATGGAATGGCATGGAATGGCATGGAATGGCATGGAATGGCATGGAATGGCATGGAATGGCATGGAATGGCATGGAATGGCATGGAATGGCATGGAATGGCATGGAATGGCATGGAATGGCATGGAATGGCATGGAATGGCATGGAATGGCATGGAATGGCATGGAATGGCATGGAATGGCATGGAATGGCATGGAATGGCATGGAATGGCATGGAATGGCATGGAATGGCATGGAATGGCATGGAATGGCATGGAATGGCATGGAATGGCATGGAATGGCATGGAATGGCATGGAATGGCATGGAATGGCATGGAATGGCATGGAATGGCATGGAATGGCATGGAATGGCATGGAATGGCATGGAATGGCATGGAATGGCATGGAATGGCATGGAATGGCATGGAATGGCATGGAATGGCATGGAATGGCATGGAATGGCATGGAATGGCATGGAATGGCATGGAATGGCATGGAATGGCATGGAATGGCATGGAATGGCATGGAATGGCATGGAATGGCATGGAATGGCATGGAATGGCATGGAATGGCATGGAATGGCATGGAATGGCATGGAATGGCATGGAATGGCATGGACTGGCATGGACTGGCATGGACTGGCATGGAATGGCATGGAATGGCATGGCACGGCATGGCACGGCATGGCACCGGCATGGCACGGCATGGCACGGCATGGCACCGGCGTGGCACGGCATGGCACCGGCATGGCACGGCATGGCACGGCATGGCACCGCCATGGCACGGCATGGCACCGGCATGGCACGGCAAGGCACCGGCATGGCACGGCATGGCACGGCATGGCACCGGCATGGCACGGCATGGCACGGCATGGCACCGGCATGGCACGGCATGGCACCGGCATGGCACGGCATGGCACCGGCATGGCACCGGCATGGCACGGCATGGCACCGGCATGGCACGGCATGGCACCGGCATGGCACCGGCATGGCACGGCATGGAATGGCATGGAATGGCATGGAATGGCATGGAATGACATGGAATGGCATGGAATGACATGGAATGGCATGGAATGGCATGGAATGGCATGGAATGGCATGGAATGGCATGGAATGGCATGGAATGGCATGGAATGGCATGGAATAGCATGGAATGGCATGGAATGGCATGGAATGGCATGGAATGGCATGGAATGGCATGGAATGGCATGGAATGGCATGGAATGGCATGGAATGGCATGGAATGGCATGGAATGGCATGGAATGGCATGGAATGGCATGGAACGGCATGGCACGGCATGGCACCGGCATGGCACGGCATGGCACGGCATTGAATGGCATGGAATGGCATGGAATGGCATGGAATGGCATGGAATGGCATGGAATGGCATGGAATGGCATGGAATGGCATGGAATGGCATGGAATGGCATGGAATGGCATGGAATGGCATGGAATGGCATGGAATGGCATGGAATGGCATGGAATGGCATGGAATGGCATGGAATGGCATGGAATGGCATGGAATGGCATGGAATGGCATGGAATGGCATGGAATGGCATGGAATGGCATAGAATGGCATGGAATGGCATGGAATGGCATGGACTGGCATGGACTGGCATGGAATGGCATGGAATGGCATGGCACGGCATGGCACGGCATGGCACCGGCATGGCACGGCATGGCACGGCATGGCACCGGCGTGGCACGGCATGGCACCGGCATGGCACGGCATGGCACCGGCATGGCACGGCATGGCACCGGCATGGCACGGCATGGCACGGCATGGCACGGCATGGCACGGCATGGAATGGCATGGAATGGCATGGAATGGCATGGAATGGCATGGAATGGCATGGAATGGCATGGAATGGCATGGAATAGCATGGAATGGCATGGAATGGCATGGAATGGCATGGAATGGCATGGAATGGCATGGAATGGCATGGAATGGCATGGAATGGCATGGAATGGCATGGAATGGCATGGAATGGCATGGCACGGCATGGCACCGGCATGGCACGGCATGGCACGGCATGGCACCGGCATGGCACGGCATGGCACCGGCATGGCACGGCATGGCACCGGCATGGCACGGCATGGCACCGGCATGGCACCGGCATGGCACCGGCATGGCACGGCATGGCACGGCATGGCACGGCATGGCACCGGCATGGCACGGCATGGCACCGGCATGGCACGGCATGGCACCGGCATGGCACGGCATGGCACCGGCATGGCACGGCATGGCACCGGCATGGCACGGCATGGCACCGGCATGGCACGGCATGGCACCGGCATGGCACGGCATGGCACGGCATGGCACCGGCATGGCACGGCATGGCACGGCATGGCACCGACATGGCACGGCATGGCACCGGCATGGCACGGCAAGGCACCGGCATGGCACGGCATGGCAACGGCATGGCACCGGCATGGCACGGCATGGCACGGCATGGCACCGGCATGGCACGGCATGGCACCGGCATGGCACGGCATGGCACCGGCATGGCACGGCATGGCACCGGCATGGCACGGCATGGCACGGCATGGCACCGGCATGGCACCGGCATGGCACGGCATGGCACCGGCATGGCACGGCATGGCACCGGCATGGCACCGGCATGGCACGGCATGGAATGGCATGGAATGGCATGGAATGGCATGGAATGACATGGAATGGCATGGAATGACATGGAATGGCATGGAATGGCATGGAATGGCATGGAATGGCATGGAATGGCATGGAATGGCATGGAATGGCATGGAATGGCATGGAATGGCATGGAATGGCATGGAATGGCATGGAATGGCATGGAATGGCATGGACTGGCATGGACTGGCATGGACTGGCATGGAACGGCATGGAATGGCATGGCACGGCATGGCACCGGCATGGCACGGCATGGCACGGCATGGCACCGGCGTGGCACGGCATGGCACCGGCATGGCACGGCATGGCACCGGCATGGCACGGCATGGCACCGGCATGGCACGGCATGGCACGGCATGGCACGGCATGGCACGGCATGGAATGGCATGGAATGGCATGGAATGGCATGGAATGGCATGGAATGGCATGGAATGGCATGGAATGGCATGGAATGGAATGGCATGGAATGGCATGGAATGGCATGGAATGGCATGGAATGGCATGGAATGGCATGGAATGGCATGGAATGGCATGGAATGGCATGGAATGGCATGGAATGGCATGGAATAGCATGGAATGGCATGGAATGGCATGGAATGGCACGGAATGGCACGGAATGGCATGGAATGGCATGGAATGGCATGGAATGGCATGGCACCGGCATGGCACGGCATTGAATGGCATTGAATGGCATGGAATGGCATGGAATGGCATGGAATGGCATGGAATGGCATGGAATGGCATGGAATGGCATGGAATGGCATGGAATGGCATGGAATGGCATGGAATGGCATGGAATGGCATGGAATGGCATGGAATGGCATGGAATGGCATGGAATGGCATGGAATGGCATGGAATGGCATGGAATGGCATGGAATGGCATGGAATGGCATGGAATGACATGGAATGGCATGGAATGACATGGAATGGCATGGAATGGCATGGAATGGCATGGAATGGCATGGAATGGCATGGAATGGCATGGAATGGCATGGAATGGCATGGAATGGCATGGAATGGCACGGAATGGCATGGAATGGCATGGAATGGCATGGAATGGCATGGAATGGCATGGAATGGCATGGAATGGCATGGAATGGCATGGAATGGCATGGAATGGCATGGAATGGCATGGAATGGCATGGAATGGCACGGAATGGCACGGAATGGCATGGAATGGCATGGAATGGCATGGAATGGCATGGCACCGGCATGGCACGGCATTGAATGGCATTGAATGGCATGGAATGGCATGGAATGGCATGGAATGGCATGGAATGGCATGGAATGGCATGGAATGGCATGGAATGGCATGGAATGGCATGGAATGGCATGGAATGGCATGGAATGGCATGGAATGGCATGGAATGGCATGGAATGGCATGGAATGGCATGGAATGGCATGGAATGGCATGGAATGGCATGGAATGGCATGGAATGGCATGGAATGGCATGGAATGGCGTGGAATGGCGTGGAATGGCATGGAATGGCATGGAATGGCATGGAATGGCATGGAATGGCATGGAATGGCATGGAATGGCATGGAATGGCATGGAATGGCATGGAATGGCATGGAATGGCATGGAATGGCATGGAATGGCATGGAATGGCATGGAATGGCATGGAATGGCATGGAATGGCATGGAATGGCATGGAATGGCATGGCACCGCATGGAATGGCATGGCACCGCATGGCACGGCATGGCACCGGCATGGCACGGCATGGCACCGGCATGGCACGGCATGGCACCGGCATGGCACGGCATGGCACCGGCATGGCACGGCATGGCACGGCATGGCACCGGCATGGCACGGCATGGCACCGGCATGGCACGGCATGGCACCGGCATGGCACCGGCATGGCACGGCATGGCACCGGCATGGCACCGGCATGGCACGGCATGGCACCGGCATGGCACGGCATGGCACCGGCATGGCACGGAATGGCACCGGCATGGCACGGCATGGCACCGGCATGGCACGGCATGGCACCGGCATGGCACGGCATGGCACCGGCATGGCACGGCATCGCACCGGCATGGCACGGCATGGCACCGGCATGGCACGGCATGGCACCGGCATGGCACCGGCATGGCACGGCATGGCACGGCATGGCACCGGCATGGCACGGCATGGCACGGCATTGAATGGCATGGAATGGCATGGAATGGCATGGAATGGCATGGAATGGCATGGAATGGCATGGAATGGCATGGAATGGCATGGAATGGCATGGAATGGCATGGAATGGCATGGAATGGCATGGAATGGCATGGAATGGCATGGAATGGCATGGAATGGCATGGAATGGCATGGAATGGCATGGAATGGCATGGAATGGCATGGAATGGCATGGAATGGCATGGAATGGCATGGAATGGCATGGAATGGCATGGAATGGCATGGAATGGCATGGAATGGCATGGAATGGCATGGAATGGCATGGAATGGCATGGAATGGCATGGAATGGCATGGAATGGCATGGACTGGCATGGACTGGCATGGACTGGCATGGAATGGCATGGAATGGCATGGCACGGCATGGCACGGCATGGCACCGGCATGGCACGGCATGGCACGGCATGGCACCGGCGTGGCACGGCATGGCACCGGCATGGCACGGCATGGCACCGGCATGGCACCGGCATGGCACGGCATGGCACGGCATGGCACGGCATGGCACGGCATGGAATGGCATGGAATGGCATGGAATGGCATGGAATGGCATGGAATGGCATGGAATGGCATGGAATGGCATGGAATGGCATGGAATGGCATGGAATGGCATGGAATGGCATGGAATGGCATGGAATGGCATGGAATGGCATGGAATGGCATGGAATGGCATGGAATGGCATGGAATGGCATGGAATAGCATGGAATGGCATGGAATGGCATGGAATGGCATGGAATGGCATGGAATGGCATGGAATGGCATGGAATGGCATGGAATGGCATGGAATGGCATGGAATGGCATGGAATGGCATGGAATGGCATGGAATGGCATGGAATGGCATGGCATGGAATGGCATGGAATGGCATGGAATGGCATGGAATGGCATGGAATGGCATGGAATGGCATGGCATGGAATGGCATGGCACGGCATGGCACCGGCATGGCACGGCATGGCACCGGCATGGCACGGCATGGCACGGCATGGCACCGGCATGGCACCGGCATGGCACGGCATGGCACCGGCATGGCACGGCATGGCACCGGCATGGCACCGGCATGGCACCGGCATGGCACGGCATGGCACGGCATGGCACGGCATGGCACCGGCATGGCACGGCATGGCACCGGCATGGCACGGCATGGCACCGGCATGGCACGGCATGGCACCGGCATGGCACGGCATGGCACCGGCATGGCACGGCATGGCACCGGCATGGCACGGCATGGCACGGCATGGCACCGGCATGGCACGGCATGGCACGGCATGGCACGGCATGGCACGGCATGGCACCGACATGGCACGGCATGGCACCGGCATGGCACGGCATGGCACCGGCATGGCACGGCATGGCACCGGCATGGCACCGGCATGGCACGGCATGGCACCGGCATGGCACGGCATGGCACCGGCATGGCACGGCATGGCACCGGCATGGCACGGCATGGCACCGGCATGGCACGGCATGGCACCGGCATGGCACGGCATGGCACCGGCATGGCACCGGCATGGCACGGCATGGCACCGGCATGGCACGGCATGGCACCGGCATGGCACGGCATGGCACCGGCATGGCACGGCATGGCACCGGCATGGCACGGCATCGCACCGGCATGGCACGGCATGGCACCGGCATGGCACCGGCATGGCACGGCATTGAATGGCATGGAATGGCATTGAATGGCATGGAATGGCATGGAATGGCATGGAATGGCATGGAATGGCATGGAATGGCATGGAATGGCATGGAATGGCATGGAATGGCATGGAATGGCATGGAATGGCATGGAATGGCATGGAATGGCATGGAATGGCATGGAATGGCATGGAATGGCATGGAATGGCATGGAATGGCATGGAATGGCATGGAATGGCATGGAATGGCATGGAATGGCATGGAATGGCATGGAATGGCATGGAATGGCATGGAATGGCATGGAATGGCATGGAATGGCATGGAATGGCATGGAATGGCATGGAATGGCATGGAATGGCATGGAATGGCATGGAATGGCATGGAATGGCATGGAATGGCATGGAATGGCATGGAATGGCATGGCACCGCATGGCACGGCATGGCACGGCATGGCACGGCATGGCACGGCATGGCACGGCATGGCACGGCATGGCACGGCATGGCACCGGCATGGCACGCCATGGCACGGCATGGCACGCCATGGCACGGCATGGCACGGCATTGAATGGCATGGAATGGCATGGAATGGCATGGAATGGCATGGCACCGCATGGCACGGCATGGCACGGCATGGCACGGCATAGCACGGCATGGCACCGGCATGGCACCGGCATGGCACCGGCATGGCACCGGCATGGCACGGCATGGCACCGGCATGGCACGGCATGGCACCGGCATGGCACGGCATGGCACCGGCATGGCACGGCATGGCACCGGCATGGCACGGCATGGCACCGGCATGGCACCGGCATGGCCCGGCATGGCACCGGCATGGCACGGCATGGCACCGGCATGGCACGGCATGGCACCGGCATGGCACGGCATGGCACCGGCATGGCACGGCATGGCACCGGCATGGCACGGCATGGCACCGGCATGGCACAGCATGGCACCGGCATGGCACGGCATGGCACCGGCATGGCACGGCATGGCACCGGCATGGCACCGGCATGGCACGGCATGGCACGGCATGGCACGGCATGGCACGGCATTGAATGGCATGGCACGGCATTGAATGGCATGGAATGGCATGGAATGGCATGGCACCGCATGGCACGGCATGGCACGGCATGGCACGGCATGGCACGGCATGGCACGGCATGGCACGGCATTGAATGGCACGGAATGGCACGGCATGGCACGGCATGGCACGGCATGGCACCGCATTGAGTGGCATGGAATGGCATGGAATGGCATGGAATGGCATGGACTGGCATGGACTGGCATGGACTGGCATGGAATGGCATGGAATGGCATGGCACGGCATGGCACGGCATGGCACCGGCATGGCACGGCATGGCACCGGCATGGCACGGCATGGCACGGCATGGCACGGCATGGCACCGGCATGGCACGGCATGGCACGGCATGGCACGGCATGGCACCGGCATGGCACGGCATGGCACGGCATGGCACGGCATGGCACGGCATGGAATGGCATGGAATGGCATGGAATGGCATGGAATGGCATGGAATGGCATGGAATGGCATGGAATGGCATGGAATGGCATGGAATGGCATGGAATGGCATGGAATGGCATGGAATGGCATGGAATGGCATGGAATGACATGGAATGGCATGGAATGGCATGGAATGGCATGGAATGGCATGGCACGGCATGGCACGGCATGGCACCGGCATGGCACGGCATGGCACCGGCATGGCACGGCATGGCACCGGCATGGCACGGCATGGCACCGGCATGGCACGGCATGGCACCGGCATGGCACGGCATGGCACGGCATGGCACGGCATGGCACCGGCATGGCACGGCATGGCACCGGCATGGCACGGCATGGCACCGGCATGGCACGGCATGGCACCGGCATGGCACGGCATGGCACCGGCATGGCACGGCATGGCACCGGCATGGCACGGCATGGCACCGGCATGGCACGGCATGGCACCGGCATGGCACGGCATGGCACCGGCATGGCACGGCATGGCACCGGCATGGCACGGCATGGCACCGGCATGGCACGGCATGGCACGGCATGGCACCGGCATGGCACGGCATGGCACCGGCATGGCACGGCATGGCACCGGCATGGCACGGCATGGCACCGGCATGGCACGGCATGGCACCGGCATGGCACGGCATGGCACCGGCATGGCACGGCATGGCACCGGCATGGCACGGCATGGCACCGGCATGGCACGGCATGGCACCGGCATGGCACGGCATCGCACCGGCATGGCACGGCATCGCACCGGCATGGCACGGCATCGCACCGGCATGGCACGGCATGGCACCGGCATGGCACGGCATGGCACCGGCATGGCACGGCATGGCACCGGCATGGCACGGCATGGCACCGGCATGGCACGGCATGGCACCGGCATGGCACGGCATCGCACCGGCATGGCACGGCATGGCACCGGCATGGCACCGGCATGGCACGGCATGGCACGGCATGGCACGGCATGGCACGGCATGGCACCGGCATGGCACGGCATGGCACCGGCATGGCACGGCATGGCACCGGCATGGCACGGCATGGCACCGGCATGGCACGGCATGGCACCGGCATGGCACGGCATGGCACCGGCATGGCACGGCATGGCACCGGCATGGCACGGCATGGCACCGGCATGGCACGGCATGGCACCGGCATGGCACGGCATGGCACGGCATGGCACCGGCATGGCACGGCATGGCACGGCATGGCACCGACATGGCACGGCATGGCACCGGCATGGCACGGCAAGGCACCGGCATGGCACGGCATGGCACGGCATGGCACCGGCATGGCACGGCATGGCACGGCATGGCACCGGCATGGCACGGCATGGCACCGGCATGGCACGGCATGGCACCGGCATGGCACGGCATGGCACCGGCATGGCACGGCATGGCACGGCATGGCACCGGCATGGCACCGGCATGGCACGGCATGGCACCGGCATGGCACGGCATGGCACCGGCATGGCACCGGCATGGCACGGCATGGAATGGCATGGAATGGCATGGAATGGCATGGAATGACATGGAATGGCATGGAATGACATGGAATGGCATGGAATGGCATGGAATGGCATGGAATGGCATGGAATGGCATGGAATGGCATGGAATGGCATGGAATGGCATGGAATGGCATGGAATGGCATGGAATGGCATGGAATGGCATGGAATGGCATGGAATGGCATGGAATGGCATGGACTGGCATGGAATGGCATGGAATGGCATGGCACGGCATGGCACGGCATGGCACCGGCATGGCACGGCATGGCACCGGCATGGCACGGCATGGCACGGCATGGCACGGCATGGCACGGCATGGCACCGGCGTGGCACGGCATGGCACCGGCATGGCACGGCATGGCACCGGCATGGCACGGCATGGCACCGGCATGGCACGGCATGGCACGGCATGGAATGGCATGGAATGGCATGGAATGGCATGGAATGGCATGGAATGGCATGGAATGGCATGGAATGGCATGGAATGGCATGGAATGGCATGGAATGGCATGGAATGGCATGGCACGGCATGGAATGGCATGGAATGGCATGGAATGGCATGGAATGGCATGGAATGGCATGGAATGGCATGGAATGGCATGGAATGGCATGGAATGGAATGGCATGGAATGGCATGGAATGGCATGGAATGGCATGGAATGGCATGGAATGGCATGGAATGGCATGGAATGGCATGGAATGGCATGGAATGGCATGGAATGGCATGGAATGGCATGGACTGGCATGGAATGGCATGGAATGGCATGGCACGGCATGGCACGGCATGGCACCGGCATGGCACGGCATGGCACCGGCATGGCACGGCATGGCACGGCATGGCACGGCATGGCACGGCATGGCACCGGCGTGGCACGGCATGGCACCGGCATGGCACGGCATGGCACCGGCATGGCACGGCATGGCACCGGCATGGCACGGCATGGCACGGCATGGAATGGCATGGAATGGCATGGAATGGCATGGAATGGCATGGAATGGCATGGAATGGCATGGAATGGCATGGAATGGCATGGAATGGCATGGAATGGCATGGAATGGCATGGAATGGCATGGAATGGCATGGAATGGCATGGAATAGCATGGAATGGCATGGAATGGCATGGAATGGCATGGAATGGCATGGAATGACATGGAATGGCATGGAATGACATGGAATGGCATGGAATGGCATGGAATGGCATGGAATGGCATGGAATGGCATGGAATGGCATGGAATGGCATGGAATGGCATGGAATGGCATGGAATGGCATGGAATGGCATGGAATGGCATGGAATGGCATGGAATGGCATGGAATGGCATGGAATGGCATGGAATGGCATGGAATGGCATGGAATGGCATGGAATGGCATGGAATGGCATGGAATGGCATGGAATGGCATGGAATGGCATGGAATGGCATGGAATGGCATGGAATGGCATGGAATGGCATGGAATGGCATGGAATGGCATGGAATGGCATGGAATGGCATGGAATGGCATGGAATGGCATGGAATGGCATGGAATGGCATGGAATGGCATGGAATGGCATGGAATGGCATGGAATGGCATGGAATGGCATGGAATGGCATGGAATGGCATGGAATGGCATGGCACCGGCATGGCACGGCATTGAATGGCATTGAATGGCATGGAATGGCATGGAATGGCATGGAATGGCATGGAATGGCATGGAATGGCATGGAATGGCATGGAATGGCATGGAATGGCATGGAATGGCATGGAATGGCATGGAATGGCATGGAATGGCATGGAATGGCATGGAATGGCATGGAATGGCATGGAATGGCATGGAATGGCATGGAATGGCATGGAATGGCGTGGAATGGCGTGGAATGGCATGGAATGGCATGGAATGGCATGGAATGGCATGGAATGGCATGGAATGGCATGGAATGGCATGGAATGGCATGGAATGGCATGGAATGGCATGGAATGGCATGGAATGGCATGGAATGGCATGGAATGGCATGGAATGGCATGGAATGGCATGGCACCGCATGGAATGGCATGGCACCGCATGGCACGGCATGGCACCGGCATGGCACGGCATGGCACCGGCATGGCACGGCATGGCACCGGCATGGCACGGCATGGCACCGGCATGGCACGGCATGGCACCGGCATGGCACGGCATGGCACCGGCATGGCACGGCATGGCACGGCATGGCGCCGGCATGGCACGGCATGGCACCGGCATGGCACGGCATGGCACCGGCATGGCACGGCATGGCACCGGCATGGCACCGGCATGGCACGGCATGGCACCGGCATGGCACCGGCATGGCACGGCATGGCACCGGCATGGCACGGAATGGCACCGGCATGGCACGGCATGGCACCGGCATGGCACGGCATGGCACCGGCATGGCACGGCATGGCACCGGCATGGCACGGCATCGCACCGGCATGGCACGGCATGGCACCGGCATGGCACCGGCATGGCACGGCATGGCACCGGCATGGCACCGGCATGGCACGGCATGGCACCGGCATGGCACGGAATGGCACCGGCATGGCACGGCATGGCACCGGCATGGCACGGCATGGCACCGGCATGGCACGGCATGGCACCGGCATGGCACGGCATCGCACCGGCATGGCACGGCATGGCACCGGCATGGCACGGCATGGCACCGGCATGGCACCGGCATGGCACGGCATTGAATGGCATGGAATGGCATGGAATGGCATGGAATGGCATGGAATGGCATGGAATGGCATGGAATGGTATGGAATGGCATGGAATGGCATGGAATGGCATGGAATGGCATGGAATGGCATGGAATGGCATGGAATGGCATGGAATGGCATGGAATGGCATGGAATGGCATGGAATGGCATGGAATGGCATGGAATGGCATGGAATGGCATGGAATGGCATGGAATGGCATGGAATGGCATGGAATGGCATGGAATGGCATGGAATGGCATGGAATGGCATGGAATGGCATGGAATGGCATGGACTGGCATGGAATGGCATGGAATGGCATGGCACGGCATGGCACGGCATGGCACCGGCATGGCACGGCATGGCACCGGCATGGCACGGCATGGCACCGGCATGGCACGGCATGGCACGGCATGGCACCGGCGTGGCACGGCATGGCACCGGCATGGCACGGCATGGCACCGGCATGGCACGGCATGGCACCGGCATGGCACGGCATGGCACGGCATGGCACAGCATGGCACGGCATGGCACCGGCATGGCACGGCATGGCACGGCATGGCACCGCCATGGCACGGCATGGCACCGGCATGGCACGGCAAGGCACCGGCATGGCACGGCATGGCACGGCATGGCACCGGCATGGCACGGCATGGCACGGCATGGCACCGGCATGGCACGGCATGGCACCGGCATGGCACGGCATGGCACGGCATGGCACCGGCATGGCACCGGCATGGCCCGGCATGGCACCGGCATGGCACGGCATGGCACCGGCATGGCACCGGCATGGCACGGCATGGAATGGCATGGAATGGCATGGAATGACATGGAATGGCATGGAATGACATGGAATGGCATGGAATGGCATGGAATGGCATGGAATGGCATGGAATGGCATGGAATGGCATGGAATGGCATGGAATGGCATGGAATGGCATGGAATGGCATGGAATGGCATGGAATGGCATGGAATGGCATGGACTGGCATGGAATGGCATGGAATGGCATGGCACGGCATGGCACGGCATGGCACCGGCATGGCACGGCATGGCACCGGCATGGCACGGCATGGCACCGGCATGGCACGGCATGGCACGGCATGGCACCGGCGTGGCACGGCATGGCACCGGCATGGCACGGCATGGCACCGGCATGGCACGGCATGGCACCGGCATGGCACGGCATGGCACGGCATGGCACGGCATGGCACGGCATGGAATGGCATGGCACGGCATGGAATGGCATGGAATGGCATGGAATGGCATGGAATGGCATGGAATGGCATGGAATGGCATGGAATGGCATGGAATGGCATGGAATGGCATGGAATGGCATGGAATGGCATGGAATGGCATGGAATGGCATGGAATGGCATGGAATGGCATGGAATGGCATGGAATGGCATGGAATGGCATGGAATGGCATGGAATGGCATGGAATGGCATGGAATGGCATGGAATGGCATGGAATGGCATGGAATAGCATGGAATGGCATGGAATGGCATGGAATGGCATGGAATGGCATGGAATGGCATGGAATGGCATGGAATGGCATGGAATGGCATGGAATGGCATGGAATGGCATGGAATGGCATGGAATGGCATGGAATGGCATGGAATGGCATGGAACGGCATGGCACGGCATGGCACCGGCATGGCACGGCATGGCACGGCATTGAATGGCATGGAATGGCATGGAATGGCATGGAATGGCATGGAATGGCATGGAATGGCATGGAATGGCATGGAATGGCATGGAATGGCATGGAATGGCATGGAATGGCATGGAATGGCATGGAATGGCATGGAATGGCATGGAATGGCATGGAATGGCATGGAATGGCATGGAATGGCATGGAATGGCATGGAATGGCATGGAATGGCATGGAATGGCATGGAATGGCATGGAATGGCATGGAATGGCATAGAATGGCATGGAATGGCATGGAATGGCATGGACTGGCATGGACTGGCATGGACTGGCATGGAATGGCATGGAATGGCATGGCACGGCATGGCACGGCATGGCACCGGCATGGCACGGCATGGCACGGCATGGCACCGGCGTGGCACGGCATGGCACCGGCATGGCACGGCATGGCACCGGCATGGCACGGCATGGCACCGGCATGGCACGGCATGGCACGGCATGGCACGGCATGGCACGGCATGGCACGGCATGGAATGGCATGGAATGGCATGGAATGGCATGGAATGGCATGGAATGGCATGGAATGGCATGGAATGGCATGGAATAGCATGGAATGGCATGGAATGGCATGGAATGGCATGGAATGGCATGGAATGGCATGGAATGGCATGGAATGGCATGGAATGGCATGGAATGGCATGGAATGGCATGGAATGGCATGGAATGGCATGGAATGGCATGGCACGGCATGGCACCGGCATGGCACGGCATGGCACGGCATGGCACCGGCATGGCACGGCATGGCACCGGCATGGCACGGCATGGCACCGGCATGGCACGGCATGGCACCGGCATGGCACCGGCATGGCACCGGCATGGCACGGCATGGCACGGCATGGCACGGCATGGCACCGGCATGGCACGGCATGGCACCGGCATGGCACGGCATGGCACGGCATGGCACCGACATGGCACGGCATGGCACCGGCATGGCACGGCAAGGCACCGGCATGGCACGGCATGGCACGGCATGGCACCGGCATGGCACGGCATGGCACGGCATGGCACCGGCATGGCACGGCATGGCACCGGCATGGCACGGCATGGCACCGGCATGGCACGGCATGGCACCGGCATGGCACGGCATGGCACGGCATGGCACCGGCATGGCACCGGCATGGCACCGGCATGGCACGGCATGGCACCGGCATGGCACCGGCATGGCACGGCATGGAATGGCATGGAATGGCATGGAATGGCATGGAATGACATGGAATGGCATGGAATGACATGGAATGGCATGGAATGGCATGGAATGGCATGGAATGGCATGGAATGGCATGGAATGGCATGGAATGGCATGGAATGGCATGGAATGGCATGGAATGGCATGGAATGGCATGGAATGGCATGGAATGGCATGGACTGGCATGGAATGGCATGGAATGGCATGGCACGGCATGGCACGGCATGGCACCGGCATGGCACGGCATGGCACCGGCATGGCACGGCATGGCACGGCATGGCACGGCATGGCACGGCATGGCACCGGCGTGGCACGGCATGGCACCGGCATGGCACGGCATGGCACCGGCATGGCACGGCATGGCACCGGCATGGCACGGCATGGCACGGCATGGAATGGCATGGAATGGCATGGAATGGCATGGAATGGCATGGAATGGCATGGAATGGCATGGAATGGCATGGAATGGCATGGAATGGCATGGAATGGCATGGAATGGCATGGAATGGCATGGAATGGCATGGAATGGCATGGAATGGCATGGAATGGCATGGAATGGCATGGAATAGCATGGAATGGCATGGAATGGCATGGAATGGCATGGAATGGCATGGAATGGCATGGAATGGCATGGAATGGCATGGAATGGCATGGAATGGCATGGAATGGCATGGAATGGCATGGAATGGCATGGCACCGGCATGGCACGGCATGGCACGGCATTGAATGGCATGGAATGGCATGGAATGGCATGGAATGGCATGGAATGGCATGGAATGGCATGGAATGGCATGGAATGGCATGGAATGGCATGGAATGGCATGGAATGGCATGGAATGGCATGGAATGGCATGGAATGGCATGGAATGGCATGGAATGGCATGGAATGGCATGGAATGGCATGGAATGGCATGGAATGGCATGGAATGGCATGGAATGGCATGGAATGGCATGGAATGGCATGGAATGGCATGGAATGGCATGGAATGGCATGGACTGGCATGGACTGGCATGGACTGGCATGGAACGGCATGGAATGGCATGGCACGGCATGGCACCGGCATGGCACGGCATGGCACGGCATGGCACCGGCGTGGCACGGCATGGCACCGGCATGGCACGGCATGGCACCGGCATGGCACGGCATGGCACCGGCATGGCACGGCATGGCACGGCATGGCACGGCATGGCACGGCATGGAATGGCATGGCACGGCATGGCACCGGCATGGCACGGCATGGCACCGGCATGGCACGGCATGGCACCGGCATGGCACGGCATGGCACCGGCATGGCACGGCATGGCACGGCATGGCACCGGCATGGCACGGCATGGCACGGCATGGCACCGACATGGCACGGCATGGCACCGGCATGGCACGGCATGGAATGGCATGGAATGGCATGGAATGGCATGGAATGACATGGAATGGCATGGAATGACATGGAATGGCATGGAATGGCATGGAATGGCATGGAATGGCATGGAATGGCATGGAATGGCATGGAATGGCATGGAATGGCATGGAATGGCATGGAATGGCATGGAATGGCATGGAATGGCATGGAATGGCATGGAATGGCATGGAATGGCATGGAATGGCATGGAATGGCATGGAATGGCATGGAATGGCATGGAATGGCATGGAATGGCATGGAATGGCATGGAATGGCATGGAATGGCATGGAATGGCATGGAATGGCATGGAATGGCATGGAATGGCATGGAATGGCATGGAATGGCATGGAATGGCATGGAATGGCATGGCACCGGCATGGCACCGGCATGGCACGGCATTGAATGGCATTGAATGGCATGGAATGGCATGGAATGGCATGGAATGGCATGGAATGGCATGGAATGGCATGGAATGGCATGGAATGGCATGGAATGGCATGGAATGGCATGGAATGGCATGGAATGGCATGGAATGGCATGGAATGGCATGGAATGGCATGGAATGGCATGGAATGGCATGGAATGGCATGGAATGGCATGGAATGGCATGGAATGGCATGGAATGGCATGGAATGGCATGGAATGGCATGGAATGGCATGGAATGGCGTGGAATGGCGTGGAATGGCATGGAATGGCATGGAATGGCATGGAATGGCATGGAATGGCATGGAATGGCATGGAATGGCATGGAATGGCATGGAATGGCATGGAATGGCATGGAATGGCATGGAATGGCATGGAATGGCATGGAATGGCATGGAATGGCATGGAATGGCATGGCACCGCATGGAATGGCATGGCACCGCATGGCACGGCATGGCACCGGCATGGCACGGCATGGCACCGGCATGGCACGGCATGGCACCGGCATGGCACGGCATGGCACGGCATGGCACCGGCATGGCACGGCATGGCACCGGCATGGCACGGCATGGCACCGGCATGGCACCGGCATGGCACGGCATGGCACCGGCATGGCACCGGCATGGCACGGCATGGCACCGGCATGGCACGGAATGGCACCGGCATGGCACGGCATGGCACCGGCATGGCACGGCATGGCACCGGCATGGCACGGCATGGCACCGGCATGGCACGGCATCGCACCGGCATGGCACGGCATGGCACCGGCATGGCACGGCATGGCACCGGCATGGCACCGGCATGGCACGGCATGGCACGGCATGGCACCGGCATGGCACGGCATGGCACGGCATGGCACCGGCATGGCACGGCATGGCACGGCATTGAATGGCATGGAATGGCATGGAATGGCATGGAATGGCATGGAATGGCATGGAATGGCATGGAATGGCATGGAATGGCATGGAATGGCATGGAATGGCATGGAATGGCATGGAATGGCATGGAATGGCATGGAATGGCATGGAATGGCATGGAATGGCATGGAATGGCATGGAATGGCATGGAATGGCATGGAATGGCATGGAATGGCATGGAATGGCATGGAATGGCATGGAATGGCATGGAATGGCATGGAATGGCATGGAATGGCATGGAATGGCATGGAATGGCATGGAATGGCATGGAATGGCATGGAATGGCATGGAATGGCATGGAATGGCATGGAATGGCATGGAATGGCATGGAATGGCATGGAATGGCATGGAATGGCATGGAATGGCATGGAATGGCATGGAATGGCATGGAATGGCATGGAATGGCATGGACTGGCATGGACTGGCATGGACTGGCATGGAATGGCATGGAATGGCATGGCACGGCATGGCACGGCATGGCACCGGCATGGCACGGCATGGCACGGCATGGCACCGGCGTGGCACGGCATGGCACCGGCATGGCACGGCATGGCACCGGCATGGCACCGGCATGGCACGGCATGGCACGGCATGGCACGGCATGGCACGGCATGGCACGGCATGGCACGGCATGGAATGGCATGGAATGGCATGGAATGGCATGGAATGGCATGGAATGGCATGGAATGGCATGGAATGGCATGGAATGGCATGGAATGGCATGGAATGGCATGGAATGGCATGGAATGGCATGGAATGGCATGGAATGGCATGGAATGGCATGGAATGGCATGGAATGGCATGGAATGGCATGGACTGGCATGGACTGGCATGGACTGGCATGGAATGGCATGGAATGGCATGGCACGGCATGGCACGGCATGGCACCGGCATGGCACGGCATGGCACGGCATGGCACCGGCATGGCACGGCATGGCACCGGCATGGCACCGGCATGGCACCGGCATGGCACGGCATGGCACGGCATGGCACGGCATGGCACCGGCATGGCACGGCATGGCACCGGCATGGCACGGCATGGCACCGGCATGGCACGGCATGGCACCGGCATGGCACGGCATGGCACCGGAATGGCACGGCATGGCACCGGCATGGCACGGCATGGCACCGGCATGGCACGGCATGGCACCGGCATGGCACGGCATGGCACCGGCATGGCACGGCATGGCACGGCATGGCACCGGCATGGCACGGCATGGCACGGCATGGCACGGCATGGCACGGCATGGCACCGACATGGCACGGCATGGCACCGGCATGGCACGGCATGGCACCGGCATGGCACGGCATGGCACCGGCATGGCACCGGCATGGCACGGCATGGCACCGGCATGGCACGGCATGGCACCGGCATGGCACGGCATGGCACCGGCATGGCACGGCATGGCACCGGCATGGCACCGGCATGGCACGGCATGGCACCGGCATGGCACCGGCATGGCACGGCATGGCACCGGCATGGCACGGCATGGCACCGGCATGGCACGGCATGGCACCGGCATGGCACGGCATGGCACCGGCATGGCACGGCATCGCACCGGCATGGCACGGCATGGCACCGGCATGGCACCGGCATGGCACGGCATTGAATGGCATGGAATGGCATTGAATGGCATGGAATGGCATGGAATGGCATGGAATGGCATGGAATGGCATGGAATGGCATGGAATGGCATGGAATGGCATGGAATGGCATGGAATGGCATGGAATGGCATGGAATGGCATGGAATGGCATGGAATGGCATGGAATGGCATGGAATGGCATGGAATGGCATGGAATGGCATGGAATGGCATGGAATGGCATGGAATGGCATGGAATGGCATGGAATGGCATGGAATGGCATGGAATGGCATGGAATGGCATGGAATGGCATGGAATGGCATGGAATGGCATGGAATGGCATGGAATAGCATGGAATGGCATGGAATGGCATGGAATGGCATGGAATGGCATGGAATGGCATGGAATGGCATGGAATGGCATGGAATGGCATGGAATGGCATGGAATGGCATGGAATGGCATGGAATGGCATGGAATGGCATGGAATGGCATGGAATGGCATGGAATGGCATGGAATGACATGGAATGGCATGGAATGGCATGGAATGGCATGGAATGGCATGGCACGGCATGGCACGGCATGGCACGGCATGGCACCGGCATGGCACGGCATGGCACCGGCATGGCACGGCATGGCACGGCATGGCATCGGCATGGCACGGCATGGCACCGGCATGGCACGGCATGGCACCGGCATGGCACGGCATGGCACCGGCATGGCACGGCATGGCACCGGCATGGCACGGCATGGCACCGGCATGGCACGGCATGGCACCGGCATGGCACGGCATGGCACCGGCATGGCACGGCATGGCACCGGCATGGCACGGCATGGCACCGGCATGGCACGGCATCGCACCGGCATGGCACGGCATGGCACCGGCATGGCACGGCATGGCACCGGCATGGCACCGGCATGGCACGGCATGGCACGGCATGGCACGGCATTGAATGGCATGGAATGGCATGGAATGGCATGGAATGGCATGGAATGGCATGGAATGGCATGGAATGGCATGGAATGGCATGGAATGGCATGGAATGGCATGGAATGGCATGGAATGGCATGGAATGGCATGGAATGGCATGGAATGGCATGGAATGGCATGGAATGGCATGGAATGGCATGGAATGGCATGGAATGGCATGGAATGGCATGGAATGGCATGGAATGGCATGGAATGGCATGGAATGGCATGGAATGGCATGGAATGGCATGGAATGGCATGGAATGGCATGGAATGGCATGGAATGGCATGGAATGGCATGGAATGGCATGGAATGGCATGGAATGGCATGGAATGGCATGGAATGGCATGGAATGGCATGGAATGGCATGGAATGGCATGGAATGGCATGGAATGGCATGGAATGGCATGGAATGGCATGGAATGGCATGGAATGGCATGGAATGGCATGGAATGGCATGGCACCGCATGGCACGGCATGGCACGGCATGGCACGGCATGGCACGGCATGGCACGGCATGGCACGGCATGGCACGGCATGGCACCGGCATGGCACGCCATGGCACGGCATGGCACGGCATTGAATGGCATGGAATGGCATGGAATGGCATGGAATGGCATGGCACCGCATGGCACGGCATGGCACGGCATGGCACGGCATAGCACGGCATGGCACCGGCATGGCACCGGCATGGCACCGGCATGGCACGGCATGGCACCGGCATGGCACGGCATGGCACCGGCATGGCACGGCATGGCACCGGCATGGCACGGCATGGCACCGGCATGGCACGGCATGGCACCGGCATGGCACCGGCATGGCCCGGCATGGCACCGGCATGGCACGGCATGGCACCGGCATGGCACGGCATGGCACCGGCATGGCACGGCATGGCACCGGCATGGCACGGCATGGCACCGGCATGGCACGGCATGGCACCGGCATGGCACAGCATGGCACCGGCATGGCACGGCATGGCACCGGCATGGCACGGCATGGCACCGGCATGGCACCGGCATGGCACGGCATGGCACGGCATGGCACGGCATGGCACGGCATGGCACGGCATGGCACGGCATTGAATGGCATGGCACGGCATTGAATGGCATGGAATGGCATGGAATGGCATGGCACCGCATGGCACGGCATGGCACGGCATGGCACGGCATGGCACGGCATGGCACGGCATGGCACGGCATGGCACGGCATTGAATGGCACGGAATGGCACGGCATGGCACGGCATGGCACGGCATGGCACCGCATTGAGTGGCATGGAATGGCATGAAATGGCATGGAATGGCATGGACTGTCATGGACTGGCATGGACTGGCATGGAATGGCATGGAATGGCATGGCACGGCATGGCACGGCATGGCACCGGCATGGCACGGCATGGCACCGGCATGGCACGGCATGGCACGGCATGGCACGGCATGGCACCGGCATGGCACGGCATGGCACGGCATGGCACGGCATGGCACCGGCATGGCACGGCATGGCACGGCATGGCACGGCATGGCACGGCATGGAATGGCATGGAATGGCATGGAATGGCATGGAATGGCATGGAATGGCATGGAATGGCATGGAATGGCATGGAATGGCATGGAATGGCATGGAATGGCATGGAATGGCATGGAATGGCATGGAATGGCATGGAATGGCATGGAATGACATGGAATGGCATGGAATGGCATGGAATGGCATGGAATGGCATGGCACGGCATGGCACGGCATGGCACCGGCATGGCACGGCATGGCACCGGCATGGCACGGCATGGCACCGGCATGGCACGGCATGGCACCGGCATGGCACGGCATGGCACCGGCATGGCACGGCATGGCACGGCATGGCACGGCATGGCACCGGCATGGCACGGCATGGCACCGGCATGGCACGGCATGGCACCGGCATGGCACGGCATGGCACCGGCATGGCACGGCATGGCACCGGCATGGCACGGCATGGCACCGGCATGGCACGGCATGGCACCGGCATGGCACGGCATGGCACCGGCATGGCACGGCATGGCACCGGCATGGCACGGCATGGCACGGCATGGCACCGGCATGGCACGGCATGGCACCGGCATGGCACGGCATGGCACCGGCATGGCACGGCATGGCACCGGCATGGCACGGCATGGCACCGGCATGGCACGGCATGGCACCGGCATGGCACGGCATGGCACCGGCATGGCACGGCATGGCACCGGCATGGCACGGCATGGCACCGGCATGGCACGGCATCGCACCGGCATGGCACGGCATCGCACCGGCATGGCACGGCATGGCACCGGCATGGCACGGCATGGCACCGGCATGGCACGGCATGGCACCGGCATGGCACGGCATGGCACCGGCATGGCACGGCATCGCACCGGCATGGCACGGCATGGCACCGGCATGGCACCGGCATGGCACGGCATGGCACCGGCATGGCACGGCATGGCACCGGCATGGCACGGCATGGCACGGCACGGCACCGGCATGGCACGGCATGGCACCGGCATGGCACGGCATGGCACGGCACGGCACCGGCATGGCACGGCATGGCACCGGCATGGCACGGCATGGCACGGCATGGCACCGGCATGGCACGGCATGGCACCGGCATGGCACGGCATGGCACCGGCATGGCACGGCATGGCACCGGCATGGCACGGCATGGCACCGGCATGGCACGGCATGGCACCGGCATGGCACGGCATGGCACCGGCATGGCACGGCATGGCACGGCATAGCACCGGCATGGCACGGCATGGCACCGGCATGGCACGGCATGGCACCGGCATGGCACGGCATGGCACCGGCATGGCACGGCATGGCACCGGCATGGCACGGCATGGCACCGGCATGGCACGGCATGGCACCGGCATGGCACGGCATGGCACCGGCATGGCACGGCATGGCACCGGCATGGCACCGGCATGGCACGGCATGGCACCGGCATGGCACGGCATGGCACCGGCATGGCACGGCATGGCACGGCACGGCACCGGCATGGCACGGCATGGCACCGGCATGGCACGGCATGGCACGGCACGGCACCGGCATGGCACGGCATGGCACCGGCATGGCACGGCATGGCACGGCATGGCACCGGCATGGCACGGCATGGCACCGGCATGGCACGGCATGGCACCGGCATGGCACGGCATGGCACCGGCATGGCACGGCATGGCACCGGCATGGCACGGCATGGCACCGGCATGGCACGGCATGGCACCGGCATGGCACGGCATGGCACCGGCATGGCACGGCATGGCACCGGCATGGCACGGCATGGCACGGCATAGCACCGGCATGGCACGGCATGGCACCGGCATGGCACGGCATGGCACCGGCATGGCACGGCATGGCACCGGCATGGCACGGCATGGCACCGGCATGGCACGGCATGGCACCGGCATGGCACGGCATGGCACCGGCATGGCACGGCATGGCACCGGCATGGCACGGCATGGCACCGGCATGGCACGGCATGGCACGGCATGGCACGGCATGGCACGGCATGGCACCGGCATGGCACGGCATGGCACCGGCATGGCACGGCATGGCACCGGCATGGCACGGCATGGCACCGGCATGGCACGGCATGGCACCGGCATGGCACCGGCATGGCACGCCATGGCACGGCATGGCACGCCATGGCACGGCATGGCACGGCATTGAATGGCATGGAATGGCATGGAATGGCATGGAATGGCATGGAATGGCATGGAATGGCATGGAATGGCATGGCACCGCATGGAATGGCATGGCACCGCATGGCACGGCATGGCACCGGCATGGCACGGCATGGCACCGGCATGGCACCGGCATGGCACCGGCATGGCACGGCATGGCACGGCATGGAATGGCATGGAATGGCATGGAATGGCATGGAATGGCATGGAATGGCATGGAATGGCATGGAATGGCATGGAATGGCATGGAATGGCATGGAATGGCATGGAATGGCATGGAATGGCATGGAATGGCATGGAATGGCATGGAATGGCATGGAATGGCATGGAATGGCATGGAATGGCATGGAGTGGCATGGAATGGCATGGCACCGGCATGGCACGGCATGGCACCGGCATGGCACGGCATGGCACCGGCATGGCACGGCATGGCACCGGCATGGCACGGCATGGCACCGGCATGGCACGGCATGGCACCGGCATGGCACGGCATGGCACCGGCATGGCACGGCATGGCACCGGCATGGCACCGGCATGGCACGCCATGGCACGGCATGGCACGGCATTGAATGGCATGGAATGGCATGGAATGGCATGGAATGGCATGGAATGGCATGGAATGGCATGGAATGGCATGGAATGGCATGGAATGGCATGGAATGGCATGGAATGGCATGGCACCGCATGGAATGGCATGGCACCGCATGGCACGGCATGGCACCGGCATGGCACGGCATGGCACCGGCATGGCACCGGCATGGCACCGGCATGGCACCGGCATGGCACCGGCATGGCACGGCATGGCACGGCATGGAATGGCATGGAATGGCATGGAATGGCATGGAATGGCATGGAATGGCATGGAATGGCATGGAATGGCATGGAATGGCATGGAATGGCATGGAATGGCATGGAATGGCATGGAATGGCATGGAATGGCATGGAATGGCATGGAATGGCATGGAATGGCATGGAATGGCATGGAATGGCATGGAATGGCATGGAATGGCATGGAATGGCATGGAATGGCATGGAATGGCATGGAATGGCATGGAATGGCATGGAATGGCATGGAATGGCATGGAATGGCATGGAATGGCATGGAATGGCATGGAATGGCATGGAATGGCATGGAATGGCATGGAATGGCATGGAATGGCATGGAATGGCATGGAATGGCATGGAATGGCATGGAATGGCATGGAATGGCATGGAATGGCATGGAATGGCATGGAATGGCATGGAATGGCATGGAATGGCATGGAATGGCATGGAATGGCATGGAATGGCATGGAATGGCATGGAATGGCATGGAATGGCATGGAATGGCATGGAATGGCATGGAATGGCATGGAATGGCATGGAATGGCATGGAATGGCATGGAATGGCATGGAATGGCATGGAATGGCATGGAATGGCATGGAATGGCATGGAATGGCATGGAATGGCATGGAATGGCATGGAATGGCATGGAATGGCATGGAATGGCATGGAATGGCATGGAATGGCATGGAATGGCATGGAATGGCATGGAATGGCATGGAATGGCATGGAATGGCATGGAATGGCATGGAATGGCATGGAATGGCATGGAATGGCATGGAATGGCATGGAATGGCATGGAATGGCATGGAATGGCATGGAATGGCATGGAATGGCATGGAATGGCATGGAATGGCATGGAATGGCATGGAATGGCATGGAATGGCATGGAATGGCATGGAATGGCATGGAATGGCATGGAATGGCATGGAATGGCATGGAATGGCATGGAATGGCATGGAATGGCATGGAATGGCATGGAATGGCATGGAATGGCATGGAATGGCATGGAATGGCATGGAATGGCATGGAATGGCACGGAATGGCATGGAATGGCATGGAATGGCACGGAATGGCATGGAATGGCACGGCATGGCACGGCATGGCACCGCATTGAGTGGCATGGAATGGCATGGACTGGCATGGACTGGCATGGAATGGCATGGAATGGCATGGCACGGCATGGCACGGCATGGCACCGGCATGGCACGGCATGGCACCGGCATGGCACGGCATGGCACCGGCATGGCAAGGCATGGCACCGGCGTGGCACGGCATGGCACCGGCATGGCACGGCATGGCACCGGCATGGCACGGCATGGCACGGCATGGCACCGGCGTGGCACGGCATGGCACCGGCATGGCACGGCATGGCACCGGCATGGCACGGCATGGCACCGGCATGGCACGGCATGGCACGGCATGGCACGGCATGGCACGGCATGGAATGGCATGGCACGGCATGGAATGGCATGGAATGGCATGGAATGGCATGGAATGGCATGGAATGGCATGGAATGGCATGGAATGGCATGGAATGGCATGGAATGGCATGGAATGGCATGGAATGGCATGGAATGGCATGGAATGGCATGGAATGGCATGGAATGGCATGGAATGGCATGGAATGGCATGGAATGGCATGGAATGGCATGGAATGGCATGGAATGGCATGGAATGGCATGGAATGGCATGGAATGGCATGGAATGGCATGGAATGGCATGGAATGGCATGGAATGGCATGGAATGGCATGGAATGGCATGGCACGGCATGGCACCGGCATGGCACGGCATGGCACCGGCATGGCACGGCATGGCACGGCATGGCACCGGCATGGCACCGGCATGGCACGGCATGGCACGGCATGGCACGGCATGGCACCGGCATGGCACGGCATGGCACCGGCATGGCACGGCATGGCACCGGCATGGCACGGCATGGCACCGGCATGGCACGGCATGGCACGGCATGGCACCGACATGGCACGGCATGGCACCGGCATGGCACGGCATGGCACCGGCATGGCACGGCATGGCACGGCATGGCACGGCATGGCACGGCATGGCACCGGCATGGCACGGCATGGCACCGGCATGGCACGGCATGGCACGGCATGGCACCGGCATGGCACGGCATGGCACCGGCATGGCACGGCATGGCACCGGCATGGCACGGCATGGCACCGGCATGGCACGGCATGGCACGGCATGGCACCGGCATGGCACCGGCATGGCACGGCATGGCACCGGCATGGCACCGGCATGGCACGGCATGGCACCGGCATGGCATGGCATGGCACCGGCATGGCACCGGCATGGCACGGCATGGAATGGCATGGAATGGCATGGAATGGCATGGAATGGCATGGAATGACATGGAATGGCATGGAATGACATGGAATGGCATGGAATGGCATGGAATGGCATGGAATGGCATGGAATGGCATGGAATGGCATGGAATGGCATAGAATGGCATGGAATGGCATGGAATGGCATGGAATGGCATGGAATGGCATGGAATGGCATGGAATGGCATGGAATGGCATGGAATGGCATGGAATGGCATGGAATGGCATGGAATGGCATGGAATGGCATGGAATGGCATGGAATGGCATGGAATGGCATGGAATGGCATGGAATGGCATGGAATGACATGGAATGGCATGGAATGGCATGGAATGGCATGGAATGGCATGGAATGGCATGGAATGGCATGGAATGGCATGGAATGGCATGGAATGGCATGGAATGGCATGGAATGGCATGGAATGGCATGGAATGGCATGGAATGGCATGGAATGGCATGGAATGGCATGGAATGGCATGGAATGGCATGGAATGGCATGGAATGGCATGGAATGGCATGGAATGGCATGGAATGGCATGGAATGGCATGGAATGGCATGGAATGGCATGGAATGGCATGGAATGGCATGGCACCGCATGGCACGGCATGGCACCGGCATGGCACGGCATGGCACCGGCATGGCACGGCATGGCACCGGCATGGCACCGGCATGGCACGGCATGGCAGGGCATGGCGCCGGCATGGCACGGCATGGCACCGGCATGGCACGGCATGGCACCGGCATGGCACGGCATGGCACCGGCATGGCACCGGCATGGCACGGCATGGCACCGGCATGGCACCGGCATGGCACGGCATGGCACCGGCATGGCACGGCATGGCACCGGCATGGCACGGCATGGCACCGGCATGGCACGGCATGGCACCGGCATGGCACGGCATCGCACCGGCATGGCACGGCATGGCACCGGCATGGCACGGCATGGCACCGGCATGGCACCGGCATGGCACGGCATGGCACGGCATGGCACGGCATTGAATGGCATGGAATGGCATGGAATGGCATGGAATGGCATGGAATGGCATGGAATGGCATGGAATGGCATGGAATGGCATGGAATGGCATGGAATGGCATGGAATGGTATGGAATGGCATGGAATGGCATGGAATGGCATGGAATGGCATGGAATGGCATGGAATGGCATGGAATGGCATGGAATGGCATGGAATGGCATGGAATGGCATGGAATGGCATGGAATGGCATGGAATGGCATGGAATGGCATGGAATGGCATGGAATGGCATGGAATGGCATGGAATGGCATGGAATGGCATGGAATGGCATGGAATGGCATGGAATGGCATGGAATGGCATGGAATGGCATGGAATGGCATGGAATGGCATGGAATGGCATGGACTGGCATGGAATGGCATGGAATGGCATGGCACGGCATGGCACGGCATGGCACCGGCATGGCACGGCATGGCACCGGCATGGCACGGCATGGCACCGGCATGGCACGGCATGGCACGGCATGGCACCGGCGTGGCACGGCATGGCACCGGCGTGGCACGGCATGGCACCGGCATGGCACGGCATGGCACCGGCATGGCACGGCATGGCACCGGCATGGCACGGCATGGCACGGCATGGCACGGCATGGCACGGCATGGAATGGCATGGCACGGCATGGAATGGCATGGAATGGCATGGAATGGCATGGAATGGCATGGAATGGCATGGAATGGCATGGAATGGCATGGAATGGCATGGAATGGCATGGAATGGCATGGAATGGCATGGAATGGCATGGAATGGCATGGAATGGCATGGAATGGCATGGAATGGCATGGAATGGCATGGAATGGCATGGAATGGCATGGAATGGCATAGAATGGCATGGAATGGCATGGAATGGCATGGAATGGCATGGAATGGCATGGAATGGCATGGAATGGCATGGAATGGCATGGAATGGCATGGAATGGCATGGAATGGCATGGAATGGCATGGAATGGCATGGAATGGCATGGAATGGCATGGAATGGCATGGAATGGCATGGAATGGCATGGAATGGCATGGAATGGCATGGAATGGCATGGAATGGCATGGAACGGCATGGCACGGCATGGCACCGGCATGGCACGGCATGGACTGGCATGGAATGGCATGGAATGGCATGGCACGGCATGGCACGGCATGGACTGGCATGGAATGGCATGGAATGGCATGGCACGGCATGGCACGGCATGGCACCGGCATGGCACGGCATGGCACCGGCATGGCACGGCATGGCACCGGCATGGCACGGCATGGCACGGCATGGCACCGGCGTGGCACGGCATGGCACGGCATGGCACCGGCGTGGCACGGCATGGCACCGGCATGGCACGGCATGGCACCGGCATGGCACGGCATGGCACCGGCATGGCACGGCATGGCACGGCATGGCACGGCATGGCACGGCATGGAATGGCATGGCACGGCATGGAATGGCATGGAATGGCATGGAATGGCATGGAATGGCATGGAATGGCATGGAATGGCATGGAATGGCATGGAATGGCATGGAATGGCATGGAATGGCATGGAATGGCATGGAATGGCATGGAATGGCATGGAATGGCATGGAATGGCATGGAATGGCATGGAATGGCATGGAATGGCATGGAATGGCATGGAATGGCATGGAATGGCATGGAATGGCATGGAATGGCATGGAATGGCATGGAATGGCATGGAATGGCATGGAATGGCATGGAATGGCATGGAATGGCATGGAATGGCATGGAATGGCATGGAATGGCATGGAATGGCATGGAATGGCATGGAATGGCATGGAATGGCATGGAATGGCATGGAATGGCATGGAATGGCATGGAATGGCATGGAATGGCATGGAATGGCATGGAATGGCATGGAATGGCATGGAATGGCATGGAATGGCATGGAATGGCATGGAATGGCATGGAATGGCATGGAATGGCATGGAATGGCATGGAATGGCATGGAATGGCATGGAATGGCATGGAATGGCATGGAATGGCATGGAATGGCATGGAATGGCATGGAATGGCATGGAATGGCATGGAATGGCATGGAATGGCATGGAATGGCATGGAATGGCATGGAATGGCATGGAATGGCATGGAATGGCATGGAATGGCATGGAATGGCATGGAATGGCATGGAATGGCATGGAATGGCATGGAATGGCATGGAATGGCATGGAATGGCATGGAACGGCATGGCACGGCATGGCACGGCATTGAATGGCATGGAATGGCATGGAATGGCATGGAATGGCATGGAATGGCATGGAATGGCATGGAATGGCATGGAATGGCATGGAATGGCATGGAATGGCATGGAATGGCATGGAATGGCATGGAATGGCATGGAATGGCATGGAATGGCATGGAATGGCATGGAATGGCATGGAATGGCATGGAATGGCATGGAATGGCATGGAATGGCATGGAATGGCATGGAATGGCATGGAATGGCATGGAATGGCATGGAATGGCATGGAATGGCATGGAATGGCATGGAATGGCATGGAATGGCATGGAATGGCATGGAATGGCATGGAATGGCATGGAATGGCATGGAATGGCATGGAATGGCATGGAATGGCATGGAATGGCATGGAATGGCATGGAATGGCATGGAATGGCATGGAATGGCATGGAATGGCATGGAATGGCATGGAATGGCATGGAATGGCATGGAATGGCATGGAATGGCATGGAATGGCATGGAATGGCATGGAATGGCATGGAATGGCATGGAATGGCATGGAATGGCATGGAATGGCATGGAATGGCATGGAATGGCATGGAATGGCATGGAATGGCATGGAATGGCATGGAATGGCATGGAATGGCATGGAATGGCATGGAATGGCATGGAATGGCATGGAATGGCATGGACTGGCATGGACTGGCATGGACTGGCATGGAATGGCATGGAATGGCATGGCACGGCATGGCACGGCATGGCACCGGCATGGCACGGCATGGCACGGCATGGCACCGGCGTGGCACGGCATGGCACCGGCATGGCACGGCATGGCACCGGCATGGCACCGGCATGGCACGGCATGGCACGGCATGGCACGGCATGGCACCGGCATGGCACGGCATGGCACCGGCATGGCACGGCATGGCACCGGCATGGCACGGCATGGCACCGGCATGGCACGGCATGGCACCGGCATGGCACGGCATGGCACCGGCATGGCACGGCATGGCACCGGCATGGCACGGCATGGCACCGGCATGGCACGGCATGGCACCGGCATGGCACGGCATGGCACGGCATGGCACCGGCATGGCACGGCATGGCACGGCATGGCACCGGCATGGCACGGCATGGCACCGGCATGGCACGGCATGGCACCGGCATGGCACGGCATGGCACCGGCATGGCACGGCATGGCACCGGCATGGCACGGCATGGCACCGGCATGGCACGGCATGGCACCGGCATGGCACGGCATCGCACCGGCATGGCACGGCATCGCACCGGCATGGCACGGCATGGCACCGGCATGGCACGGCATGGCACCGGCATGGCACGGCATGGCACCGGCATGGCACGGCATGGCACCGGCATGGCACGGCATCGCACCGGCATGGCACGGCATGGCACCGGCATGGCACCGGCATGGCACGGCATGGCACCGGCATGGCACGGCATGGCACCGGCATGGCACGGCATGGCACGGCACGGCACCGGCATGGCACGGCATGGCACCGGCATGGCACGGCATGGCACGGCACGGCACCGGCATGGCACGGCATGGCACCGGCATGGCACGGCATGGCACGGCATGGCACCGGCATGGCACGGCATGGCACCGGCATGGCACGGCATGGCACCGGCATGGCACGGCATGGCACCGGCATGGCACGGCATGGCACCGGCATGGCACGGCATGGCACCGGCATGGCACGGCATGGCACCGGCATGGCACGGCATGGCACGGCATAGCACCGGCATGGCACGGCATGGCACCGGCATGGCACGGCATGGCACCGGCATGGCACGGCATGGCACCGGCATGGCACGGCATGGCACCGGCATGGCACGGCATGGCACCGGCATGGCACGGCATGGCACCGGCATGGCACGGCATGGCACCGGCATGGCACGGCATGGCACCGGCATGGCACCGGCATGGCACGGCATGGCACCGGCATGGCACGGCATGGCACCGGCATGGCACGGCATGGCACGGCACGGCACCGGCATGGCACGGCATGGCACCGGCATGGCACGGCATGGCACGGCACGGCACCGGCATGGCACGGCATGGCACCGGCATGGCACGGCATGGCACGGCATGGCACCGGCATGGCACGGCATGGCACCGGCATGGCACGGCATGGCACCGGCATGGCACGGCATGGCACCGGCATGGCACGGCATGGCACCGGCATGGCACGGCATGGCACCGGCATGGCACGGCATGGCACCGGCATGGCACGGCATGGCACCGGCATGGCACGGCATGGCACCGGCATGGCACGGCATGGCACCGGCATGGCACGGCATGGCACGGCATAGCACCGGCATGGCACGGCATGGCACCGGCATGGCACGGCATGGCACCGGCATGGCACGGCATGGCACCGGCATGGCACGGCATGGCACCGGCATGGCACGGCATGGCACCGGCATGGCACGGCATGGCACCGGCATGGCACGGCATGGCACCGGCATGGCACGGCATGGCACCGGCATGGCACGGCATGGCACCGGCATGGCACGGCATGGCACGGCATGGCACGGCATGGCACGGCATGGCACCGGCATGGCACGGCATGGCACCGGCATGGCACGGCATGGCACCGGCATGGCACGGCATGGCACCGGCATGGCACGGCATGGCACCGGCATGGCACGGCATGGCACCGGCATGGCACCGGCATGGCACGCCATGGCACGGCATGGCACGCCATGGCACGGCATGGCACGGCATTGAATGGCATGGAATGGCATGGAATGGCATGGAATGGCATGGAATGGCATGGAATGGCATGGCACCGCATGGAATGGCATGGCACCGCATGGCACGGCATGGCACCGGCATGGCACGGCATGGCACCGGCATGGCACCGGCATGGCACCGGCATGGCACGGCATGGCACGGCATGGAATGGCATGGAATGGCATGGAATGGCATGGAATGGCATGGAATGGCATGGAATGGCATGGAATGGCATGGAATGGCATGGAATGGCATGGAATGGCATGGAATGGCATGGAATGGCATGGAATGGCATGGAATGGCATGGAATGGCATGGAATGGCATGGAATGGCATGGAATGGCATGGAATGGCATGGAATGGCATGGAGTGGCATGGAATGGCATGGCACCGGCATGGCACGGCATGGCACCGGCATGGCACGGCATGGCACCGGCATGGCACGGCATGGCACCGGCATGGCACGGCATGGCACCGGCATGGCACGGCATGGCACCGGCATGGCACGGCATGGCACCGGCATGGCACGGCATGGCACCGGCATGGCACGGCATGGCACCGGCATGGCACCGGCATGGCACGCCATGGCACGGCATGGCACGGCATTGAATGGCATGGAATGGCATGGAATGGCATGGAATGGCATGGAATGGCATGGAATGGCATGGAATGGCATGGAATGGCATGGAATGGCATGGAATGGCATGGAATGGCATGGAATGGCATGGAATGGCATGGAATGGCATGGCACCGCATGGAATGGCATGGCACCGCATGGCACGGCATGGCACCGGCATGGCACGGCATGGCACCGGCATGGCACCGGCATGGCACCGGCATGGCACCGGCATGGCACCGGCATGGCACGGCATGGCACGGCATGGAATGGCATGGAATGGCATGGAATGGCATGGAATGGCATGGAATGGCATGGAATGGCATGGAATGGCATGGAATGGCATGGAATGGCATGGAATGGCATGGAATGGCATGGAATGGCATGGAATGGCATGGAATGGCATGGAATGGCATGGAATGGCATGGAATGGCATGGAATGGCATGGAATGGCATGGAATGGCATGGAATGGCATGGAATGGCATGGAATGGCATGGAATGGCATGGAATGGCATGGAATGGCATGGAATGGCATGGAATGGCATGGAATGGCATGGAATGGCATGGAATGGCATGGAATGGCATGGAATGGCATGGAATGGCATGGAATGGCATGGAATGGCATGGAATGGCATGGAATGGCATGGAATGGCATGGAATGGCATGGAATGGCATGGAATGGCATGGAATGGCATGGAATGGCATGGAATGGCATGGAATGGCATGGAATGGCATGGAATGGCATGGAATGGCATGGAATGGCATGGAATGGCATGGAATGGCATGGAATGGCATGGAATGGCATGGAATGGCATGGAATGGCATGGAATGGCATGGAATGGCATGGAATGGCATGGAATGGCATGGAATGGCATGGAATGGCATGGAATGGCATGGAATGGCATGGAATGGCATGGAATGGCATGGAATGGCATGGAATGGCATGGAATGGCATGGAATGGCATGGAATGGCATGGAATGGCATGGAACGGCATGGCACGGCATGGCACGGCATGGCACGGCATTGAATGGCATGGAATGGCATGGAATGGCATGGAATGGCATGGAATGGCATGGAATGGCATGGAATGGCATGGAATGGCATGGAATGGCATGGAATGGCATGGAATGGCATGGAATGGCATGGAATGGCATGGAATGGCATGGAATGGCATGGAATGGCATGGAATGGCATGGAATGGCATGGAATGGCATGGAATGGCATGGAATGGCATGGAATGGCATGGAATGGCATGGAATGGCATGGAATGGCATGGAATGGCATGGAATGGCATGGAATGGCATGGAATGGCATGGAATGGCATGGAATGGCATGGAATGGCATGGAATGGCATGGAATGGCATGGAATGGCATGGAATGGCATGGAATGGCATGGAATGGCATGGAATGGCATGGAATGGCATGGAATGGCACGGAATGGCATGGAATGGCATGGAATGGCACGGAATGGCATGGAATGGCACGGCATGGCACGGCATGGCACCGCATTGAGTGGCATGGAATGGCATGGACTGGCATGGACTGGCATGGAATGGCATGGAATGGCATGGCACGGCATGGCACGGCATGGCACCGGCATGGCACGGCATGGCACCGGCATGGCACGGCATGGCACCGGCATGGCAAGGCATGGCACCGGCGTGGCACGGCATGGCACCGGCATGGCACGGCATGGCACCGGCATGGCACGGCATGGCACGGCATGGCACCGGCGTGGCACGGCATGGCACCGGCATGGCACGGCATGGCACCGGCATGGCACGGCATGGCACCGGCATGGCACGGCATGGCACGGCATGGCACGGCATGGAATGGCATGGCACGGCATGGAATGGCATGGAATGGCATGGAATGGCATGGAATGGCATGGAATGGCATGGAATGGCATGGAATGGCATGGAATGGCATGGAATGGCATGGAATGGCATGGAATGGCATGGAATGGCATGGAATGGCATGGAATGGCATGGAATGGCATGGAATGGCATGGAATGGCATGGAATGGCATGGAATGGCATGGAATGGCATGGAATGGCATGGAATGGCATGGAATGGCATGGAATGGCATGGAATGGCATGGAATGGCATGGAATGGCATGGAATGGCATGGAATGGCATGGCACGGCATGGCACCGGCATGGCACGGCATGGCACCGGCATGGCACGGCATGGCACGGCATGGCACCGGCATGGCACCGGCATGGCACGGCATGGCACGGCATGGCACGGCATGGCACCGGCATGGCACGGCATGGCACCGGCATGGCACGGCATGGCACCGGCATGGCACGGCATGGCACCGGCATGGCACGGCATGGCACGGCATGGCACCGACATGGCACGGCATGGCACCGGCATGGCACGGCATGGCACCGGCATGGCACGGCATGGCACGGCATGGCACGGCATGGCACGGCATGGCACCGGCATGGCACGGCATGGCACCGGCATGGCACGGCATGGCACGGCATGGCACCGGCATGGCACGGCATGGCACCGGCATGGCACGGCATGGCACCGGCATGGCACGGCATGGCACCGGCATGGCACGGCATGGCACGGCATGGCACCGGCATGGCACCGGCATGGCACGGCATGGCACCGGCATGGCACCGGCATGGCACGGCATGGCACCGGCATGGCATGGCATGGCACCGGCATGGCACCGGCATGGCACGGCATGGAATGGCATGGAATGGCATGGAATGGCATGGAATGGCATGGAATGACATGGAATGGCATGGAATGACATGGAATGGCATGGAATGGCATGGAATGGCATGGAATGGCATGGAATGGCATGGAATGGCATAGAATGGCATGGAATGGCATGGAATGGCATGGAATGGCATGGAATGGCATGGAATGGCATGGAATGGCATGGAATGGCATGGAATGGCATGGAATGGCATGGAATGGCATGGAATGGCATGGAATGGCATGGAATGGCATGGAATGGCATGGAATGGCATGGAATGGCATGGAATGACATGGAATGGCATGGAATGGCATGGAATGGCATGGAATGGCATGGAATGGCATGGAATGGCATGGAATGGCATGGAATGGCATGGAATGGCATGGAATGGCATGGAATGGCATGGAATGGCATGGAATGGCATGGAATGGCATGGAATGGCATGGAATGGCATGGAATGGCATGGAATGGCATGGAATGGCATGGAATGGCATGGAATGGCATGGAATGGCATGGAATGGCATGGAATGGCATGGAATGGCATGGAATGGCATGGAATGGCATGGAATGGCATGGAATGGCATGGAATGGCATGGAATGGCATGGCACCGCATGGCACGGCATGGCACCGGCATGGCACGGCATGGCACCGGCATGGCACCGGCATGGCACGGCATGGCAGGGCATGGCGCCGGCATGGCACGGCATGGCACCGGCATGGCACGGCATGGCACCGGCATGGCACGGCATGGCACCGGCATGGCACCGGCATGGCACGGCATGGCACCGGCATGGCACCGGCATGGCACGGCATGGCACCGGCATGGCACGGCATGGCACCGGCATGGCACGGCATGGCACCGGCATGGCACGGCATGGCACCGGCATGGCACGGCATCGCACCGGCATGGCACGGCATGGCACCGGCATGGCACGGCATGGCACCGGCATGGCACCGGCATGGCACGGCATGGCACGGCATGGCACGGCATTGAATGGCATGGAATGGCATGGAATGGCATGGAATGGCATGGAATGGCATGGAATGGCATGGAATGGCATGGAATGGCATGGAATGGCATGGAATGGCATGGAATGGTATGGAATGGCATGGAATGGCATGGAATGGCATGGAATGGCATGGAATGGCATGGAATGGCATGGAATGGCATGGAATGGCATGGAATGGCATGGAATGGCATGGAATGGCATGGAATGGCATGGAATGGCATGGAATGGCATGGAATGGCATGGAATGGCATGGAATGGCATGGAATGGCATGGAATGGCATGGAATGGCATGGAATGGCATGGAATGGCATGGAATGGCATGGAATGGCATGGAATGGCATGGAATGGCATGGAATGGCATGGAATGGCATGGACTGGCATGGAATGGCATGGAATGGCATGGCACGGCATGGCACGGCATGGCACCGGCATGGCACGGCATGGCACCGGCATGGCACGGCATGGCACCGGCATGGCACGGCATGGCACGGCATGGCACCGGCGTGGCACGGCATGGCACCGGCGTGGCACGGCATGGCACCGGCATGGCACGGCATGGCACCGGCATGGCACGGCATGGCACCGGCATGGCACGGCATGGCACGGCATGGCACGGCATGGCACGGCATGGAATGGCATGGCACGGCATGGAATGGCATGGAATGGCATGGAATGGCATGGAATGGCATGGAATGGCATGGAATGGCATGGAATGGCATGGAATGGCATGGAATGGCATGGAATGGCATGGAATGGCATGGAATGGCATGGAATGGCATGGAATGGCATGGAATGGCATGGAATGGCATGGAATGGCATGGAATGGCATGGAATGGCATGGAATGGCATGGAATGGCATGGAATGGCATGGAATGGCATGGAATGGCATGGAATGGCATGGAATGGCATAGAATGGCATGGAATGGCATGGAATGGCATGGAATGGCATGGAATGGCATGGAATGGCATGGAATGGCATGGAATGGCATGGAATGGCATGGAATGGCATGGAATGGCATGGAATGGCATGGAATGGCATGGAATGGCATGGAATGGCATGGAATGGCATGGAATGGCATGGAATGGCATGGAATGGCATGGAATGGCATGGAATGGCATGGAATGGCATGGAATGGCATGGAATGGCATGGAATGGCATGGAATGGCATGGAACGGCATGGCACGGCATGGCACCGGCATGGCACGGCATGGACTGGCATGGAATGGCATGGAATGGCATGGCACGGCATGGCACGGCATGGACTGGCATGGAATGGCATGGAATGGCATGGCACGGCATGGCACGGCATGGCACCGGCATGGCACGGCATGGCACCGGCATGGCACGGCATGGCACGGCATGGCACCGGCGTGGCACGGCATGGCACCGGCGTGGCACGGCATGGCACCGGCATGGCACGGCATGGCACCGGCATGGCACGGCATGGCACCGGCATGGCACGGCATGGCACGGCATGGCACGGCATGGCACGGCATGGAATGGCATGGCACGGCATGGAATGGCATGGAATGGCATGGAATGGCATGGAATGGCATGGAATGGCATGGAATGGCATGGAATGGCATGGAATGGCATGGAATGGCATGGAATGGCATGGAATGGCATGGAATGGCATGGAATGGCATGGAATGGCATGGAATGGCATGGAATGGCATGGAATGGCATGGAATGGCATGGAATGGCATGGAATGGCATGGAATGGCATGGAATGGCATGGAATGGCATGGAATGGCATGGAATGGCATGGAATGGCATGGAATGGCATGGAATGGCATGGAATGGCATGGAATGGCATGGAATGGCATGGAATGGCATGGAATGGCATGGAATGGCATGGAATGGCATGGAATGGCATGGAATGGCATGGAATGGCATGGAATGGCATGGAATGGCATGGAATGGCATGGAATGGCATGGAATGGCATGGAATGGCATGGAATGGCATGGAATGGCATGGAATGGCATGGAATGGCATGGAATGGCATGGAATGGCATGGAATGGCATGGAATGGCATGGAATGGCATGGAATGGCATGGAATGGCATGGAATGGCATGGAATGGCATGGAATGGCATGGAATGGCATGGAACGGCATGGCACGGCATGGCACGGCATGGCACGGCATTGAATGGCATGGAATGGCATGGAATGGCATGGAATGGCATGGAATGGCATGGAATGGCATGGAATGGCATGGAATGGCATGGAATGGCATGGAATGGCATGGAATGGCATGGAATGGCATGGAATGGCATGGAATGGCATGGAATGGCATGGAATGGCATGGAATGGCATGGAATGGCATGGAATGGCATGGAATGGCATGGAATGGCATGGAATGGCATGGAATGGCATGGAATGGCATGGAATGGCATGGAATGGCATGGAATGGCATGGAATGGCATGGAATGGCATGGAATGGCATGGAATGGCATGGAATGGCATGGAATGGCATGGAATGGCATGGAATGGCATGGAATGGCATGGAATGGCATGGAATGGCATGGAATGGCATGGAATGGCATGGAATGGCATGGAATGGCATGGAATGGCATGGAATGGCATGGAATGGCATGGAATGGCATGGAATGGCATGGAATGGCATGGAATGGCATGGAATGGCATGGAATGGCATGGAATGGCATGGAATGGCATGGAATGGCATGGAATGGCATGGAATGGCATGGAATGGCATGGAATGGCATGGAATGGCATGGAATGGCATGGAATGGCATGGAATGGCATGGAATGGCATGGAATGGCATGGAATGGCATGGACTGGCATGGACTGGCATGGACTGGCATGGAATGGCATGGAATGGCATGGCACGGCATGGCACGGCATGGCACCGGCATGGCACGGCATGGCACGGCATGGCACCGGCGTGGCACGGCATGGCACCGGCATGGCACGGCATGGCACCGGCATGGCACCGGCATGGCACGGCATGGCACGGCATGGCACCGGCATGGCACCGGCATGGCACCGGCATGGCACGGCATGGCACGGCATGGCACGGCATGGCACCGGCATGGCACGGCATGGCACCGGCATGGCACGGCATGGCACCGGCATGGCACGGCATGGCACCGGCATGGCACGGCATGGCACCGGCATGGCACGGCATGGCACGGCATGGCACCGGCATGGCACGGCATGGCACCGGCATGGCACGGCATGGCACGGCATGGCACCGACATGGCACGGCATGGCACCGACATGGCACGGCATGGCACCGGCATGGCACGGCAAGGCACCGGCATGGCACGGCATGGCACGGCATGGCACCGGCATGGCACGGCATGGCACGGCATGGCACCGGCATGGCACGGCATGGCACCGGCATGGCACGGCATGGCACCGGCATGGCACGGCATGGCACCGGCATGGCACGGCATGGCACGGCATGGCACCGGCATGGCACCGGCATGGCACGGCATGGCACCGGCATGGCACGGCATGGCACCGGCATGGCACCGGCATGGCACGGCATGGAATGGCATGGAATGGCATGGAATGGCATGGAATGACATGGAATGGCATGGAATGACATGGAATGGCATGGAATGGCATGGAATGGCATGGAATGGCATGGAATGGCATGGAATGGCATGGAATGGCATGGAATGGCATGGAATGGCATGGAATGGCATGGAATGGCATGGAATGGCATGGAATGGCATGGAATGGCATGGAATGGCATGGAATGGCATGGAATGGCATGGAATGGCATGGAATGGCATGGAATGGCATGGAATGGCATGGAATGGCATGGAATGGCATGGAATGGCATGGAATGGCATGGAATGGCATGGAATGGCATGGAATGGCATGGAATGGCATGGAATGGCATGGAATGGCATGGAATGGCATGGCACCGGCATGGCACGGCATTGAATGGCATTGAATGGCATGGAATGGCATGGAATGGCATGGAATGGCATGGAATGGCATGGAATGGCATGGAATGGCATGGAATGGCATGGAATGGCATGGAATGGCATGGAATGGCATGGAATGGCATGGAATGGCATGGAATGGCATGGAATGGCATGGAATGGCATGGAATGGCATGGAATGGCATGGAATGGCATGGAATGGCATGGCACCGCATGGAATGGCATGGAATGGCATGGAATGGCATGGAATGGCATGGAATGGCATGGAATGGCATGGAATGGCATGGAATGGCATGGAATGGCATGGAATGGCATGGAATGGCATGGAATGGCATGGAATGGCATGGAATGGCATGGAATGGCATGGAATGGCATGGAATGGCATGGAATGGCATGGCACCGCATGGAATGGCATGGCACCGCATGGCACGGCATGGCACCGGCATGGCACGGCATGGCACCGGCATGGCACGGCATGGCACCGGCATGGCACGGCATGGCACCGGCATGGCACGGCATGGCACGGCATGGCACCGGCATGGCACCGGCATGGCACGGCATGGCAACGGCATGGCACGGCATCGCACCGGCATGGCACCGGCATGGCACCGGCATGGCACGGCATGGCACCGGCATGGCACCGGCATGGCACGGCATGGCACCGGCATGGCACGGAATGGCACCGGCATGGCACGGCATGGCACCGGCATGGCACGGCATGGCACCGGCATGGCACGGCATGGCACCGGCATGGCACGGCATCGCACCGGCATGGCACGGCATGGCACCGGCATGGCACGGCATGGCACGGCATGGCACCGGCATGGCACGGCATGGCACCGGCATGGCACGGCATGGCACCGGCATGGCACGGCATGGCACCGGCATGGCACGGCATGGCACCGGCATGGCACGGCATGGCACCGGCATGGCACGGCATGGCACGGCATGGCACCGGCATGGCACCGGCATGGCACGGCATGGCACCGGCATGGCATGGCATGGCACCGGCATGGCACCGGCATGGCACGGCATGGAATGGCATGGAATGGCATGGAATGGCATGGAATGACATGGAATGGCATGGAATGACATGGAATGGCATGGAATGGCATGGAATGGCATGGAATGGCATGGAATGGCATGGAATGGCATAGAATGGCATGGAATGGCATGGAATGGCATGGAATGGCATGGAATGGCATGGAATGGCATGGAATGGCATGGAATGGCATGGAATGGCATGGAATGGCATGGAATGGCATGGAATGGCATGGAATGGCATGGAATGGCATGGAATGGCATGGAATGGCATGGAATGGCATGGAATGGCATGGAATGGCATGGAATGGCATGGAATGGCATGGAATGGCATGGAATGGCATGGAATGGCATGGAATGGCATGGAATGGCATGGAATGGCATGGAATGGCATGGAATGGCATGGAATGGCATGGAATGGCGTGGAATGGCGTGGAATGGCATGGAATGGCATGGAATGGCGTGGAATGGCGTGGAATGGCATGGAATGGCATGGAATGGCATGGAATGGCATGGAATGGCATGGAATGGCATGGAATGGCATGGAATGGCATGGAATGGCATGGAATGGCATGGAATGGCATGGAATGGCATGGAATGGCATGGAATGGCATGGAATGGCATGGAATGGCATGGAATGGCATGGAATGGCATGGAATGGCATGGAATGGCATGGAATGGCATGGAATGGCATGGAATGGCATGGAATGGCATGGAATGGCATGGAATGGCATGGAATGGCATGGAATGGCATGGAATGGCATGGAATGGCATGGAATGGCATGGAATGGCATGGAATGGCATGGAATGGCATGGAATGGCATGGAATGGCATGGAATGGCATGGAATGGCATGGAATGGCATGGAATGGCATGGCACCGCATGGAATGGCATGGAATGGCATGGAATGGCATGGAATGGCATGGAATGGCATGGAATGGCATGGAATGGCATGGAATGGCATGGAATGGCATGGAATGGCATGGAATGGCATGGAATGGCATGGAATGGCATGGAATGGCATGGAATGGCATGGAATGGCATGGAATGGCATGGAATGGCATGGAATGGCATGGAATGGCATGGAATGGCATGGAATGGCATGGAATGGCATGGCACCGCATGGAATGGCATGGCACGGCATGGCACGGCATTGAATGGCATGGAATGGCATGGAATGGCATGGAATGGCATGGAATGGCATGGAATGGCATGGAATGGCATGGAATGGCATGGAATGGCATGGAATGGCATGGAATGGCATGGAATGGCATGGAATGGCATGGAATGGCATGGAATGGCATGGAATGGCATGGAATGGCATGGAATGGCATGGAATGGCATGGAATGGCATGGAATGGCATGGAATGGCATGGAATGGCATGGAATGGCATGGAATGGCATGGAATGGCATGGAATGGCATGGAATGGCATGGAATGGCATGGAATGGCATGGAATGGCATGGAATGGCATGGAATGGCATGGAATGGCATGGAATGGCATGGAATGGCATGGAATGGCATGGAATGGCATGGAATGGCATGGAATGGCATGGAATGGCATGGAATGGCATGGAATGGCATGGAATGGCGTGGAATGGCGTGGAATGGCATGGAATGGCGTGGAATGGCGTGGAATGGCATGGAATGGCATGGAATGGCATGGAATGGCATGGAATGGCATGGAATGGCATGGAATGGCATGGAATGGCATGGAATGGCATGGAATGGCATGGAATGGCATGGAATGGCATGGAATGGCATGGAATGGCATGGAATGGCATGGAATGGCATGGAATGGCATGGAATGGCATGGAATGGCATGGAATGGCATGGAATGGCATGGAATGGCATGGAATGGCATGGAATGGCATGGAATGGCATGGAATGGCATGGAATGGCATGGAATGGCATGGAATGGCATGGAATGGCATGGAATGGCATGGAATGGCATGGAATGGCATGGAATGGCATGGAATGGCATGGAATGGCATGGAATGGCATGGAATGGCATGGAATGGCATGGAATGGCATGGAATGGCATGGAATGGCATGGAATGGCATGGAATGGCATGGAATGGCATGGAATGGCATGGCACCGCATGGAATGGCATGGAATGGCATGGAATGGCATGGAATGGCATGGAATGGCATGGAATGGCATGGAATGGCATGGAATGGCATGGAATGGCATGGAATGGCATGGAATGGCATGGAATGGCATGGAATGGCATGGAATGGCATGGAATGGCATGGAATGGCATGGAATGGCATGGAATGGCATGGAATGGCATGGCACCGCATGGAATGGCATGGCACCGCATGGCACGGCATGGCACCGGCATGGCACGGCATGGCACCGGCATGGCACGGCATGGCACCGGCATGGCACGGCATGGCACCGGCATGGCACGGCATGGCACGGCATGGCACCGGCATGGCACCGGCATGGCACGGCATGGCACCGGCATGGCACGGCATCGCACCGGCATGGCACCGGCATGGCACCGGCATGGCACGGCATGGCACCGGCATGGCACCGGCATGGCACGGCATGGCACCGGCATGGCACGGAATGGCACCGGCATGGCACGGCATGGCACCGGCATGGCACGGCATGGCACCGGCATGGCACGGCATGGCACCGGCATGGCACGGCATCGCACCGGCATGGCACGGCATGGCACCGGCATGGCACGGCATGGCACGGCATGGCACCGGCATGGCACGGCATGGCACCGGCATGGCACGGCATGGCACCGGCATGGCACGGCATGGCACCGGCATGGCACGGCATGGCACCGGCATGGCACGGCATGGCACCGGCATGGCACGGCATGGCACGGCATGGCACCGGCATGGCACCGGCATGGCACGGCATGGCACCGGCATGGCATGGCATGGCACCGGCATGGCACCGGCATGGCACGGCATGGAATGGCATGGAATGGCATGGAATGGCATGGAATGACATGGAATGGCATGGAATGACATGGAATGGCATGGAATGGCATGGAATGGCATGGAATGGCATGGAATGGCATGGAATGGCATGGAATGGCATGGAATGGCATGGAATGGTATGGAATGGCATGGAATGGCATGGAATGGCATGGAATGGCATGGAATGGCATGGAATGGCATGGAATGGCATGGAATGGCATGGAATGGCATGGAATGGCATGGAATGGCATGGAATGGCATGGAATGGCATGGAATGGCATGGAATGGCATGGAATGGCATGGAATGGCATGGAATGGCATGGAATGGCATGGAATGGCATGGAATGGCATGGAATGGCATGGAATGGCATGGAATGGCATGGAATGGCATGGAATGGCATGGAATGGCATGGAATGGCATGGAATGGCATGGACTGGCATGGAATGGCATGGAATGGCATGGCACGGCATGGCACGGCATGGCACCGGCATGGCACGGCATGGCACCGGCATGGCACGGCATGGCACCGGCATGGCACGGCATGGCACGGCATGGCACCGGCGTGGCACGGCATGGCACCGGCGTGGCACGGCATGGCACCGGCATGGCACGGCATGGCACCGGCATGGCACGGCATGGCACCGGCATGGCACGGCATGGCACGGCATGGCACGGCATGGCACGGCATGGCACGGCATGGAATGGCATGGCACGGCATGGAATGGCATGGAATGGCATGGAATGGCATGGAATGGCATGGAATGGCATGGAATGGCATGGAATGGCATGGAATGGCATGGAATGGCATGGAATGGCATGGAATGGCATGGAATGGCATGGAATGGCATGGAATGGCATGGAATGGCATAGAATGGCATGGAATGGCATGGAATGGCATGGAATGGCATGGAATGGCATGGAATGGCATGGAATGGCATGGAATGGCATGGAATGGCATGGAATGGCATGGAATGGCATGGAATGGCATGGAATGGCATGGAATGGCATGGAATGGCATGGAATGGCATGGAATGGCATGGAATGGCATGGAATGGCATGGAACGGCATGGCACGGCATGGCACCGGCATGGCACGGCATGGACTGGCATGGAATGGCATGGAATGGCATGGCACGGCATGGCACGGCATGGACTGGCATGGAATGGCATGGAATGGCATGGCACGGCATGGCACGGCATGGCACCGGCATGGCACGGCATGGCACCGGCATGGCACGGCATGGCACCGGCATGGCACGGCATGGCACGGCATGGCACCGGCGTGGCACGGCATGGCACCGGCGTGGCACGGCATGGCACCGGCATGGCACGGCATGGCACCGGCATGGCACGGCATGGCACCGGCATGACACGGCATGGCACGGCATGGCACGGCATGGCACGGCATGGAATGGCATGGCACGGCATGGAATGGCATGGAATGGCATGGAATGGCATGGAATGGCATGGAATGGCATGGAATGGCATGGAATGGCATGGAATGGCATGGAATGGCATGGAATGGCATGGAATGGCATGGAATGGCATGGAATGGCATGGAATGGCATGGAATGGCATGGAATGGCATGGAATGGCATGGAATGGCATGGAATGGCATGGAATGGCATGGAATGGCATGGAATGGCATGGAATGGCATGGAATGGCATGGAATGGCATGGAATGGCATGGAATGGCATGGAATGGCATGGAATGGCATGGAATGGCATGGAATGGCATGGAATGGCATGGAATGGCATGGAATGGCATGGAATGGCATGGAATGGCATGGAATGGCATGGAATGGCATGGAATGGCATGGAATGGCATGGAATGGCATGGAATGGCATGGAATGGCATGGAATGGCATGGAATGGCATGGAATGGCATGGAATGGCATGGAATGGCATGGAATGGCATGGAATGGCATGGAATGGCATGGAATGGCATGGAATGGCATGGAATGGCATGGAATGGCATGGAATGGCATGGAATGGCATGGAATGGCATGGAATGGCATGGAATGGCATGGAATGGCATGGAATGGCATGGAATGGCATGGAATGGCATGGAACGGCATGGAATGGCATGGAATGGCATGGAACGGCATGGCACGGCATGGCACGGCATGGCACGGCATTGAATGGCATGGAATGGCATGGAATGGCATGGAATGGCATGGAATGGCATGGAATGGCATGGAATGGCATGGAATGGCATGGAATGGCATGGAATGGCATGGAATGGCATGGAATGGCATGGAATGGCATGGAATGGCATGGAATGGCATGGAATGGCATGGAATGGCATGGAATGGCATGGAATGGCATGGAATGGCATGGAATGGCATGGAATGGCATGGAATGGCATGGAATGGCATGGAATGGCATGGAATGGCATGGAATGGCATGGAATGGCATGGAATGGCATGGAATGGCATGGAATGGCATGGAATGGCATGGAATGGCATGGAATGGCATGGGAATGGCATGGAATGGCATGGAATGGCATGGAATGGCATGGAATGGCATGGAATGGCATGGAATGGCATGGAATGGCATGGAATGGCATGGAAATGGCATGGAATGGCATGGAATGGCATGGAATGGCATGGAATGGCATGGAATGGCATGGAATGGCATGGAATGGCATGGAATGGCATGGAATGGCATGGAATGGCATGGAATGGCATGGAATGGCATGGAATGGCATGGAATGGCATGGACTGGCATGGACTGGCATGGACTGGCATGGAATGGCATGGAATGGCATGGCACGGCATGGCACGGCATGGCACCGGCATGGCACGGCATGGCACGGCATGGCACCGGCGTGGCACGGCATGGCACCGGCATGGCACGGCATGGCACCGGCATGGCACCGGCATGGCACGGCATGGCACGGCATGGCACCGGCATGGCACCGGCATGGCACCGGCATGGCACGGCATGGCACGGCATGGCACGGCATGGCAACCGGCATGGCACGGCATGGCACCGGCATGGCACGGCATGGCACCGGCATGGCACGGCATGGCACCGGCATGGCACGGCATGGCACCGGCATGGCACGGCATGGCACGGCATGGCACCGGCATGGCACGGCATGGCACGGCATGGCACGGCATGGCACGGCATGGCACCGGCATGGCACGGCATGGCACGGCATGGCACCGGCATGGCACGGCATGGCACCGGCATGGCACGGCATGGCACCGGCATGGCACGGCATGGCACCGGCATGGCACGGCATGGCACGGCATGGCACCGGCATGGCACCGGCATGGCACGGGCATGGCACCGGCATGGCACGGCATGGCACCGGCATGGCACCGGCATGGCACGGCATGGAATGGCATGGAATGGCATGGAATGGCATGGAATGACATGGAATGGCATGGAATGACATGGAATGGCATGGAATGGCATGGAATGGCATGGAATGGCATGGAATGGCATGGAATGGCATGGAATGGCATGGAATGGCATGGAATGGCATGGAATGGCATGGAATGGCATGGAATGCATGGAATGGCATGGAATGGCATGGAATGGCATGGAATGGCATGGAATGGCATGGAATGGCATGGAATGGCATGGAATGGCATGGAATGGCATGGAATGGCATGGAATGGCATGGAATGGCATGGCACCGGCATGGCACGGCATTGAATGGCATTGAATGGCATGGAATGGCATGGGAATGGCATGGAATGGCATGGAATGGCATGGAATGGCATGAATGGCATGGAATGGCATGGAATGGCATGGAATGGCATGGAATGGCATGGAATGGCATGGAATGGCATGGAATGGCATGGAATGGCATGGAATGGCATGGAATGGCATGGAATGGCATGGAATGGCATGGAATGGCATGGAATGGCATGGAATGGCATGGAATGGCATGGAATGGCATGGAATGGCATGGAATGGCATGGAATGGCATGGAATGGCATGGAATGGCATGGAATGGCATGGAATGGCATGGAATGGCATGGAATGGCATGGAATGGCATGGAATGGCATGGAATGGCATGGAATGGCATGGAATGGCATGGAATGGCATGGAATGGCATGGAATGGCATGGAATGGCATGAATGGCATGGAATGGCATGGAATGGCATGGAATGGCATGGAATGGCATGGAATGGCATGGCACCGCATGAATGCATGGAATGGCATGGAATGGCATGGAATGGCATGGAATGGCATGGAATGGCATGGAATGGCATGGAATGGCATGGAATGGCATGGAATGGCATGGAATGGCATGGAATGGCATGGAATGGCATGGAATGGCATGGAATGGCATGGAATGCATGGAATGGCATGGAATGGCATGGAATGGCATGGAATGGCATGGAATGGCATGGAATGGCATGGAATGGCATGGCACCGCATGGAATGGCATGGCACCGCATGGCACGGCATGGCACCGGCATGGCACGGCATGGCACCGGCATGGCACGGCATGGCACCGGCATGGCACGGCATGGCACCGGCATGGCACGGCATGGCACGGCATGGCACCGGCATGGCACCGGCATGGCACGGCATGGCAACGGCATGGCACGGCATCGCACCGGCATGGCACCGGCATGGCACCGGCATGGCACGGCATGGCACCGGCATGGCACCGGCATGGCACGGCATGGCACCGGCATGGCACGGAATGGCACCGGCATGGCACGGCATGGCACCGGCATGGCACGGCATGGCACCGGCATGCACGGCATGGCCACGGCATGGCACCGGCATGGCACGGCATCGCACCGGCATGGCACGGCATGGCACCGGCATGGCACGGCATGGCACGGCATGGCACCGGCATGGCACGGCATGGCACCGCATGCACGGCATGGCACCGGCATGGCACGGCATGGCACCGGCATGGCACGGCATGGCACCGGCATGGCACGGCATGGCACCGGCATGGCACGGCATGGCACGGCATGGCACCGGCATGGCACCGGCATGGCACGGCATGGCACCGGCATGGCATGGCATGGCACCGGCATGGCACCGGCATGGCACGGCATGGAATGGCATGGAATGGCATGGAATGGCATGGAATGACATGGAATGGCATGGAATGACATGGAATGGCATGGAATGGCATGGAATGGCATGGAATGGCATGGAATGGCATGGAATGGCATGGAATGGCATGGAATGGCATGGAATGGCATGGAATGGCATGGAATGGCATGGAATGGCATGGAATGGCATGGAATGGCATGGAATGGCATGAATGGCATGGAATGGCATGGAAATGGCATGAATGGCATGGAATGGCATGGAATGGCATGGAATGGCATGGAATGGCATGGAATGGCATGAATGGCATGGAATGGCATGGAATGGCATGGAATGGCGTGGAATGGCATGGAATGGCATGGAATGGCATGGAATGGCATGGAATGGCATGGAATGGCGTGGAATGGCGTGGAATGGCATGGAATGGCATGGAATGGCATGGAATGGCATGGAATGGCATGGAATGGCATGGAATGGCATGGAATGGCATGGAATGGCATGGAATGGCATGGAATGGCATGGAATGGCATGGAATGGCATGGAATGGCATGGAATGGCATGGCACCGCATGGCACGGCATGGCACCGGCATGGCACGGCATGGCACCGGCATGGCACGGCATGGCACCGGCATGGCACGGCATGGCACGGCATGGCGCCGGCATGGCACGGCATGGCACCGGCATGGCACGGCATCGCACCGGCATGGCACGGCATGGCACCGGCATGCACGGCATGGCACCGGCATGGCACCGGCATGGACACGGCATTGAATGGCATGGAATGGCATGAATGCATGGAATGGCATGGAATGGCATGAATGGCATGGAATGGCATGGAATGGCATGGAATGCATGGAATGGCATGGAATGGCATGGAATGGCATGGAATGGCATGGAATGGCATGGAATGGCATGGAATGGCATGGAATGGCATGGAATGGCATGGAATGGCATGGAATGGCATGGAATGCATGGAATGGCATGGAATGGCATGGAATGGCATGGAATGGCATGGAATGGCATGGAATGGCATGGAATGGCATGGACTGGCATGGAATGGCATGGAATGGCATGGCACGGCATGGCACGGCATGGCACCGGCATGGCACGGCATGGCACCGGCATGGCACGGCATGGCACCGGCATGGCACGGCATGGCACGGCATGGCACCGGCGTGGCACGGATGGCACCGGCATGGCACGGCATGGCACCGGCATGGCACGGCATGGCACCGGCATGGCACGGCATGCACGGCATGGCACGGCATGGAATGGCATGGAATGGCATGGAATGGCATGTAAATGGCATGGAATGGCATGGAATGGCATGGAATGGCATGGAATGGCATGGAATGGCATGGAATGGCATGAATGGCATGGAATGGCATGGAATGGCATGGAAGGCATGGAATGGCATGAATGGCATGGAATGGCATGGAATGGCATGGAATGCATGGAATGGCATGGAATGGCATGGAATGGCATGGAATGGCATGAATGGCATGGAATGGCATGGAATGGCATGGAATGGCATGAATGGCATGGAAATGGCATGGAATGGCATGGAATGGCATGGAATGCATGGAATGGCATGGAATGGCATGGAATGGCATGATGGCATGGAATGGCATGGAATGGCATGGAATGGCATGAATGGCATGGAATGCATGAATGGCATGGAATGGCATGGAATGGCATGGAATGGCATGGAATGGCATGGAATGGCATGGAACGGCATGGCACGGCATGGCACCGGCATGGCACGGCATGGCACGGCATTGAATGGCATGAATGGATGGAATGGCATTGGAATGGCATGGAATGGCATGAATGGCATGGAATGCATGGAATGGCATGGAATGGACATGGAATGGCATGGAATGTCATGGAATGGCAATGGAATGGCATGGAATGGCAATGGAATGGCATGGAATGGCATGGAATGGCATGGAATGGCATGGAATGGCATGGAATGGCATGGAATGGCATGAATGGCATGGAATGGCATGGAATGGCATGAATGGCATGGAATGGCATGGAATGGCATGGAATGGCATGGATGGCATGGAATGGCATGGAATGGCATGGAATGCATGGAATGGCATGGAATGGCATGGAATGGCATGAATGGCATGGAATGGCATGGAATGGCATGGAATGGCATGGAATGCATGGAATGGCATGGAATGGCATGGAATGGCATGGAATGGCATGGAATGGCATGGAATGGCATGGAATGGCATGGAATGGCATGGAATGGCATGGAATGGCATGGAATGGCATGGAATGGCATGGAATGGCATGGAATGGCATGGAATGGCATGGAATGGCATGGAATGGCATGGAAGGCATGGATGGCATGGAATGGCATGGAATGGCATGGAATGGCATGGAATGGCATGGACTGGCAATGGACTGGCATGGACTGGCATGGAATGGCATGGAATGGCATGGCACTGGCATGGCACGGCATGGCCGCATGGCACCGGCATGGCACGGCATGGCACGGCATGGCACCGGCGTGGCACGGCATGGCACCGGCATGGCACGGCATGGCACCGGCATGGCACCGGCATGGCACCGGCATGGCACCGGCATGGCACCGGGCATGGCACGGCATGGCACGGCATGGCACGGCATGGCACCGGCATGGCACGGCATGGCACCGGCATGGCACGGCATGGCACCGGCATGGCACGGCATGGCACCGGCATGGCACGGCATGGCACCGGCATGGCACGGCATGGCACGGCATGGCACCGGCATGGCACGGCATGGCACGGCATGGCACCGCCATGGCACGGCATGGCACCGGCATGGCACGGCAAGGCACCGGCATGGCACGGCATGGCACGGCATGGCACCGGCATGGCACGGCATGGCACGGCATGGCACCGGCATGGCACGGCATGGCACCGGCATGGCACGGCATGGCACGGCATGGCACCGGCATGGCACCGGCATGGCACGGCATGGGCACCGGCATGGCACGGCATGGCACCGGCATGGCACCGGCATGGCACGGCATGGAATGGCATGGAATGGCATGGAATGGCATGGAATGACATGGAATGGCATGGAATGGCATGGAATGGCATGGAATGCATGGAATGGCATGGAATGGCATGGAATGGCATGGAATGGCATGGAATGGCATGGAATGGCATGGAATGGCATGGAATGCATGGAATGGCATGGACTGGCATGGAATGGCATGGAATGGCCATGGCACGGCATGGCACGGCATGGCACCGGCATGGCACTGCATGGCACCGGCATGGCACGGCATGGCACCGGCATGGCACGGCATGGCACGGCATGGCACCGGCGTGGCACGGCATGGCACCGGCATGGCACGGCATGGCACCGGCATGGCACGGCATGGCACCAGGCATGGCACGGCATGGCACGGCATGGCACGGCATGGCACGGCATGGAATGGCATGGCACGGCATGGAATGGCATGGAATGGCATGGAATGGCATGGAATGGCATGGAATGGCATGGAATGGCATGGAATGGCATGGAATGGCATGGAATGGCATGGAATGGCATGGAATGGCATGGAATGGCATGGAATGGCATGGAATGGCATGGAATGGCATGGAATGGCATGGAATGGCATGGAATGGCATGGAATGGCATGGAATGGCATGGAATGGCATGGAATGGCATGGAATGGCATGGAATGGCATGGAATGGCATGGAATGGCATGGAATGGCATGGAATGGCATGGAATGGCATGGAATGGCATGGAATGGCATGGAATGGCATGAATGGCATGGAATGGCATGGAATGGCATGGAATGGCATGGAATGGCATGGAATGGCATGGAATAGCATGGAATGGCATGGAATGGCATGGAATGGCATGGAGTGGCATGGAATGGCATGGAATGGCATAGAATGGCATGGAATGGCATGGAATGGCATGGACTGGCATGGACTGGCATGGAATGGCATGGAATGGCATGGCACGGCATGGCACGGCATGGCACCGGCATGGCACGGCATGGCACGGCATGGCACCGGCGTGGCACGGCATGGCACCGGCATGGCACGGCATGGCACCGGCATGGCACGGCATGGCACCGGCATGGCACGGCATGGCACGGCATGGCACGGCATGGCACGGCATGGAATGGCATGGAATGGCATGGAATGGCATGGAATGGCATGGAATGGCATGGAATGGCATGGAATGGCATGGAATAGCATGGAATGGCATGGAATGGCATGGAATGGCATGGAATGGCATGGAATGGCATGGAATGGCATGGAATGGCATGGAATGGCATGGAATGGCATGGAATGGCATGGAATGGCATGGAATGGCATGGAATGGCATGGAATGGCATGGAATGGCATGGAATGGCATGGAATGGCATGGCACGGCATGGCACCGGCATGGCACGGCATGGCACGGCATGGCACCGGCATGGCACGGCATGGCACCGGCATGGCACGGCATGGCACCGGCATGGCACGGCATGGCACCGGCATGGCACCGGCATGGCACCGGCATGGCACGGCATGGCACGGCATGGCACGGCATGGCACCGGCATGGCACGGCATGGCACCGGCATGGCACGGCATGGCACCGGCATGGCACGGCATGGCACCGGCATGGCACGGCATGGCACCGGCATGGCACGGCACGGCACCGGCATGGCACGGCATGGCACCGGCATGGCACGGCATGGCACGGCATGGCACCGGCATGGCACGGCATGGCACGGCATGGCACCGACATGGCACGGCATGGCACCGGCATGGCACGGCAAGGCACCGGCATGGCACGGCATGGCAACGGCATGGCACCGGCATGGCACGGCATGGCACGGCATGGCACGGCATGGCACCGGCATGGCACGGCATGGCACCGGCATGGCACGGCATGGCACCGGCATGGCACGGCATGGCACCGGCATGGCACGGCATGGCACGGCATGGCACCGGCATGGCACCGGCATGGCACGGCATGGCACCGGCATGGCACGGCATGGCACCGGCATGGCACCGGCATGGCACGGCATGGAATGGCATGGAATGGCATGGAATGGCATGGAATGACATGGAATGGCATGGAATGACATGGAATGGCATGGAATGGCATGGAATGGCATGGAATGGCATGGAATGGCATGGAATGGCATGGAATGGCATGGAATGGCATGGAATGGCATGGAATGGCATGGAATGGCATGGAATGGCATGGACTGGCATGGAATGGCATGGAATGGCATGGCACGGCATGGCACGGCATGGCACCGGCATGGCACGGCATGGCACCGGCATGGCACGGCATGGCACGGCATGGCACGGCATGGCACGGCATGGCACCGGCGTGGCACGGCATGGCACCGGCATGGCACGGCATGGCACCGGCATGGCACGGCATGGAATGGCATGGAATGGCATGGAATGGCATGGAATGGCATGGAATGGCATGGAATGGCATGGAATGGCATGGAATGGCATGGAATGGCATGGAATGGCATGGAATGGCATGGAATAGCATGGAATGGCATGGAATGGCATGGAATGGCATGGAATGGCATGGAATGGCATGGAATGGCATGGAATGGCATGGAATGGCATGGAATGGCATGGAATGGCATGGAATGGCATGGAATGGCATGGAATGGCATGGCACCGGCATGGCACGGCATGGCACGGCATTGAATGGCATGGAATGGCATGGAATGGCATGGAATGGCATGGAATGGCATGGAATGGCATGGAATGGCATGGAATGGCATGGAATGGCATGGAATGGCATGGAATGGCATGGAATGGCATGGAATGGCATGGAATGGCATGGAATGGCATGGAATGGCATGGAATGGCATGGAATGGCATGGAATGGCATGGAATGGCATGGAATGGCATGGAATGGCATGGAATGGCATGGAATGGCATGGAATGGCATGGAATGGCATGGAATGGCATGGAATGGCATGGAATGGCATGGAATGGCATGGAATGGCATGGAATGGCATGGAATGGCATGGAATGGCATGGAATGGCATGGAATGGCATGGACTGGCATGGACTGGCATGGACTGGCATGGAACGGCATGGAATGGCATGGCACGGCATGGCACCGGCATGGCACGGCATGGCACGGCATGGCACCGGCGTGGCACGGCATGGCACCGGCATGGCACGGCATGGCACCGGCATGGCACGGCATGGCACCGGCATGGCACGGCATGGCACGGCATGGCACGGCATGGCACGGCATGGAATGGCATGGAATGGCATGGAATGGCATGGAATGGCATGGAATGGCATGGAATGGCATGGAATGGCATGGAATGGAATGGCATGGAATGGAATGGCATGGAATGGCATGGAATGGCATGGAATGGCATGGAATGGCATGGAATGGCATGGAATGGCATGGAATGGCATGGAATGGCATGGAATGGCATGGAATAGCATGGAATGGCATGGAATGGCATGGAATGGCATGGAATGGCATGGAATGGCATGGAATGGCATGGAATGGCATGGAATGGCATGGAATGGCATGGAATGGCATGGAATGGCATGGAATGGCATGGAATGGCATGGCACGGCATGGCACCGGCATGGCACGGCATGGCACCGGCATGGCACGGCATGGCACGGCATGGCACCGGCATGGCACGGCATGGCACCGGCATGGCACGGCATGGCACCGGCATGGCACGGCATGGCACCGGCATGGCACGGCATGGCACCGGCATGGCACGGCATGGCACCGGCATGGCACCGGCATGGCACCGGCATGGCCCGGCATGGCACGGCATGGCACGGCATGGCACCGGCATGGCACGGCATGGCACCGGCATGGCACGGCATGGCACCGGCATGGCACGGCATGGCACCGGCATGGCACGGCATGGCACCGGCATGGCACGGCATGGCACGGCATGGCACCGGCATGGCACGGCATGGCACGGCATGGCACCGACATGGCACGGCATGGCACCGGCATGGCACGGCATGGAATGGCATGGAATGGCATGGAATGGCATGGAATGACATGGAATGGCATGGAATGACATGGAATGGCATGGAATGGCATGGAATGGCATGGAATGGCATGGAATGGCATGGAATGGCATGGAATGGCATGGAATGGCATGGAATGGCATGGAATGGCATGGAATGGCATGGAATGGCATGGAATGGCATGGAATGGCATGGAATGGCATGGAATGGCATGGAATGGCATGGAATGGCATGGAATGGCATGGAATGGCATGGAATGGCATGGAATGGCATGGAATGGCACGGAATGGCATGGAATGGCATGGAATGGCATGGAATGGCATGGAATGGCATGGCACCGGCATGGCACGGCATTGAATGGCATTGAATGGCATGGAATGGCATGGAATGGCATGGAATGGCATGGAATGGCATGGAATGGCATGGAATGGCATGGAATGGCATGGAATGGCATGGAATGGCATGGAATGGCATGGAATGGCATGGAATGGCATGGAATGGCATGGAATGGCATGGAATGGCATGGAATGGCATGGAATGGCATGGAATGGCATGGAATGGCGTGGAATGGCGTGGAATGGCATGGAATGGCATGGAATGGCATGGAATGGCATGGAATGGCATGGAATGGCGTGGAATGGCATGGAATGGCATGGAATGGCATGGAATGGCATGGAATGGCATGGAATGGCATGGAATGGCATGGAATGGCATGGAATGGCATGGAATGGCATGGAATGGCATGGAATGGCATGGCACCGCATGGAATGGCATGGCACCGCATGGCACGGCATGGCACCGGCATGGCACGGCATGGCACCGGCATGGCACGGCATGGCACCGGCATGGCACGGCATGGCACCGGCATGGCACGGCATGGCACGGCATGGCACCGGCATGGCACGGCATGGCACCGGCATGGCACGGCATGGCACCGGCATGGCACCGGCATGGCACGGCATGGCACCGGCATGGCACCGGCATGGCACGGCATGGCACCGGCATGGCACGGAATGGCACCGGCATGGCACGGCATGGCACCGGCATGGCACGGCATGGCACCGGCATGGCACGGCATGGCACCGGCATGGCACGGCATCGCACCGGCATGGCACGGCATGGCACCGGCATGGCACGGCATGGCACCGGCATGGCACCGGCATGGCACGGCATGGCACGGCATGGCACCGGCATGGCACGGCATGGCACGGCATTGAATGGCATGGAATGGCATGGAATGGCATGGAATGGCATGGAATGGCATGGAATGGCATGGAATGGCATGGAATGGCATGGAATGGCATGGAATGGCATGGAATGGCATGGAATGGCATGGAATGGCATGGAATGGCATGGAATGGCATGGAATGGCATGGAATGGCATGGAATGGCATGGAATGGCATGGAATGGCATGGAATGGCATGGAATGGCATGGAATGGCATGGAATGGCATGGAATGGCATGGAATGGCATGGAATGGCATGGAATGGCATGGAATGGCATGGAATGGCATGGAATGGCATGGCACCGCATGGCACGGCATGGCACCGGCATGGCACGGCATGGCACCGGCATGGCACCGGCATGGCACGGCATGGCAGGGCATGGCGCCGGCATGGCACGGCATGGCACCGGCATGGCACGGCATGGCACCGGCATGGCACGGCATGGCACCGGCATGGCACCGGCATGGCACGGCATGGCACCGGCATGGCACCGGCATGGCACGGCATGGCACCGGCATGGCACGGCATGGCACCGGCATGGCACGGCATGGCACCGGCATGGCACGGCATGGCACCGGCATGGCACGGCATCGCACCGGCATGGCACGGCATGGCACCGGCATGGCACGGCATGGCACCGGCATGGCACCGGCATGGCACGGCATGGCACGGCATGGCACGGCATTGAATGGCATGGAATGGCATGGAATGGCATGGAATGGCATGGAATGGCATGGAATGGCATGGAATGGCATGGAATGGCATGGAATGGCATGGAATGGCATGGAATGGTATGAATGGCATGGAATGGCATGGAATGGCATGGAATGGCATGGAATGGCATGGAATGCATGGAATGCATGGAATGGCATGGAATGGCATGGAATGGCATGGAATGGCATGGAATGGCATGGAATGGCATGGAATGGCATGGAATGGCATGGAATGGCATGGAATGGCATGGAATGGCATGGAATGGCATGGAATGGCATGGAATGGCATGGAATGGCATGGAATGGCATGGAATGGCATGGAATGGCTGGAATGGCATGGAATGGCATGGAATGGCATGGAATGGCATGGACTGGCATGAATGGCATGGAATGGCATGGCACGGCATGGCACGGCATGGCACCGGCTGGCAACGGCATGGCACCGGCATGGCACGGCATGGCACCGGCATGGCACGGCATGGCACGGCATGGCACCGGCGTGGCACGGCATGGCACCGGCGTGGCACGGCATGGCACCGGCATGGCACGGCATGGCAGGCACCGGCATGGCACGGCATGGCACCGGCATGGCACGGCATGGCACGGCATGGCACGGCATGCCGCACGGCATGGAATGGCATGGCACGGCATGGAATGGCATGGAATGGCATGGAATGGCATGGAATGGCATGGAATGGCATGGAATGGCATGGAATGGCATGGAATGGCATGGAATGGCATGGAATGGCATGGAATGGCATGGAATGGCATGGAATGGCATGGAATGGCATGGAATGGCATGGAATGGCATGGAATGGCATGGAATGGCATGGAATGGCATGGAATGGCATGGAATGGCATGGAATGGCATGGAATGGCATGGAATGGCATGGAATGGCATAGAATGGCATGGAATGGCATGGAATGGCATGGAATGGCATGGAATGGCATGGAATGGCATGGAATGGCATTGAATGGCATGGAATGGCATGGAATGGCATGGAATGGCATGGAATGGCATGGAATGGCATGGAATGCATGGAATGGCATGGAATGGCATGGAATGGCATGGAATGGCATGGAATGGCATGCGAATGGCATGGAATGGCATGGAATGGCATGGAATGGCATGAATGGCATGGCATGGATGGCAGGAACGGCATGGCACGGCATGGCACCGGCATGGCACGGCATGGACTGGCATGGAATGGCATGGAATGGCATGGCACGGCATGGCACGGCATGGACTGGCATGGAATGGCATGGAATGGCATGGCACGGCATGGCACGGCATGGCACCGGCATGGCACGGCATGGCACCGGCATGGCACGGCATGGCACGGCATGCACCGGCGTGGCACGGCATGGCACCGGCGTGGCACGGCATGGCACCGGCATGGCACGGCATGGCACCGGCATGGCACGGCATGGCACCGGCATGGCACGGATGGCACGGCATGGCACGGCATGGCACGGCATGGAATGGCATGTGGCATGGCATGGAATGGCATGGAATGGCATGGAATGGCATGGAATGGCATGGAATGGCATGGAATGGCATGGAATGGCATGGAATGGCATGGAATGGCATGGAATGGCATGGAATGGCATGGAATGGCATGGAATGGCATGGAATGGCATGGAATGGCATGGAATGGCATGGAATGGCATGGAATGGCATGGAATGGCATGGAATGGCATGGAATGGCATGAATGGCATGGAATGGCATGGAATGGCATGGAATGGCATGGAATGGCATGGAATGGCATGGAATGGCATGGAATGGCATGGAATGGCATGGAATGGCATGGAATGGCATGAATGGCATGGAATGGCATGGAATGGCATGGAATGGCATGGAATGGCATGGAATGGCATGAATGGCATGGAATGGCATGGAATAGGCATGTGAATGGCATGGAATGGCATGGAATGGCATGGCATGGCATGGCAGGAATGGCATGGAATGCACTGAATGGCATGGAGCATGGCATGGAATGGCAGGAATGGCATGGAATGGCATGGAATGGCATGGCATGGAATGGCATGGAATGGGCATGGTATGGCATGGAATGCATGGAATGGCATGGAATGGCATGGAATGGCATGCATGGCATGGAATGGCAGGAATGGCATGGAACGGCATGGCACGGCATGGCACGGCATGGCACGGCATTGAATGGCATGGAATGGCATGGAATGGCATGGAATGGCATGGAATGGCATGAATGGCATGGAATGGCATGGAATGGCATGGAATGGCATGGAATGGCATGGAATGGCATGGAATGGCATGGAATGGCATGGAATGGCATGGAATGGCATGGAATGGCATGGAATGGCATGGAATGGCATGGAATGGCATGGAATGGCATGGAATGGCATGGAATGGCATGGAATGGCATGGAATGGCATGGAATGGCATGGAATGGCATGGAATGGCATGGAATGGCATGGAATGGCATGGAATGGCATGGAATGGCATGGAATGGCATGGAATGGCATGGAATGGCATGGAATGGCATGGAATGGCATGGAATGGCATGGAATGGCATGGAATGGCATGGAATGGCATGGAATGGCATGGAATGGCATGGAATGGCATGGAATGGCATGGAATGCATGGAATGGCATGGAATGGCATGGAATGGCATGGAATGGCATGGAATGGCATGGAATGGCATGGAATGGCATGGAATGGCATGGAATGGCATGGAATGGCATGGAATGGCATGGAATGGCATGGAATGGCATGGAATGGCATGGAATGGCATGGAATGGCATGGAATGGCATGGAATGGCATGGAATGGCATGGAATGGCATGGAATGGCATGGAATGGCATGGAATGGCATGAATGGCATGGAATGCATGGAATGGCATGGACTGGCATGGACTGGCATGGACTGGCATGGAATGGCATGGAATGGCATGGCACGGCATGGCACGGCATGGCACCGGCATGGCACGGCATGGCACGGCATGGCACCGGCGTGGCACGGCATGGCACCGGCATGGCACGGCATGGCACCGGCATGGCACCGGCATGGCACGGCATGGCACGGCATGGCACCGGCATGGCACCGGCATGGCACCGGCATGGCACGGCATGGCACGGCATGGCACGGCATGGCACCGGCATGGCACGGCATGGCACCGGCATGGCACGGCATGGCACCGGCATGGCACGGCATGGCACCGGCATGGCACGGCATGGCACCGGCATGGCACGGCATGGCACCGGCATGGCACGGCATGGCACGGCATGGCACCGGCATGGCACGGCATGGCACCGGCATGGCACGGCATGGCACGGCATGGCACCGACATGGCACGGCATGGCACCGGCATGGCACGGCAAGGCACCGGCATGGCACGGCATGGCACGGCATGGCACCGGCATGGCACGGCATGGCACGGCATGGCACCGGCATGGCACGGCATGGCACCGGCATGGCACGGCATGGCACCGGCATGGCACGGCATGGCACCGGCATGGCACGGCATGGCACGGCATGGCACCGGCATGGCACCGGCATGGCACGGCATGGCACCGGCATGGCACGGCATGGCACCGGCATGGCACCGGCATGGCACGGCATGGAATGGCATGGAATGGCATGGAATGGCATGGAATGACATGGAATGGCATGGAATGACATGGAATGGCATGGAATGGCATGGAATGGCATGGAATGGCATGGAATGGCATGGAATGGCATGGAATGGCATGGAATGGCATGGAATGGCATGGAATGGCATGGAATGGCATGGAATGGCATGGAATGGCATGGAATGGCATGGAATGGCATGGAATGGCATGGAATGGCATGGAATGGCATGGAATGGCATGGAATGGCATGGAATGGCATGGAATGGCATGGAATGGCATGGAATGGCATGGAATGGCATGGAATGGCATGGAATGGCATGGAATGGCATGGCACCGGCATGGCACGGCATTGAATGGCATTGAATGGCATGGAATGGCATGGAATGGCATGGAATGGCATGGAATGGCATGGAATGGCATGGAATGGCATGGAATGGCATGGAATGGCATGGAATGGCATGGAATGGCATGGAATGGCATGGAATGGCATGGAATGGCATGGAATGGCATGGAATGGCATGGAATGGCATGGAATGGCATGGAATGGCATGGAATGGCATGGAATGGCATGGAATGGCATGGAATGGCATGGAATGGCATGGAATGGCATGGAATGGCATGGAATGGCATGGCACCGCATGGAATGGCATGGAATGGCATGGAATGGCATGGAATGGCATGGAATGGCATGGAATGGCATGGAATGGCATGGAATGGCATGGAATGGCATGGAATGGCATGGAATGGCATGGAATGGCATGGAATGGCATGGAATGGCATGGAATGGCATGGAATGGCATGGAATGGCATGGAATGGCATGGAATGGCATGGAATGGCATGGCACCGCATGGAATGGCATGGCACCGCATGGCACGGCATGGCACCGGCAGGCACCGGCATGGCACGGCATGGCACCGGCATGGCACGGCATGGCACCGGCATGGCACGGCATGGCACCGGCATGGCACGGCATGGCACGGCATGGCACCGGCATGGCACCGGCATGGCACGGCATGGCAACGGCATGGCACGGCATCGCACCGGCATGGCACCGGCATGGCACCGGCATGGCACGGCATGGCACCGGCATGGCACCGGCATGGCACGGCATGGCACCGGCATGGCACGGAATGGCACCGGCATGGCACGGCATGGCACCGGCATGGCACGGCATGGCACCGGCATGGCACGGCATGGCACCGGCATGGCACGGCATCGCACCGGCATGGCACGGCATGGCACCGGCATGGCACGGCATGGCACGTCATGGCACCGGCATGGCACGGCATGGCACCGGCATGGCACGGCATGGCACCGGCATGGCACGGCATGGCACCGGCATGGCACGGCATGGCACCGGCATGGCACGGCATGGCACGGCATGGCACCGGCATGGCACGGCATGGCACCGGCATGGCACGGCATGGCACGGCATGGCACCGACATGGCACGGCATGGCACCGGCATGGCACGGCAAGGCACCGGCATGGCACGGCATGGCACGGCATGGCACCGGCATGGCACGGCATGGCACGGCATGGCACCGGCATGGCACGGCATGGCACCGGCATGGCACGGCATGGCACCGGCATGGCACGGCATGGCACCGGCATGGCACGGCATGGCACGGCATGGCACCGGCATGGCACCGGCATGGCACGGCATGGCACCGGCATGGCACGGCATGGCACCGGCATGGCACCGGCATGGCACGGCATGGAATGGCATGGAATGGCATGGAATGGCATGGAATGACATGGAATGGCATGGAATGACATGGAATGGCATGGAATGGCATGGAATGGCATGGAATGGCATGGAATGGCATGGAATGGCATGGAATGGCATGGAATGGCATGGAATGGCATGGAATGGCATGGAATGGCATGGAATGGCATGGAATGGCATGGAATGGCATGGAATGGCATGGAATGGCATGGAATGGCATGGAATGGCATGGAATGGCATAGAATGGCATGGAATGGCATGGAATGGCATGGAATGGCATGGAATGGCATGGAATGGCATGGAATGGCATGGAATGGCATGGAATGGCATGGAATGGCATGGAATGGCATGGAATGGCATGGAATGGCATGGAATGGCATGGAATGGCATGGAATGGCATGGAATGGCATGGAATGGCATGGAATGGCATGGAATGGCATGGAATGGCATGGAATGGCATGGAATGGCATGGAATGGCATGGAATGGCATGGAATGGCATGGAATGGCATGGAATGGCATGGAATGGCGTGGAATGGCGTGGAATGGCATGGAATGGCATGGAATGGCGTGGAATGGCGTGGAATGGCATGGAATGGCATGGAATGGCATGGAATGGCATGGAATGGCATGGAATGGCATGGAATGGCATGGAATGGCATGGAATGGCATGGAATGGCATGGAATGGCATGGAATGGCATGGAATGGCATGGAATGGCATGGAATGGCATGGAATGGCATGGAATGGCATGGAATGGCATGGAATGGCATGGAATGGCATGGAATGGCATGGAATGGCATGGAATGGCATGGAATGGCATGGAATGGCATGGAATGGCATGGAATGGCATGGAATGGCATGGAATGGCATGGAATGGCATGGAATGGCATGGAATGGCATGGAATGGCATGGAATGGCATGGAATGGCATGGAATGGCATGGAATGGCATGGAATGGCATGGAATGGCATGGAATGGCATGGAATGGCATGGAATGGCATGGAATGGCATGGCACCGCATGGAATGGCATGGAATGGCATGGAATGGCATGGAATGGCATGGAATGGCATGGAATGGCATGGAATGGCATGGAATGGCATGGAATGGCATGGAATGGCATGGAATGGCATGGAATGGCATGGAATGGCATGGAATGGCATGGAATGGCATGGAATGGCATGGAATGGCATGGAATGGCATGGAATGGCATGGAATGGCATGGAATGGCATGGCACCGCATGGAATGGCATGGCACGGCATGGCACGGCATTGAATGGCATGGAATGGCATGGAATGGCATGGAATGGCATGGAATGGCATGGAATGGCATGGAATGGCATGGAATGGCATGGAATGGCATGGAATGGCATGGAATGGCATGGAATGGCATGGAATGGCATGGAATGGCATGGAATGGCATGGAATGGCATGGAATGGCATGGAATGGCATGGAATGGCATGGAATGGCATGGAATGGCATGGAATGGCATGGAATGGCATGGAATGGCATGGAATGGCATGGAATGGCATGGAATGGCATGGAATGGCATGGAATGGCATGGAATGGCATGGAATGGCATGGAATGGCATGGAATGGCATGGAATGGCATGGAATGGCATGGAATGGCATGGAATGGCATGGAATGGCATGGAATGGCATGGAATGGCATGGAATGGCATGGAATGGCATGGAATGGCATGGAATGGCATGGAATGGCGTGGAATGGCGTGGAATGGCATGGAATGGCGTGGAATGGCGTGGAATGGCGTGGAATGGCATGGAATGGCATGGAATGGCATGGAATGGCATGGAATGGCATGGAATGGCATGGAATGGCATGGAATGGCATGGAATGGCATGGAATGGCATGGAATGGCATGGAATGGCATGGAATGGCATGGAATGGCATGGAATGGCATGGAATGGCATGGAATGGCATGGAATGGCATGGAATGGCATGGAATGGCATGGAATGGCATGGAATGGCATGGAATGGCATGGAATGGCATGGAATGGCATGGAATGGCATGGAATGGCATGGAATGGCATGGAATGGCATGGAATGGCATGGAATGGCATGGAATGGCATGGAATGGCATGGAATGGCATGGAATGGCATGGAATGGCATGGAATGGCATGGAATGGCATGGAATGGCATGGAATGGCATGGAATGGCATGGAATGGCATGGAATGGCATGGAATGGCATGGAATGGCATGGAATGGCATGGAATGGCATGGAATGGCATGGAATGGCATGGAATGGCATGGCACCGCATGGAATGGCATGGAATGGCATGGAATGGCATGGAATGGCATGGAATGGCATGGAATGGCATGGAATGGCATGGAATGGCATGGAATGGCATGGAATGGCATGGAATGGCATGGAATGGCATGGAATGGCATGGAATGGCATGGAATGGCATGGAATGGCATGGAATGGCATGGAATGGCATGGAATGGCATGGCACCGCATGGAATGGCATGGCACCGCATGGCACGGCATGGCACCGGCATGGCACGGCATGGCACCGGCATGGCACGGCATGGCACCGGCATGGCACGGCATGGCACCGGCATGGCACGGCATGGCACGGCATGGCACCGGCATGGCACCGGCATGGCACGGCATGGCACCGGCATGGCACGGCATCGCACCGGCATGGCACCGGCATGGCACCGGCATGGCACGGCATGGCACCGGCATGGCACCGGCATGGCACGGCATGGCACCGGCATGGCACGGAATGGCACCGGCATGGCACGGCATGGCACCGGCATGGCACGGCATGGCACCGGCATGGCACGGCATGGCACCGGCATGGCACGGCATCGCACCGGCATGGCACGGCATGGCACCGGCATGGCACGGCATGGCACGGCATGGCACCGGCATGGCACGGCATGGCACCGGCATGGCACGGCATGGCACCGGCATGGCACGGCATGGCACCGGCATGGCACGGCATGGCACCGGCATGGCACGGCATGGCACCGGCATGGCACGGCATGGCACGGCATGGCACCGGCATGGCACCGGCATGGCACGGCATGGCACCGGCATGGCATGGCATGGCACCGGCATGGCACCGGCATGGCACGGCATGGAATGGCATGGAATGGCATGGAATGGCATGGAATGACATGGAATGGCATGGAATGACATGGAATGGCATGGAATGGCATGGAATGGCATGGAATGGCATGGAATGGCATGGAATGGCATGGAATGGCATGGAATGGTATGGAATGGCATGGAATGGCATGGAATGGCATGGAATGGCATGGAATGGCATGGAATGGCATGGAATGGCATGGAATGGCATGGAATGGCATGGAATGGCATGGAATGGCATGGAATGGCATGGAATGGCATGGAATGGCATGGAATGGCATGGAATGGCATGGAATGGCATGGAATGGCATGGAATGGCATGGAATGGCATGGAATGGCATGGAATGGCATGGAATGGCATGGAATGGCATGGAATGGCATGGACTGGCATGGAATGGCATGGAATGGCATGGCACGGCATGGCACGGCATGGCACCGGCATGGCACGGCATGGCACCGGCATGGCACGGCATGGCACCGGCATGGCACGGCATGGCACGGCATGGCACCGGCGTGGCACGGCATGGCACCGGCGTGGCACGGCATGGCACCGGCATGGCACGGCATGGCACCGGCATGGCACGGCATGGCACCGGCATGGCACGGCATGGCACGGCATGGCACGGCATGGCACGGCATGGCACGGCATGGAATGGCATGGCACGGCATGGAATGGCATGGAATGGCATGGAATGGCATGGAATGGCATGGAATGGCATGGAATGGCATGGAATGGCATGGAATGGCATGGAATGGCATGGAATGGCATGGAATGGCATGGAATGGCATGGAATGGCATGGAATGGCATGGAATGGCATGGAATGGCATGGAATGGCATGGAATGGCATAGAATGGCATGGAATGGCATGGAATGGCATGGAATGGCATGGAATGGCATGGAATGGCATGGAATGGCATGGAATGGCATGGAATGGCATGGAATGGCATGGAATGGCATGGAATGGCATGGAATGGCATGGAATGGCATGGAATGGCATGGAATGGCATGGAATGGCATGGAATGGCATGGAATGGCATGGAACGGCATGGCACGGCATGGCACCGGCATGGCACGGCATGGACTGGCATGGAATGGCATGGAATGGCATGGCACGGCATGGCACGGCATGGACTGGCATGGAATGGCATGGAATGGCATGGCACGGCATGGCACGGCATGGCACCGGCATGGCACGGCATGGCACCGGCATGGCACGGCATGGCACCGGCATGGCACGGCATGGCACGGCATGGCACCGGCGTGGCACGGCATGGCACCGGCGTGGCACGGCATGGCACCGGCATGGCACGGCATGGCACCGGCATGGCACGGCATGGCACCGGCATGACACGGCATGGCACGGCATGGCACGGCATGGCACGGCATGGAATGGCATGGCACGGCATGGAATGGCATGGAATGGCATGGAATGGCATGGAATGGCATGGAATGGCATGGAATGGCATGGAATGGCATGGAATGGCATGGAATGGCATGGAATGGCATGGAATGGCATGGAATGGCATGGAATGGCATGGAATGGCATGGAATGGCATGGAATGGCATGGAATGGCATGGAATGGCATGGAATGGCATGGAATGGCATGGAATGGCATGGAATGGCATGGAATGGCATGGAATGGCATGGAATGGCATGGAATGGCATGGAATGGCATGGAATGGCATGGAATGGCATGGAATGGCATGGAATGGCATGGAATGGCATGGAATGGCATGGAATGGCATGGAATGGCATGGAATGGCATGGAATGGCATGGAATGGCATGGAATGGCATGGAATGGCATGGAATGGCATGGAATGGCATGGAATGGCATGGAATGGCATGGAATGGCATGGAATGGCATGGAATGGCATGGAATGGCATGGAATGGCATGGAATGGCATGGAATGGCATGGAATGGCATGGAATGGCATGGAATGGCATGGAATGGCATGGAATGGCATGGAATGGCATGGAATGGCATGGAATGGCATGGAATGGCATGGAATGGCATGGAATGGCATGGAATGGCATGGAATGGCATGGAACGGCATGGAATGGCATGGAATGGCATGGAACGGCATGGCACGGCATGGCACGGCATGGCACGGCATTGAATGGCATGGAATGGCATGGAATGGCATGGAATGGCATGGAATGGCATGGAATGGCATGGAATGGCATGGAATGGCATGGAATGGCATGGAATGGCATGGAATGGCATGGAATGGCATGGAATGGCATGGAATGGCATGGAATGGCATGGAATGGCATGGAATGGCATGGAATGGCATGGAATGGCATGGAATGGCATGGAATGGCATGGAATGGCATGGAATGGCATGGAATGGCATGGAATGGCATGGAATGGCATGGAATGGCATGGAATGGCATGGAATGGCATGGAATGGCATGGAATGGCATGGAATGGCATGGAATGGCATGGAATGGCATGGAATGGCATGGAATGGCATGGAATGGCATGGAATGGCATGGAATGGCATGGAATGGCATGGAATGGCATGGAATGGCATGGAATGGCATGGAATGGCATGGAATGGCATGGAATGGCATGGAATGGCATGGAATGGCATGGAATGGCATGGAATGGCATGGAATGGCATGGAATGGCATGGAATGGCATGGAATGGCATGGAATGGCATGGAATGGCATGGAATGGCATGGAATGGCATGGAATGGCATGGAATGGCATGGAATGGCATGGAATGGCATGGAATGGCATGGAATGGCATGGAATGGCATGGAATGGCATGGACTGGCATGGACTGGCATGGACTGGCATGGAATGGCATGGAATGGCATGGCACGGCATGGCACGGCATGGCACCGGCATGGCACGGCATGGCACGGCATGGCACGGCATGGCACCGGCATGGCACGGCATGGCACGGCATGGCACCGGCGTGGCACGGCATGGCACCGGCATGGCACGGCATGGCACCGGCATGGCACCGGCATGGCACGGCATGGCACGGCATGGCACCGGCATGGCACCGGCATGGCACCGGCATGGCACGGCATGGCACGGCATGGCACGGCATGGCACCGGCATGGCACGGCATGGCACCGGCATGGCACGGCATGGCACCGGCATGGCACGGCATGGCACCGGCATGGCACGGCATGGCACCGGCATGGCACGGCATGGCACGGCATGGCACCGGCATGGCACGGCATGGCACGGCATGGCACGGCATGGCACGGCATGGCACCGGCATGGCACGGCATGGCACGGCATGGCACCGGCATGGCACGGCATGGCACCGGCATGGCACGGCATGGCACCGGCATGGCACGGCATGGCACCGGCATGGCACGGCATGGCACGGCATGGCACCGGCATGGCACCGGCATGGCACGGCATGGCACCGGCATGGCACGGCATGGCACCGGCATGGCACCGGCATGGCACGGCATGGAATGGCATGGAATGGCATGGAATGGCATGGAATGACATGGAATGGCATGGAATGACATGGAATGGCATGGAATGGCATGGAATGGCATGGAATGGCATGGAATGGCATGGAATGGCATGGAATGGCATGGAATGGCATGGAATGGCATGGAATGGCATGGAATGGCATGGAATGGCATGGAATGGCATGGAATGGCATGGAATGGCATGGAATGGCATGGAATGGCATGGAATGGCATGGAATGGCATGGAATGGCATGGAATGGCATGGAATGGCATGGAATGGCATGGAATGGCATGGCACCGGCATGGCACGGCATTGAATGGCATTGAATGGCATGGAATGGCATGGAATGGCATGGAATGGCATGGAATGGCATGGAATGGCATGGAATGGCATGGAATGGCATGGAATGGCATGGAATGGCATGGAATGGCATGGAATGGCATGGAATGGCATGGAATGGCATGGAATGGCATGGAATGGCATGGAATGGCATGGAATGGCATGGAATGGCATGGAATGGCATGGAATGGCATGGAATGGCATGGAATGGCATGGAATGGCATGGAATGGCATGGAATGGCATGGAATGGCATGGAATGGCATGGAATGGCATGGAATGGCATGGAATGGCATGGAATGGCATGGAATGGCATGGAATGGCATGGAATGGCATGGAATGGCATGGAATGGCATGGAATGGCATGGAATGGCATGGAATGGCATGGAATGGCATGGAATGGCATGGAATGGCATGGAATGGCATGGAATGGCATGGAATGGCATGGAATGGCATGGAATGGCATGGAATGGCATGGAATGGCATGGCACCGCATGGAATGGCATGGAATGGCATGGAATGGCATGGAATGGCATGGAATGGCATGGAATGGCATGGAATGGCATGGAATGGCATGGAATGGCATGGAATGGCATGGAATGGCATGGAATGGCATGGAATGGCATGGAATGGCATGGAATGGCATGGAATGGCATGGAATGGCATGGAATGGCATGGAATGGCATGGAATGGCATGGAATGGCATGGCACCGCATGGAATGGCATGGCACCGCATGGCACGGCATGGCACCGGCATGGCACGGCATGGCACCGGCATGGCACGGCATGGCACCGGCATGGCACGGCATGGCACCGGCATGGCACGGCATGGCACGGCATGGCACCGGCATGGCACCGGCATGGCACGGCATGGCAACGGCATGGCACGGCATCGCACCGGCATGGCACCGGCATGGCACCGGCATGGCACGGCATGGCACCGGCATGGCACCGGCATGGCACGGCATGGCACCGGCATGGCACGGAATGGCACCGGCATGGCACGGCATGGCACCGGCATGGCACGGCATGGCACCGGCATGGCACGGCATGGCACCGGCATGGCACGGCATCGCACCGGCATGGCACGGCATGGCACCGGCATGGCACGGCATGGCACGGCATGGCACCGGCATGGCACGGCATGGCACCGGCATGGCACGGCATGGCACCGGCATGGCACGGCATGGCACCGGCATGGCACGGCATGGCACCGGCATGGCACGGCATGGCACCGGCATGGCACGGCATGGCACGGCATGGCACCGGCATGGCACCGGCATGGCACGGCATGGCACCGGCATGGCATGGCATGGCACCGGCATGGCACCGGCATGGCACGGCATGGAATGGCATGGAATGGCATGGAATGGCATGGAATGACATGGAATGGCATGGAATGACATGGAATGGCATGGAATGGCATGGAATGGCATGGAATGGCATGGAATGGCATGGAATGGCATGGAATGGCATGGAATGGCATGGAATGGCATGGAATGGCATGGAATGGCATGGAATGGCATGGAATGGCATGGAATGGCATGGAATGGCATGGAATGGCATGGAATGGCATGGAATGGCATGGAATGGCATGGAATGGCATGGAATGGCATGGAATGGCATGGAATGGCATGGAATGGCATGGAATGGCATGGAATGGCGTGGAATGGCATGGAATGGCATGGAATGGCATGGAATGGCATGGAATGGCATGGAATGGCGTGGAATGGCGTGGAATGGCATGGAATGGCATGGAATGGCATGGAATGGCATGGAATGGCATGGAATGGCATGGAATGGCATGGAATGGCATGGAATGGCATGGAATGGCATGGAATGGCATGGAATGGCATGGAATGGCATGGAATGGCATGGCACCGCATGGCACGGCATGGCACCGGCATGGCACGGCATGGCACCGGCATGGCACGGCATGGCACCGGCATGGCACGGCATGGCACGGCATGGCGCCGGCATGGCACGGCATGGCACCGGCATGGCACGGCATCGCACCGGCATGGCACGGCATGGCACCGGCATGGCACGGCATGGCACCGGCATGGCACCGGCATGGCACGGCATTGAATGGCATGGAATGGCATGGAATGGCATGGAATGGCATGGAATGGCATGGAATGGCATGGAATGGCATGGAATGGCATGGAATGGCATGGAATGGCATGGAATGGCATGGAATGGCATGGAATGGCATGGAATGGCATGGAATGGCATGGAATGGCATGGAATGGCATGGAATGGCATGGAATGGCATGGAATGGCATGGAATGGCATGGAATGGCATGGAATGGCATGGAATGGCATGGAATGGCATGGAATGGCATGGAATGGCATGGAATGGCATGGAATGGCATGGAATGGCATGGACTGGCATGGAATGGCATGGAATGGCATGGCACGGCATGGCACGGCATGGCACCGGCATGGCACGGCATGGCACCGGCATGGCACGGCATGGCACCGGCATGGCACGGCATGGCACGGCATGGCACCGGCGTGGCACGGCATGGCACCGGCATGGCACGGCATGGCACCGGCATGGCACGGCATGGCACCGGCATGGCACGGCATGGCACGGCATGGCACGGCATGGAATGGCATGGAATGGCATGGAATGGCATGGAATGGCATGGAATGGCATGGAATGGCATGGAATGGCATGGAATGGCATGGAATGGCATGGAATGGCATGGAATGGCATGGAATGGCATGGAATGGCATGGAATGGCATGGAATGGCATGGAATGGCATGGAATGGCATGGAATGGCATGGAATGGCATGGAATGGCATGGAATGGCATGGAATGGCATGGAATGGCATGGAATGGCATGGAATGGCATGGAATGGCATGGAATGGCATGGAATGGCATGGAATGGCATGGAATGGCATGGAATGGCATGGAATGGCATGGAATGGCATGGAATGGCATGGAATGGCATGGAATGGCATGGAATGGCATGGAATGGCATGGAATGGCATGGAATGGCATGGAATGGCATGGAATGGCATGGAATGGCATGGAATGGCATGGAATGGCATGGAATGGCATGGAATGGCATGGAATGGCATGGAATGGCATGGAACGGCATGGCACGGCATGGCACCGGCATGGCACGGCATGGCACGGCATTGAATGGCATGGAATGGCATGGAATGGCATGGAATGGCATGGAATGGCATGGAATGGCATGGAATGGCATGGAATGGCATGGAATGGCATGGAATGGCATGGAATGGCATGGAATGGCATGGAATGGCATGGAATGGCATGGAATGGCATGGAATGGCATGGAATGGCATGGAATGGCATGGAATGGCATGGAATGGCATGGAATGGCATGGAATGGCATGGAATGGCATGGAATGGCATGGAATGGCATGGAATGGCATGGAATGGCATGGAATGGCATGGAATGGCATGGAATGGCATGGAATGGCATGGAATGGCATGGAATGGCATGGAATGGCATGGAATGGCATGGAATGGCATGGAATGGCATGGAATGGCATGGAATGGCATGGAATGGCATGGAATGGCATGGAATGGCATGGAATGGCATGGAATGGCATGGAATGGCATGGAATGGCATGGAATGGCATGGAATGGCATGGAATGGCATGGAATGGCATGGAATGGCATGGAATGGCATGGAATGGCATGGAATGGCATGGAATGGCATGGAATGGCATGGAATGGCATGGAATGGCATGGAATGGCATGGAATGGCATGGAATGGCATGGAATGGCATGGAATGGCATGGAATGGCATGGAATGGCATGGACTGGCATGGACTGGCATGGACTGGCATGGAATGGCATGGAATGGCATGGCACGGCATGGCACGGCATGGCACCGGCATGGCACGGCATGGCACGGCATGGCACCGGCGTGGCACGGCATGGCACCGGCATGGCACGGCATGGCACCGGCATGGCACCGGCATGGCACCGGCATGGCACCGGCATGGCACCGGCATGGCACGGCATGGCACGGCATGGCACGGCATGGCACCGGCATGGCACGGCATGGCACCGGCATGGCACGGCATGGCACCGGCATGGCACGGCATGGCACCGGCATGGCACGGCATGGCACCGGCATGGCACGGCATGGCACGGCATGGCACCGGCATGGCACGGCATGGCACGGCATGGCACCGCCATGGCACGGCATGGCACCGGCATGGCACGGCAAGGCACCGGCATGGCACGGCATGGCACGGCATGGCACCGGCATGGCACGGCATGGCACGGCATGGCACCGGCATGGCACGGCATGGCACCGGCATGGCACGGCATGGCACGGCATGGCACCGGCATGGCACCGGCATGGCACGGCATGGCACCGGCATGGCACGGCATGGCACCGGCATGGCACCGGCATGGCACGGCATGGAATGGCATGGAATGGCATGGAATGGCATGGAATGACATGGAATGGCATGGAATGGCATGGAATGGCATGGAATGGCATGGAATGGCATGGAATGGCATGGAATGGCATGGAATGGCATGGAATGGCATGGAATGGCATGGAATGGCATGGAATGGCATGGACTGGCATGGAATGGCATGGAATGGCATGGCACGGCATGGCACGGCATGGCACCGGCATGGCACTGCATGGCACCGGCATGGCACGGCATGGCACCGGCATGGCACGGCATGGCACGGCATGGCACCGGCGTGGCACGGCATGGCACCGGCATGGCACGGCATGGCACCGGCATGGCACGGCATGGCACCGGCATGGCACGGCATGGCACGGCATGGCACGGCATGGCACGGCATGGAATGGCATGGCACGGCATGGAATGGCATGGAATGGCATGGAATGGCATGGAATGGCATGGAATGGCATGGAATGGCATGGAATGGCATGGAATGGCATGGAATGGCATGGAATGGCATGGAATGGCATGGAATGGCATGGAATGGCATGGAATGGCATGGAATGGCATGGAATGGCATGGAATGGCATGGAATGGCATGGAATGGCATGGAATGGCATGGAATGGCATGGAATGGCATGGAATGGCATGGAATGGCATGGAATGGCATGGAATGGCATGGAATGGCATGGAATGGCATGGAATGGCATGGAATGGCATGGAATGGCATGGAATGGCATGGAATGGCATGGAATGGCATGGAATGGCATGGAATGGCATGGAATGGCATGGAATGGCATGGAATGGCATGGAATGGCATGGAATGGCATGGAATGGCATGGAATGGCATGGAATAGCATGGAATGGCATGGAATGGCATGGAATGGCATGGAGTGGCATGGAATGGCATGGAATGGCATAGAATGGCATGGAATGGCATGGAATGGCATGGACTGGCATGGACTGGCATGGAATGGCATGGAATGGCATGGCACGGCATGGCACGGCATGGCACCGGCATGGCACGGCATGGCACGGCATGGCACCGGCGTGGCACGGCATGGCACCGGCATGGCACGGCATGGCACCGGCATGGCACGGCATGGCACCGGCATGGCACGGCATGGCACGGCATGGCACGGCATGGCACGGCATGGAATGGCATGGAATGGCATGGAATGGCATGGAATGGCATGGAATGGCATGGAATGGCATGGAATGGCATGGAATAGCATGGAATGGCATGGAATGGCATGGAATGGCATGGAATGGCATGGAATGGCATGGAATGGCATGGAATGGCATGGAATGGCATGGAATGGCATGGAATGGCATGGAATGGCATGGAATGGCATGGAATGGCATGGAATGGCATGGAATGGCATGGCACGGCATGGCACCGGCATGGCACGGCATGGCACGGCATGGCACCGGCATGGCACGGCATGGCACCGGCATGGCACGGCATGGCACCGGCATGGCACGGCATGGCACCGGCATGGCACCGGCATGGCACCGGCATGGCACGGCATGGCACGGCATGGCACGGCATGGCACCGGCATGGCACGGCATGGCACCGGCATGGCACGGCATGGCACCGGCATGGCACGGCATGGCACCGGCATGGCACGGCATGGCACCGGCATGGCACGGCATGGCACCGGCATGGCACGGCATGGCACCGGCATGGCACGGCATGGCACGGCATGGCACCGGCATGGCACGGCATGGCACGGCATGGCACCGACATGGCACGGCATGGCACCGGCATGGCACGGCAAGGCACCGGCATGGCACGGCATGGCAACGGCATGGCACCGGCATGGCACGGCATGGCACGGCATGGCACGGCATGGCACCGGCATGGCACGGCATGGCACCGGCATGGCACGGCATGGCACCGGCATGGCACGGCATGGCACCGGCATGGCACGGCATGGCACGGCATGGCACCGGCATGGCACCGGCATGGCACGGCATGGCACCGGCATGGCACGGCATGGCACCGGCATGGCACCGGCATGGCACGGCATGGAATGGCATGGAATGGCATGGAATGGCATGGAATGACATGGAATGGCATGGAATGACATGGAATGGCATGGAATGGCATGGAATGGCATGGAATGGCATGGAATGGCATGGAATGGCATGGAATGGCATGGAATGGCATGGAATGGCATGGAATGGCATGGAATGGCATGGAATGGCATGGAATGGCATGGAATGGCATGGAATGGCATGGAATGGCATGGAATGGCATGGCACGGCATGGCACGGCATGGCACCGGCATGGCACGGCATGGCACCGGCATGGCACGGCATGGCACGGCATGGCACGGCATGGCACGGCATGGCACCGGCGTGGCACGGCATGGCACCGGCATGGCACGGCATGGCACCGGCATGGCACGGCATGGAATGGCATGGAATGGCATGGAATGGCATGGAATGGCATGGAATGGCATGGAATGGCATGGAATGGCATGGAATGGCATGGAATGGCATGGAATGGCATGGAATGGCATGGAATAGCATGGAATGGCATGGAATGGCATGGAATGGCATGGAATGGCATGGAATGGCATGGAATGGCATGGAATGGCATGGAATGGCATGGAATGGCATGGAATGGCATGGAATGGCATGGAATGGCATGGAATGGCATGGCACCGGCATGGCACGGCATGGCACGGCATTGAATGGCATGGAATGGCATGGAATGGCATGGAATGGCATGGAATGGCATGGAATGGCATGGAATGGCATGGAATGGCATGGAATGGCATGGAATGGCATGGAATGGCATGGAATGGCATGGAATGGCATGGAATGGCATGGAATGGCATGGAATGGCATGGAATGGCATGGAATGGCATGGAATGGCATGGAATGGCATGGAATGGCATGGAATGGCATGGAATGGCATGGAATGGCATGGAATGGCATGGAATGGCATGGAATGGCATGGAATGGCATGGAATGGCATGGAATGGCATGGAATGGCATGGAATGGCATGGAATGGCATGGAATGGCATGGAATGGCATGGAATGGCATGGACTGGCATGGACTGGCATGGACTGGCATGGAACGGCATGGAATGGCATGGCACGGCATGGCACCGGCATGGCACGGCATGGCACGGCATGGCACCGGCGTGGCACGGCATGGCACCGGCATGGCACGGCATGGCACCGGCATGGCACGGCATGGCACCGGCATGGCACGGCATGGCACGGCATGGCACGGCATGGCACGGCATGGAATGGCATGGAATGGCATGGAATGGCATGGAATGGCATGGAATGGCATGGAATGGCATGGAATGGCATGGAATGGAATGGCATGGAATGGAATGGCATGGAATGGCATGGAATGGCATGGAATGGCATGGAATGGCATGGAATGGCATGGAATGGCATGGAATGGCATGGAATGGCATGGAATGGCATGGAATAGCATGGAATGGCATGGAATGGCATGGAATGGCATGGAATGGCATGGAATGGCATGGAATGGCATGGAATGGCATGGAATGGCATGGAATGGCATGGAATGGCATGGAATGGCATGGCACGGCATGGCACCGGCATGGCACGGCATGGCACCGGCATGGCACGGCATGGCACGGCATGGCACCGGCATGGCACGGCATGGCACCGGCATGGCACGGCATGGCACCGGCATGGCACGGCATGGCACCGGCATGGCACGGCATGGCACCGGCATGGCACGGCATGGCACCGGCATGGCACCGGCATGGCACCGGCATGGCCCGGCATGGCACGGCATGGCACGGCATGGCACCGGCATGGCACGGCATGGCACCGGCATGGCACGGCATGGCACCGGCATGGCACGGCATGGCACCGGCATGGCACGGCATGGCACCGGCATGGCACGGCATGGCACGGCATGGCACCGGCATGGCACGGCATGGCACGGCATGGCACCGACATGGCACGGCATGGCACCGGCATGGCACGGCATGGAATGGCATGGAATGGCATGGAATGGCATGGAATGACATGGAATGGCATGGAATGACATGGAATGGCATGGAATGGCATGGAATGGCATGGAATGGCATGGAATGGCATGGAATGGCATGGAATGGCATGGAATGGCATGGAATGGCATGGAATGGCATGGAATGGCATGGAATGGCATGGAATGGCATGGAATGGCATGGAATGGCATGGAATGGCATGGAATGGCATGGAATGGCATGGAATGGCATGGAATGGCATGGAATGGCATGGAATGGCATGGAATGGCACGGAATGGCATGGAATGGCATGGAATGGCATGGAATGGCATGGAATGGCATGGCACCGGCATGGCACGGCATTGAATGGCATTGAATGGCATGGAATGGCATGGAATGGCATGGAATGGCATGGAATGGCATGGAATGGCATGGAATGGCATGGAATGGCATGGAATGGCATGGAATGGCATGGAATGGCATGGAATGGCATGGAATGGCATGGAATGGCATGGAATGGCATGGAATGGCATGGAATGGCATGGAATGGCATGGAATGGCATGGAATGGCATGGAATGGCGTGGAATGGCGTGGAATGGCATGGAATGGCATGGAATGGCATGGAATGGCATGGAATGGCATGGAATGGCGTGGAATGGCATGGAATGGCATGGAATGGCATGGAATGGCATGGAATGGCATGGAATGGCATGGAATGGCATGGAATGGCATGGAATGGCATGGAATGGCATGGAATGGCATGGAATGGCATGGCACCGCATGGAATGGCATGGCACCGCATGGCACGGCATGGCACCGGCATGGCACGGCATGGCACCGGCATGGCACGGCATGGCACCGGCATGGCACGGCATGGCACCGGCATGGCACGGCATGGCACGGCATGGCACCGGCATGGCACGGCATGGCACCGGCATGGCACGGCATGGCACCGGCATGGCACCGGCATGGCACGGCATGGCACCGGCATGGCACCGGCATGGCACGGCATGGCACCGGCATGGCACGGAATGGCACCGGCATGGCACGGCATGGCACCGGCATGGCACGGCATGGCACCGGCATGGCACGGCATGGCACCGGCATGGCACGGCATCGCACCGGCATGGCACGGCATGGCACCGGCATGGCACGGCATGGCACCGGCATGGCACCGGCATGGCACGGCATGGCACGGCATGGCACCGGCATGGCACGGCATGGCACGGCATTGAATGGCATGGAATGGCATGGAATGGCATGGAATGGCATGGAATGGCATGGAATGGCATGGAATGGCATGGAATGGCATGGAATGGCATGGAATGGCATGGAATGGCATGGAATGGCATGGAATGGCATGGAATGGCATGGAATGGCATGGAATGGCATGGAATGGCATGGAATGGCATGGAATGGCATGGAATGGCATGGAATGGCATGGAATGGCATGGAATGGCATGGAATGGCATGGAATGGCATGGAATGGCATGGAATGGCATGGAATGGCATGGAATGGCATGGAATGGCATGGAATGGCATGGAATGGCATGGAATGGCATGGAATGGCATGGAATGGCATGGAATGGCATGGAATGGCATGGAATGGCATGGAATGGCATGGAATGGCATGGAATGGCATGGAATGGCATGGAATGGCATGGAATGGCATGGAATGGCATGGAATGGCATGGAATGGCATGGAATGGCATGGAATGGCATGGACTGGCATGGACTGGCATGGACTGGCATGGAATGGCATGGAATGGCATGGCACGGCATGGCACGGCATGGCACCGGCATGGCACGGCATGGCACGGCATGGCACCGGCGTGGCACGGCATGGCACCGGCATGGCACGGCATGGCACCGGCATGGCACCGGCATGGCACGGCATGGCACGGCATGGCACGGCATGGCACGGCATGGCACGGCATGGAATGGCATGGAATGGCATGGAATGGCATGGAATGGCATGGAATGGCATGGAATGGCATGGAATGGCATGGAATGGCATGGAATGGCATGGAATGGCATGGAATGGCATGGAATGGCATGGAATGGCATGGAATGGCATGGAATGGCATGGAATGGCATGGAATGGCATGGAATGGCATGGAATGGCATGGAATAGCATGGAATGGCATGGAATGGCATGGAATGGCATGGAATGGCATGGAATGGCATGGAATGGCATGGAATGGCATGGAATGGCATGGAATGGCATGGCATGGAATGGCATGGCACGGCATGGCACCGGCATGGCACGGCATGGCACCGGCATGGCACGGCATGGCACGGCATGGCACCGGCATGGCACCGGCATGGCACGGCATGGCACCGGCATGGCACCGGCATGGCACCGGCATGGCACCGGCATGGCACGGCATGGCACGGCATGGCACGGCATGGCACCGGCATGGCACGGCATGGCACCGGCATGGCACGGCATGGCACCGGCATGGCACGGCATGGCACCGGCATGGCACGGCATGGCACCGGCATGGCACGGCATGGCACCGGCATGGCACGGCATGGCACGGCATGGCACCGGCATGGCACGGCATGGCACGGCATGGCACGGCATGGCACGGCATGGCACCGACATGGCACGGCATGGCACCGGCATGGCACGGCATGGCACCGGCATGGCACGGCATGGCACCGGCATGGCACCGGCATGGCACGGCATGGCACCGGCATGGCACGGCATGGCACCGGCATGGCACGGCATGGCACCGGCATGGCACGGCATGGCACCGGCATGGCACGGCATGGCACCGGCATGGCACGGCATGGCACCGGCATGGCACCGGCATGGCACGGCATGGCACCGGCATGGCACGGCATGGCACCGGCATGGCACGGCATGGCACCGGCATGGCACGGCATGGCACCGGCATGGCACGGCATCGCACCGGCATGGCACGGCATGGCACCGGCATGGCACCGGCATGGCACGGCATTGAATGGCATGGAATGGCATTGAATGGCATGGAATGGCATGGAATGGCATGGAATGGCATGGAATGGCATGGAATGGCATGGAATGGCATGGAATGGCATGGAATGGCATGGAATGGCATGGAATGGCATGGAATGGCATGGAATGGCATGGAATGGCATGGAATGGCATGGAATGGCATGGAATGGCATGGAATGGCATGGAATGGCATGGAATGGCATGGAATGGCATGGAATGGCATGGAATGGCATGGAATGGCATGGAATGGCATGGAATGGCATGGAATGGCATGGAATGGCATGGAATGGCATGGAATGGCATGGAATGGCATGGAATGGCATGGAATGGCATGGAATGGCATGGAATGGCATGGAATGGCATGGAATGGCATGGAATGGCATGGAATGGCATGGAATGGCATGGAATGGCATGGAATGGCATGGAATGACATGGAATGGCATGGAATGGCATGGAATGGCATGGAATGGCATGGCACGGCATGGCACGGCATGGCACGGCATGGCACCGGCATGGCACGGCATGGCACCGGCATGGCACGGCATGGCACGGCATGGCATCGGCATGGCACGGCATGGCACCGGCATGGCACGGCATGGCACCGGCATGGCACGGCATGGCACCGGCATGGCACGGCATGGCACCGGCATGGCACGGCATGGCACCGGCATGGCACGGCATGGCACCGGCATGGCACGGCATGGCACCGGCATGGCACGGCATCGCACCGGCATGGCACGGCATGGCACCGGCATGGCACGGCATGGCACCGGCATGGCACCGGCATGGCACGGCATGGCACGGCATGGCACGGCATTGAATGGCATGGAAGGGCATGGAATGGCATGGAATGGCATGGAATGGCATGGAATGGCATGGAATGGCATGGAATGGCATGGAATGGCATGGAATGGCATGGAATGGCATGGAATGGCATGGAATGGCATGGAATGGCATGGAATGGCATGGAATGGCATGGAATGGCATGGAATGGCATGGAATGGCATGGAATGGCATGGAATGGCATGGAATGGCATGGAATGGCATGGAATGGCATGGAATGGCATGGAATGGCATGGAATGGCATGGAATGGCATGGAATGGCATGGAATGGCATGGAATGGCATGGAATGGCATGGAATGGCATGGAATGGCATGGAATGGCATGGAATGGCATGGAATGGCATGGAATGGCATGGAATGGCATGGAATGGCATGGAATGGCATGGCACCGCATGGCACGGCATGGCACGGCATGGCACGGCATGGCACGGCATGGCACGGCATGGCACGGCATGGCACGGCATGGCACCGGCATGGCACGCCATGGCACGGCATGGCACGGCATTGAATGGCATGGAATGGCATGGAATGGCATGGAATGGCATGGCACCGCATGGCACGGCATGGCACGGCATGGCACGGCATAGCACGGCATGGCACCGGCATGGCACCGGCATGGCACCGGCATGGCACCGGCATGGCACGGCATGGCACCGGCATGGCACGGCATGGCACCGGCATGGCACGGCATGGCACCGGCATGGCACGGCATGGCACCGGCATGGCACGGCATGGCACCGGCATGGCACCGGCATGGCCCGGCATGGCACCGGCATGGCACGGCATGGCACCGGCATGGCACGGCATGGCACCGGCATGGCACGGCATGGCACCGGCATGGCACGGCATGGCACCGGCATGGCACGGCATGGCACCGGCATGGCACAGCATGGCACCGGCATGGCACGGCATGGCACCGGCATGGCACGGCATGGCACCGGCATGGCACCGGCATGGCACGGCATGGCACGGCATGGCACGGCATGGCACGGCATTGAATGGCATGGCACGGCATTGAATGGCATGGAATGGCATGGAATGGCATGGCACCGCATGGCACGGCATGGCACGGCATGGCACGGCATGGCACGGCATGGCACGGCATGGCACGGCATGGCACGGCATTGAATGGCACGGAATGGCACGGCATGGCACGGCATGGCACGGCATGGCACCGCATTGAGTGGCATGGAATGGCATGGAATGGCATGGAATGGCATGGACTGGCATGGACTGGCATGGACTGGCATGGAATGGCATGGAATGGCATGGCACGGCATGGCACGGCATGGCACCGGCATGGCACGGCATGGCACCGGCATGGCACGGCATGGCACGGCATGGCACGGCATGGCACCGGCATGGCACGGCATGGCACGGCATGGCACGGCATGGCACCGGCATGGCACGGCATGGCACGGCATGGCACGGCATGGCACGGCATGGAATGGCATGGAATGGCATGGAATGGCATGGAATGGCATGGAATGGCATGGAATGGCATGGAATGGCATGGAATGGCATGGAATGGCATGGAATGGCATGGAATGGCATGGAATGGCATGGAATGGCATGGAATGGCATGGAATGGCATGGAATGGCATGGAATGACATGGAATGGCATGGAATGGCATGGAATGGCATGGAATGGCATGGCACGGCATGGCACGGCATGGCACCGGCATGGCACGGCATGGCACCGGCATGGCACGGCATGGCACCGGCATGGCACGGCATGGCACCGGCATGGCACGGCATGGCACCGGCATGGCACGGCATGGCACGGCATGGCACGGCATGGCACCGGCATGGCACGGCATGGCACCGGCATGGCACGGCATGGCACCGGCATGGCACGGCATGGCACCGGCATGGCACGGCATGGCACCGGCATGGCACGGCATGGCACCGGCATGGCACGGCATGGCACCGGCATGGCACGGCATGGCACCGGCATGGCACGGCATGGCACCGGCATGGCACGGCATGGCACCGGCATGGCACGGCATGGCACCGGCATGGCACGGCATGGCACGGCATGGCACCGGCATGGCACGGCATGGCACCGGCATGGCACGGCATGGCACCGGCATGGCACGGCATGGCACCGGCATGGCACGGCATGGCACCGGCATGGCACGGCATGGCACCGGCATGGCACGGCATGGCACCGGCATGGCACGGCATCGCACCGGCATGGCACGGCATCGCACCGGCATGGCACGGCATGGCACCGGCATGGCACGGCATGGCACCGGCATGGCACGGCATGGCACCGGCATGGCACGGCATGGCACCGGCATGGCACGGCATCGCACCGGCATGGCACGGCATGGCACCGGCATGGCACCGGCATGGCACGGCATGGCACCGGCATGGCACGGCATGGCACCGGCATGGCACGGCATGGCACCGGCATGGCACGGCATGGCACGGCACGGCACCGGCATGGCACGGCATGGCACCGGCATGGCACGGCATGGCACGGCACGGCACCGGCATGGCACGGCATGGCACCGGCATGGCACGGCATGGCACGGCATGGCACCGGCATGGCACGGCATGGCACCGGCATGGCACGGCATGGCACCGGCATGGCACGGCATGGCACCGGCATGGCACGGCTTGGCACCGGCATGGCACGGCATGGCACCGGCATGGCACGGCATGGCACCGGCATGGCACGGCATGGCACCGGCATGGCACGGCATGGCACGGCATAGCACCGGCATGGCACGGCATGGCACCGGCATGGCACGGCATGGCACCGGCATGGCACGGCATGGCACCGGCATGGCACGGCATGGCACCGGCATGGCACGGCATGGCACCGGCATGGCACGGCATGGCACCGGCATGGCACGGCATGGCACCGGCATGGCACGGCATGGCACCGGCATGGCACGGCATGGCACCGGCATGGCACGGCATGGCACGGCATGGCACGGCATGGCACCGGCATGGCACGGCATGGCACCGGCATGGCACGGCATGGCACCTGCATGGCACGGCATGGCACCGGCATGGCACCGGCATGGCACGGCATGGCACGGCATGGCACGGCATGGCACGGCATTGAATGGCATGGCACGGCATTGAATGGCATGGAATGGCATGGAATGGCATGGCACCGCATGGCACGGCATGGCACGGCATGGCACGGCATGGCACGGCATGGCACGGCATGGCACGGCATGGCACGGCATTGAATGGCACGGAATGGCACGGCATGGCACGGCATGGCACGGCATGGCACCGCATTGAGTGGCATGGAATGGCATGGAATGGCATGGAATGGCATGGACTGGCATGGACTGGCATGGACTGGCATGGAATGGCATGGAATGGCATGGCACGGCATGGCACGGCATGGCACCGGCATGGCACGGCATGGCACCGGCATGGCACGGCATGGCACGGCATGGCACGGCATGGCACCGGCATGGCACGGCATGGCACGGCATGGCACGGCATGGCACCGGCATGGCACGGCATGGCACGGCATGGCACGGCATGGCACGGCATGGAATGGCATGGAATGGCATGGAATGGCATGGAATGGCATGGAATGGCATGGAATGGCATGGAATGGCATGGAATGGCATGGAATGGCATGGAATGGCATGGAATGGCATGGAATGGCATGGAATGACATGGAATGGCATGGAATGGCATGGAATGGCATGGAATGGCATGGCACGGCATGGCACGGCATGGCACCGGCATGGCACGGCATGGCACCGGCATGGCACGGCATGGCACCGGCATGGCACGGCATGGCACCGGCATGGCACGGCATGGCACCGGCATGGCACGGCATGGCACCGGCATGGCACGTCATGGCACCGGCATGGCACGGCATGGCACCGGCATGGCACGGCATGGCACCGGCATGGCACGGCATGGCACCGGCATGGCACGGCATGGCACCGGCATGGCACGGCATGGCACGGCATGGCACCGGCATGGCACGGCATGGCACCGGCATGGCACGGCATGGCACCGGCATGGCACGGCATGGCACCGGCATGGCACGGCATGGCACCGGCATGGCACGGCATGGCACCGGCATGGCACGGCATGGCACCGGCATGGCACGGCATGGCACCGGCATGGCACGGCATGGCACCGGCATGGCACGGCATCGCACCGGCATGGCACGGCATGGCACCGGCATGGCACGGCATGGCACCGGCATGGCACGGCATGGCACCGGCATGGCACGGCATGGCACCGGCATGGCACGGCATGGCACCGCCATGGCACGGCATCGCACCGGCATGGCACGGCATGGCACCGGCATGGCACCGGCATGGCACGGCATGGCACCGGCATGGCACGGCATGGCACCGGCATGGCACGGCATGGCACGGCACGGCACCGGCATGGCACGGCATGGCACCGGCATGGCACGGCATGGCACGGCACGGCACCGGCATGGCACGGCATGGCACCGGCATGGCACGGCATGGCACGGCATGGCACCGGCATGGCACGGCATGGCACCGGCATGGCACGGCATGGCACCGGCATGGCACGGCATGGCACCGGCATGGCACGGCATGGCACCGGCATGGCACGGCATGGCACCGGCATGGCACGGCATGGCACCGGCATGGCACGGCATGGCACGGCATAGCACCGGCATGGCACGGCATGGCACCGGCATGGCACGGCATGGCACCGGCATGGCACGGCATGGCACCGGCATGGCACGGCATGGCACCGGCATGGCACGGCATGGCACCGGCATGGCACGGCATGGCACCGGCATGGCACGGCATGGCACCGGCATGGCACGGCATGGCACCGGCATGGCACGGCATGGCACGGCATGGCACGGCATGGCACGGCATGGCACCGGCATGGCACGGCATGGCACCGGCATGGCACGGCATGGCACCGGCATGGCACGGCATGGCACCGGCATGGCACGGCATGGCACCGGCATGGCACCGGCATGGCACGCCATGGCACGGCATGGCACGCCATGGCACGGCATGGCACGGCATTGAATGGCATGGAATGGCATGGAATGGCATGGAATGGCATGGAATGGCATGGAATGGCATGGAATGGCATGGCACCGCATGGAATGGCATGGCACCGCATGGCACGGCATGGCACCGGCATGGCACCGGCATGGCACGGCATGGAATGGCATGGAATGGCATGGAATGGCATGGAATGGCATGGAATGGCATGGAATGGCATGGAATGGCATGGAATGGCATGGAATGGCATGGAATGGCATGGAATGGCATGGAATGGCATGGAATGGCATGGAATGGCATGGAATGGCATGGAATGGCATGGAATGGCATGGAATGGCATGGAATGGCATGGAATGGCATGGAATGGCATGGAATGGCATGGAATGGCATGGAATGGCATGGAATGGCATGGAATGGCATGGAATGGCATGGAATGGCATGGAATGGCATGGAATGGCATGGAATGGCATGGAATGGCATGGAATGGCATGGAATGGCATGGAGTGGCATGGAATGGCATGGCACCGGCATGGCACGGCATGGCACCGGCATGGCACGGCATGGCACCGGCATGGCACGGCATGGCACCGGCATGGCACGGCATGGCACCGGCATGGCACGGCATGGCACCGGCATGGCACGGCATGGCACCGGCATGGCACGGCATGGCACCGGCATGGCACGGCATGGCACCGGCATGGCACCGGCATGGCACGCCATGGCACGGCATGGCACGGCATTGAATGGCATGGAATGGCATGGAATGGCATGGAATGGCATGGCACCGCATGGAATGGCATGGCACCGCATGGCACGGCATGGCACCGGCATGGCACGGCATGGCACCGGCATGGCACCGGCATGGCACCGGCATGGCACCGGCATGGCACCGGCATGGCACGGCATGGCACGGCATGGAATGGCATGGAATGGCATGGAATGGCATGGAATGGCATGGAATGGCATGGAATGGCATGGAATGGCATGGAATGGCATGGAATGGCATGGAATGGCATGGAATGGCATGGAATGGCATGGAATGGCATGGAATGGCATGGAATGGCATGGAATGGCATGGAATGGCATGGAATGGCATGGAATGGCATGGAATGGCATGGAATGGCATGGAATGGCATGGAATGGCATGGAATGGCATGGAATGGCATGGAATGGCATGGAATGGCATGGAATGGCATGGAATGGCATGGAATGGCATGGAATGGCATGGAATGGCATGGAATGGCATGGAATGGCATGGAATGGCATGGAATGGCATGGAATGGCATGGAATGGCATGGAATGGCATGGAATGGCATGGAATGGCATGGAATGGCATGGAATGGCATGGAATGGCATGGAATGGCATGGAATGGCATGGAATGGCATGGAATGGCATGGAATGGCATGGAATGGCATGGAATGGCATGGAATGGCATGGAATGGCATGGAATGGCATGGAATGGCATGGAATGGCATGGAATGGCATGGAATGGCATGGAATGGCATGGAATGGCATGGAATGGCATGGAATGGCATGGAATGGCATGGAATGGCATGGAATGGCATGGAATGGCATGGAATGGCATGGAATGGCATGGAATGGCATGGAATGGCATGGAATGGCATGGAATGGCATGGAATGGCATGGAATGGCATGGAATGGCATGGAATGGCATGGAATGGCATGGAATGGCATGGAATGGCATGGAATGGCATGGAATGGCATGGAATGGCATGGAATGGCATGGAATGGCATGGAATGGCATGGAATGGCATGGAATGGCATGGAATGGCATGGAATGGCACGGAATGGCATGGAATGGCACGGCATGGCACGGCATGGCACCGCATTGAGTGGCATGGAATGGCATGGACTGGCATGGACTGGCATGGAATGGCATGGAATGGCATGGCACGGCATGGCACGGCATGGCACCGGCATGGCACGGCATGGCACCGGCATGGCACGGCATGGCACCGGCATGGCACGGCATGGCACCGGCATGGCACGGCATGGCACCGGCATGGCAAGGCATGGCACCGGCATGGCACGGCATGGCACCGGCATGGCACGGCATGGCACCGGCATGGCACGGCATGGCACCGGCATGGCACGGCATGGCACCGGCATGGCACGGCATGGCACCGGCATGGCACGGCATCGCACCGGCATGGCACGGCATGGCACCGGCATGGCACGGCATGGCACCGGCATGGCACCGGCATGGCACGGCATTGAATGGCATGGAATGGCATGGAATGGCATGGAATGGCATGGAATGGCATGGAATGGCATGGAATGGCATGGAATGGCATGGAATGGTATGGAATGGCATGGAATGGCATGGAATGGCATGGAATGGCATGGAATGGCATGGAATGGCATGGAATGGCATGGAATGGCATGGAATGGCATGGAATGGCATGGAATGGCATGGAATGGCATGGAATGGCATGGAATGGCATGGAATGGCATGGAATGGCATGGAATGGCATGGAATGGCATGGAATGGCATGGAATGGCATGGAATGGCATGGAATGGCATGGAATGGCATGGAATGGCATGGAATGGCATGGAATGGCATGGAATGGCATGGAATGGCATGGAATGGCATGGAATGGCATGGACTGGCATGGAATGGCATGGAATGGCATGGCACGGCATGGCACGGCATGGCACCGGCATGGCACGGCATGGCACCGGCATGGCACGGCATGGCACCGGCATGGCACGGCATGGCACGGCATGGCACCGGCGTGGCACGGCATGGCACCGGCATGGCACGGCATGGCACCGGCATGGCACGGCATGGCACGGCATGGCACGGCATGGCACGGCATGGCACGGCATGGAATGGCATGGAATGGCATGGAATGGCATGGAATGGCATGGAATGGCATGGAATGGCATGGAATGGCATGGAATGGCATGGAATGGCATGGAATGGCATGGAATGGCATGGAATGGCATGGAATGGCATGGAATGGCATGGAATGGCATGGAATGGCATGGAATGGCATGGAATGGCATGGAATGGCATGGAATGGCATGGAATGGCATGGAATGGCATGGAATGGCATGGAATGGCATGGAATGGCATGGAATGGCATGGAATGGCATGGAATGGCATGGAATGGCATGGAATGGCATGGAATGGCATGGAATGGCATGGAATGGCATGGAATGGCATGGAATGGCATGGAATGGCATGGAATGGCATGGAATGGCATGGAACGGCATGGCACGGCATGGCACCGGCATGGCACGGCATGGCACGGCATTGAATGGCATGGAATGGCATGGAATGGCATGGAATGGCATGGAATGGCATGGAATGGCATGGAATGGCATGGAATGGCATGGAATGGCATGGAATGGCATGGAATGGCATGGAATGGCATGGAATGGCATGGAATGGCATGGAATGGCATGGAATGGCATGGAATGGCATGGAATGGCATGGAATGGCATGGAATGGCATGGAATGGCATGGAATGGCATGGAATGGCATGGAATGGCATGGAATGGCATGGAATGGCATGGAATGGCATGGAATGGCATGGAATGGCATGGAATGGCATGGAATGGCATGGAATGGCATGGAATGGCATGGAATGGCATGGAATGGCATGGAATGGCATGGAATGGCATGGAATGGCATGGAATGGCATGGAATGGCATGGAATGGCATGGAATGGCATGGAATGGCATGGAATGGCATGGAATGGCATGGAATGGCATGGAATGGCATGGAATGGCATGGAATGGCATGGAATGGCATGGAATGGCATGGAATGGCATGGAATGGCATGGAATGGCATGGAATGGCATGGAATGGCATGGAATGGCATGGAATGGCATGGAATGGCATGGAATGGCATGGAATGGCATGGAATGGCATGGAATGGCATGGAATGGCATGGAATGGCATGGAATGGCATGGAATGGCATGGAATGGCATGGAATGGCATGGAATGGCATGGAATGGCATGGAATGGCATGGACTGGCATGGACTGGCATGGACTGGCATGGAATGGCATGGAATGGCATGGAATGGCATGGAATGGCATGGCACGGCATGGCACGGCATGGCACCGGCATGGCACGGCATGGCACGGCATGGCACCGGCGTGGCACGGCATGGCACCGGCATGGCACGGCATGGCACCGGCATGGCACCGGCATGGCACGGCATGGCACGGCATGGCACCGGCATGGCACCGGCATGGCACCGGCATGGCACGGCATGGCACGGCATGGCACGGCATGGCACCGGCATGGCACGGCATGGCACGGCATGGCACGGCATTGAATGGCATGGAATGGCATGGAATGGCATGGAATGGCATGGCACCGCATGGAATGGCATGGCACCGCATGGCACGGCATGGCACCGGCATGGCACGGCATGGCACCGGCATGGCACCGGCATGGCACCGGCATGGCACCGGCATGGCACCGGCATGGCACGGCATGGCACGGCATGGAATGGCATGGAATGGCATGGAATGGCATGGAATGGCATGGAATGGCATGGAATGGCATGGAATGGCATGGAATGGCATGGAATGGCATGGAATGGCATGGAATGGCATGGAATGGCATGGAATGGCATGGAATGGCATGGAATGGCATGGAATGGCATGGAATGGCATGGAATGGCATGGAATGGCATGGAATGGCATGGAATGGCATGGAATGGCATGGAATGGCATGGAATGGCATGGAATGGCATGGAATGGCATGGAATGGCATGGAATGGCATGGAATGGCATGGAATGGCATGGAATGGCATGGAATGGCATGGAATGGCATGGAATGGCATGGAATGGCATGGAATGGCATGGAATGGCATGGAATGGCATGGAATGGCACGGAATGGCATGGAATGGCACGGCATGGCACGGCATGGCACCGCATTGAGTGGCATGGAATGGCATGGACTGGCATGGACTGGCATGGAATGGCATGGAATGGCATGGCACGGCATGGCACGGCATGGCACCGGCATGGCACGGCATGGCACCGGCATGGCACGGCATGGCACCGGCATGGCAAGGCATGGCACCGGCATGGCACGGCATGGCACCGGCATGGCACGGCATGGCACCGGCATGGCACGGCATGGCACCGGCATGGCACGGCATGGCACCGGCATGGCACGGCATGGCACCGGCATGGCACGGCATCGCACCGGCATGGCACGGCATGGCACCGGCATGGCACGGCATGGCACCGGCATGGCACCGGCATGGCACGGCATTGAATGGCATGGAATGGCATGGAATGGCATGGAATGGCATGGAATGGCATGGAATGGCATGGAATGGTATGGAATGGCATGGAATGGCATGGAATGGCATGGAATGGCATGGAATGGCATGGAATGGCATGGAATGGCATGGAATGGCATGGAATGGCATGGAATGGCATGGAATGGCATGGAATGGCATGGAATGGCATGGAATGGCATGGAATGGCATGGAATGGCATGGAATGGCATGGAATGGCATGGAATGGCATGGAATGGCATGGAATGGCATGGAATGGCATGGAATGGCATGGAATGGCATGGAATGGCATGGAATGGCATGGAATGGCATGGAATGGCATGGAATGGCATGGAATGGCATGGAATGGCATGGAATGGCATGGAATGGCATGGACTGGCATGGAATGGCATGGAATGGCATGGCACGGCATGGCACGGCATGGCACCGGCATGGCACGGCATGGCACCGGCATGGCACGGCATGGCACCGGCATGGCACGGCATGGCACGGCATGGCACCGGCGTGGCACGGCATGGCACCGGCATGGCACGGCATGGCACCGGCATGGCACGGCATGGCACCGGCATGGCACGGCATGGCACGGCATGGCACGGCATGGCACGGCATGGCACGGCATGGAATGGCATGGAATGGCATGGAATGGCATGGAATGGCATGGAATGGCATGGAATGGCATGGAATGGCATGGAATGGCATGGAATGGCATGGAATGGCATGGAATGGCATGGAATGGCATGGAATGGCATGGAATGGCATGGAATGGCATGGAATGGCATGGAATGGCATGGAATGGCATGGAATGGCATGGAATGGCATGGAATGGCATGGAATGGCATGGAATGGCATGGAATGGCATGGAATGGCATGGAATGGCATGGAATGGCATGGAATGGCATGGAATGGCATGGAATGGCATGGAATGGCATGGAATGGCATGGAATGGCATGGAATGGCATGGAATGGCATGGAATGGCATGGAATGGCATGGAATGGCATGGAATGGCATGGAATGGCATGGAATGGCATGGAATGGCATGGAATGGCATGGAATGGCATGGAACGGCATGGCACGGCATGGCACCGGCATGGCACGGCATGGCACGGCATTGAATGGCATGGAATGGCATGGAATGGCATGGAATGGCATGGAATGGCATGGAATGGCATGGAATGGCATGGAATGGCATGGAATGGCATGGAATGGCATGGAATGGCATGGAATGGCATGGAATGGCATGGAATGGCATGGAATGGCATGGAATGGCATGGAATGGCATGGAATGGCATGGAATGGCATGGAATGGCATGGAATGGCATGGAATGGCATGGAATGGCATGGAATGGCATGGAATGGCATGGAATGGCATGGAATGGCATGGAATGGCATGGAATGGCATGGAATGGCATGGAATGGCATGGAATGGCATGGAATGGCATGGAATGGCATGGAATGGCATGGAATGGCATGGAATGGCATGGAATGGCATGGAATGGCATGGAATGGCATGGAATGGCATGGAATGGCATGGAATGGCATGGAATGGCATGGAATGGCATGGAATGGCATGGAATGGCATGGAATGGCATGGAATGGCATGGAATGGCATGGAATGGCATGGAATGGCATGGAATGGCATGGAATGGCATGGAATGGCATGGAATGGCATGGACTGGCATGGACTGGCATGGACTGGCATGGACTGGCATGGAATGGCATGGAATGGCATGGAATGGCATGGAATGGCATGGAATGGCATGGCACGGCATGGCACGGCATGGCACCGGCATGGCACGGCATGGCACGGCATGGCACCGGCGTGGCACGGCATGGCACCGGCATGGCACCGGCATGGCACCGGCATGGCACGGCATGGCACGGCATGGCACCGGCATGGCACCGGCATGGCACCGGCATGGCACGGCATGGCACGGCATGGCACGGCATGGCACCGGCATGGCACGGCATGGCACCGGCATGGCACGGCATGGCACCGGCATGGCACGGCATGGCACCGGCATGGCACGGCATGGCACCGGCATGGCACGGCATGGCACGGCATGGCACCGGCATGGCACGGCATGGCACGGCATGGCACCGCCATGGCACGGCATGGCACCGGCATGGCACGGCAAGGCACCGGCATGGCACGGCATGGCACGGCATGGCACCGGCATGGCACGGCATGGCACGGCATGGCACCGGCATGGCACGGCATGGCACCGGCATGGCACGGCATGGCACGGCATGGCACCGGCATGGCACCGGCATGGCACGGCATGGCACCGGCATGGCACGGCATGGCACCGGCATGGAATGGCATGGAATGGCATGGAATGGCATGGAATGACATGGAATGGCATGGAATGACATGGAATGGCATGGAATGGCATGGAATGGCATGGAATGGCATGGAATGGCATGGAATGGCATGGAATGGCATGGAATGGCATGGAATGGCATGGAATGGCATGGAATGGCATGGACTGGCATGGAATGGCATGGAATGGCATGGCACGGCATGGCACGGCATGGCACCGGCATGGCACGGCATGGCACCGGCATGGCACGGCATGGCACCGGCATGGCACGGCATGGCACGGCATGGCACCGGCGTGGCACGGCATGGCACCGGCATGGCACGGCATGGCACCGGCATGGCACGGCATGGCACCGGCATGGCACGGCATGGCACGGCATGGCACGGCATGGCACGGCATGGAATGGCATGGCACGGCATGGAATGGCATGGAATGGCATGGAATGGCATGGAATGGCATGGAATGGCATGGAATGGCATGGAATGGCATGGAATGGCATGGAATGGCATGGAATGGCATGGAATGGCATGGAATGGCATGGAATGGCATGGAATGGCATGGAATGGCATGGAATGGCATGGAATGGCATGGAATGGCATGGAATGGCATGGAATAGCATGGAATGGCATGGAATGGCATGGAATGGCATGGAATGGCATGGAATGGCATGGAATGGCATGGAATGGCATGGAATGGCATGGAATGGCATGGAATGGCATGGAATGGCATGGAACGGCATGGCACGGCATGGCACCGGCATGGCACGGCATGGCACGGCATTGAATGGCATGGAATGGCATGGAATGGCATGGAATGGCATGGAATGGCATGGAATGGCATGGAATGGCATGGAATGGCATGGAATGGCATGGAATGGCATGGAATGGCATGGAATGGCATGGAATGGCATGGAATGGCATGGAATGGCATGGAATGGCATGGAATGGCATGGAATGGCATGGAATGGCATGGAATGGCATGGAATGGCATGGAATGGCATGGAATGGCATGGAATGGCATGGAATGGCATAGAATGGCATGGAATGGCATGGAATGGCATGGACTGGCATGGACTGGCATGGACTGGCATGGAATGGCATGGAATGGCATGGCACGGCATGGCACCGGCATGGCACGGCATGGCACGGCATGGCACGGCATGGCACCGGCGTGGCACGGCATGGCACCGGCATGGCACGGCATGGCACCGGCATGGCACGGCATGGCACCGGCATGGCACGGCATGGCACCGGCATGGCACGGCATGGCACGGCATGGCACGGCATGGCACGGCATGGAATGGCATGGAATGGCATGGAATGGCATGGAATGGCATGGAATGGCATGGAATGGCATGGAATGGCATGGAATAGCATGGAATGGCACGGCATGGCACGGCATGGCACGGCATGGCACCGGCATGGCACGGCATGGCACCGGCATGGCACGGCATGGCACCGGGATGGCACCGACATGGCACGGCATGGCACCGGCATGGCACGGCAAGGCACCGGCATGGCACGGCATGGCACGGCATGGCACCGGCATGGCACGGCATGGCACGGCATGGCACCGGCATGGCACGGCATGGCACCGGCATGGCACGGCATGGCACCGGCATGGCACGGCATGGCACCGGCATGGCACGGCATGGCACGGCATGGCACCGGCATGGCACCGGCATGGCACGGCATGGCACCGGCATGGCACGGCATGGCACCGGCATGGCACCGGCATGGCACGGCATGGAATGGCATGGAATGGCATGGAATGGCATGGAATGACATGGAATGGCATGGAATGACATGGAATGGCATGGAATGGCATGGAATGGCATGGAATGGCATGGAATGGCATGGAATGGCATGGAATGGCATGGAATGGCATGGAATGGCATGGACTGGCATGGAATGGCATGGAATGGCATGGCACGGCATGGCACGGCATGGCACCGGCATGGCACGGCATGGCACCGGCATGGCACGGCATGGCACGGCATGGCACGGCATGGCACGGCATGGCACCGGCGTGGCACGGCATGGCACCGGCATGGCACGGCATGGCACCGGCATGGCACGGCATGGCACCGGCATGGCACGGCATGGCACGGCATGGAATGGCATGGAATGGCATGGAATGGCATGGAATGGCATGGAATGGCATGGAATGGCATGGAATGGCATGGAATGGCATGGAATGGCATGGAATGGCATGGAATGGCATGGAATGGCATGGAATGGCATGGAATAGCATGGAATGGCATGGAATGGCATGGAATGGCATGGAATGGCATGGAATGGCATGGAATGGCATGGAATGGCATGGAATGGCATGGAATGGCATGGAATGGCATGGAATGGCATGGAATGGCATGGAATGGCATGGAATGGCATGGAATGGCATGGCACCGGCATGGCACGGCATGGCACGGCATTGAATGGCATGGAATGGCATGGAATGGCATGGAATGGCATGGAATGGCATGGAATGGCATGGAATGGCATGGAATGGCATGGAATGGCATGGAATGGCATGGAATGGCATGGAATGGCATGGAATGGCATGGAATGGCATGGAATGGCATGGAATGGCATGGAATGGCATGGAATGGCATGGAATGGCATGGAATGGCATGGAATGGCATGGAATGGCATGGAATGGCATGGAATGGCATGGAATGGCATGGAATGGCATGGAATGGCATGGAATGGCATGGAATGGCATGGAATGGCATGGAATGGCATGGAATGGCATGGAATGGCATGGAATGGCATGGAATGGCATGGAATGGCATGGAATGGCATGGAATGGCATGGAATGGCATGGAATGGCATGGAATGGCATGGAATGGCATGGAATGGCATGGAATGGCATGGAATGGCATGGAATGGCATGGAATGGCATGGAATGGCATGGACTGGCATGGACTGGCATGGACTGGCATGGAACGGCATGGAATGGCATGGCACGGCATGGCACCGGCATGGCACGGCATGGCACCGGCATGGCACGGCATGGCACCGGCATGGCACGGCATGGCACCGGCATGGCACGGCATGGCACGGCATGGCACGGCATGGCACGGCATGGAATGGCATGGAATGGCATGGAATGGCATGGAATGGCATGGAATGGCATGGAATGGCATGGAATGGCATGGAATGGCATGGAATGGCATGGAATGGCATGGAATGGAATGGCATGGAATGGCATGGAATGGCATGGAATGGCATGGAATGGCATGGAATGGCATGGAATGGCATGGAATGGCATGGAATGGCATGGAATGGCATGGAATAGCATGGAATGGCATGGAATGGCATGGAATGGCATGGAATGGCATGGAATGGCATGGAATGGCATGGAATGGCATGGAATGGCATGGAATGGCATGGAATGGCATGGAATGGCATGGAATGGCATGGAATGGCATGGCACGGCATGGCACCGGCATGGCACGGCATGGCACCGGCATGGCACGGCATGGCACGGCATGGCACCGGCATGGCACGGCATGGCACCGGCATGGCACGGCATGGCACCGGCATGGCACGGCATGGCACCGGCATGGCACGGCATGGCACCGGCATGGCACGGCATGGCACCGCATGGCACGGCATGGCAAGGCATGGCACGGCATGGAATGGCATGGAATGGCATGGAATGGCATGGAATGGCATGGAATGGCATGGAATGGCATGGAATGGCATGGAATGGCATGGAATGGCATGGCACGGCATGGCACCGGCATGGCACCGGCATGGCACGGCATGGCACGGCATGGCACCGGCATGGCACCGGCATGGCACGGCATGGCACCGGCATGGCACCGGCATGGCACGGCATGGCAAGGCATGGCACGGCATGGAATGGCATGGAATGGCATGGAATGGCATGGAATGGCATGGAATGGCATGGAATGGCATGGAATGGCATGGAATGGCATGGAATGGCATGGAATGGCATGGAATGGCATGGAATGGCATGGAATGGCATGGAATGGCATGGAATGGCATGGAATGGCATGGAATGGCATGGAATGGCATGGAATGGCATGGAATGGCATGGAATGGCATGGAATGGCATGGAATGGCATGGAATGGCATGGAATGGCATGGAATGGCATGGAATGGCATGGAATGGCATGGAATGGCATGGAATGGCATGGAATGGCATGGAATGGCATGGAATGGCATGGAATGGCATGGAATGGCATGGAATGGCATGGAATGGCATGGAATGGCATGGAATGGCATGGAATGGCATGGAATGGCATGGAATGGCATGGAATGGCATGGAATGGCATGGAATGGCATGGAATGGCATGGAATGGCATGGAATGGCATGGAATGGCATGGAATGGCATGGAATGGCATGGAATGGCATGGAATGGCATGGAATGGCATGGAATGGCATGGAATGGCATGGAATGGCATGGAATGGCATGGAATGGCATGGAATGGCATGGAATGGCATGGAATGGCATGGAATGGCATGGAATGGCATGGAATGGCATGGAATGGCATGGAATGGCATGGAATGGCATGGAATGGCATGGAATGGCATGGAATGGCATGGAATGGCATGGAATGGCATGGAATGGCATGGAATGGCATGGAATGGCATGGAATGGCATGGAATGGCATGGAATGGCATGGAATGGCATGGAATGGCATGGAATGGCATGGAATGGCATGGAATGGCATGGAATGGCATGGAATGGCATGGAATGGCATGGAATGGCATGGAATGGCATGGAATGGCATGGAATGGCATGGAATGGCATGGAATGGCATGGAATGGCATGGAATGGCATGGAATGGCATGGCACCGCATGGCACGGCATGGCACCGGCATGGCACGGCATGGCACCGGCATGGCACGGCATGGCACCGGCATGGCACGGCATGGCACCGGCATGGCACGGCATGGCACCGGCATGGCACGGCATGGCACCGGCATGGCACGGCATGGCACCGGCATGGCACCGGCATGGCACCGGCATGGCACGGCATGGCACCGGCATGGCACCGGCATGGCACGGCATGGCACCGGCATGGCACGTGGCACCGGCATGGCACGGCATGGCACCGGCATGGCACGGCATGGCACCGGCATGGCACGGCATGGCACCGGCATGGCACGGCATGGCACCGGCATGGCACGGCATGGCACCGGCATGGCACGGCATGGCACCGGCATGGCACCGGCATGGCACGGCATGGCACGGCATGGCACCGGCATGGCACGGCATGGCACCGGCATGGCACGGCATGGCACCGGCATGGCACGGCATGGCACCGGCATGGCACGGCATGGCACGGCATGGCACCGGCATGGCACGGCATGGCACCGGCATGGCACGGCATGGGACCGGCATGGCACGGCATGGCACCGGCATGGCACGGCATGGCACCGGCATGGCACGGCATGGCACCGGCATGGCACGGCATGGCACGGCATGGCACGGCATGGCACGGCATGTCACCGGTATGGCACGGCATGGCACCGGCATGGCACCGGCATGGCACCGGCATGGCACGGCATGGCAAGGCATGGCACGGCATGGCACGGCATGGAATGGCATGGAATGGCATGGAATGGCATGGAATGGCATGGAATGGCATGGAATGGCATGGAATGGCATGGAATGGCATGGAATGGCATGGAATGGCATGGAATGGCATGGAATGGCATGGAATGGCATGGAATGGCATGGAATGGCATGGAATGGCATGGAATGGCATGGAATGGCATGGAATGGCATGGAATGGCATGGAATGGCATGGAATGGCATGGAATGGCATGGAATGGCATGGAATGGCATGGAATGGCATGGAATGGCATGGAATGGCATGGAATGGCATGGAATGGCATGGAATGGCATGGAATGGCATGGAATGGCATGGAATGGCATGGAATGGCATGGAATGGCATGGAATGGCATGGAATGGCATGGAATGGCATGGAATGGCATGGAATGGCATGGAATGGCATGGAATGGCATGGAATGGCATGGAATGGCATGGAATGGCATGGAATGGCATGGAATGGCATGGAATGGCATGGAATGGCATGGAATGGCATGGAATGGCATGGAATGGCATGGAATGGCATGGAATGGCATGGAATGGCATGGAATGGCATGGAATGGCATGGAATGGCATGGAATGGCATGGAATGGCATGGAATGGCATGGAATGGCATGGAATGGCATGGAATGGCATGGAATGGCATGGAATGGCATGGAATGGCATGGAATGGCATGGAATGGCATGGAATGGCATGGAATGGCATGGAATGGCATGGAATGGCATGGAATGGCATGGAATGGCATGGAATGGCATGGAATGGCATGGAATGGCATGGAATGGCATGGAATGGCATGGAATGGCATGGAATGGCATGGAATGGCATGGAATGGCATGGAATGGCATGGAATGGCATGGAATGGCATGGAATGGCATGGAATGGCATGGAATGGCATGGAAATGGCATGGAATGGCATGGAATGGCATGGAATGGCATGGAATGGCATGGAATGGCATGGAATGGCATGGAATGGCATGGCACCGCATGGCACGGCATGGCACCGGCATGGCACGGCATGGCACCGGCATGGCACGGCATGGCACCGGCATGGCACGGGCATGGCACCGGCATGGCACGGCATGGCACCGGCATGGCACGGCATGGCACCGGCATGGCACGGCATGGCACCGGCATGGCACGGCATGGCACGGCACGGCACCGGCATGGCACGGCATGGCACCGGCATGGCACGGCATGGCACGGCACGGCACCGGCATGGCACGGCATGGCACCGGCATGGCACCGGCATGGCACGGCATGGCACCGGCATGGCACCGGCATGGCACGGCATGGCACCGGCATGGCACGGCATGGCACGGCATGGCACGGCATGGCACGGCATGGCACGGCATGGCACGGCATTGAATGGCATGGAATGGCATGGAATGGCATGGAATGGCATGGAATGGCATGGAATGGCATGGAATGGCATGGAATGGCATGGAATGGCATGGAATGGCATGGAATGGCATGGCACCGCATGGCACGGCATGGCACGGCATGGCACGGCATGGCACGGCATGTCACGGCATGGCACCGGCATGGCACGGCATGGCACCGGCATGGCACGGCATGGCACGCCATGGCACGGCATGGCACGGCATTGAATGGCATGGAATGGCATGGAATGGCATGGAATGGCATGGCACCGCATGGCACGGCATGGCACGGCATGGCACGGCATAGCACGGCATGGCACCGGCATGGCACCGGCATGGCACCGGCATGGCACCGGCATGGCACGGCATGGCACCGGCATGGCACGGCATGGCACCGGCATGGCACGGCATGGCACCGGCATGGCACCGGCATGGCACGGCATGGCACCGGCATGGCACGGCATGGCACCGGCATGGCACGGCATGGCACGGCATGGCACCGGCATGGCACGGCATGGCACCGGCATGGCACAGCATGGCACCGGCATGGCACGGCATGGCACCGGCATGGCACGGCATGGCACCGGCATGGCACCGGCATGGCACGGCATGGCACGGCATGGCACGGCATTGAATGGCATGGCACGGCATTGAATGGCATGGAATGGCATGGAATGGCATGGCACGGCATGGCACGGCATGGCACGGCATGGCACGGCATGGCACGGCATGGCACGGCATGGCACGGCATGGCACGGCATGGCACGGCATGGCACGGCATGGCACGGCATGGCACGGCATGGCACGGCATGGCACGGCATGGCACGGCATGGCACGGCATGGCACGGCATTGAATGGCACGGAATGGCACGGCATTGAATGGCACGGAATGGCACGGCATGGCACGGCATGGCACGGCATGGCACGGCATGGCACCGCATTGAGTGGCATGGAATGGCATGGAATGGCATGGAATGGCATGGACTGGCATGGACTGGCATGGACTGGCGTGGAATGGCATGGAATGGCATGGCACGGCATGGCACGGCATGGCACCGGCATGGCACGGCATGGCACGGCATGGCACGGCATGGCACCGGCATGGCACGGCATGGCACCGGCATGGCACGGCATGGCACGGCATGGCACGGCATGGCACCGGCATGGCACGGCATGGCACGGCATGGAATGGCATGGAATGGCATGGAATGGCATGGAATGGCATGGAATGGCATGGAATGGCATGGAATGGCATGGAATGGCATGGAATGGCATGGAATGGCATGGAATGGCATGGAATGGCATGGAATGGCATGGAATGACATGGAATGGCATGGAATGGCATGGAATGGCATGGAATGGCATGGAATGGCATGGAATGGCATGGAATGGCATGGAATGGCATGGAATGGCATGGAATGGCATGGAATGGCATGGAATGACATGGAATGGCATGGAATGGCATGGAATGGCATGGAATGGCATGGCACGGCATGGCACGGCATGGCACCGGCATGGCACGGCATGGCACCGGCATGGCACGGCATGGCACCGGCATGGCACGGCATGGCACCGGCATGGCACGGCATGGCACCGGCATGGCACGGCATGGCACCGGCATGGCACGGCATGGCACCGGCATGGCACGGCATGGCACCGGCATGGCACGGCATGGCACCGGCATGGCACGGCATGGCACCGGCATGGCACGGCATGGCACCGGCATGGCACCGGCATGGCACGGCATGGCACCGGCATGGCACGGCATGGCACCGGCATGGCACGGCATGGCACCGGCATGGCACGGCATGGCACCGGCATGGCACGGCATGGCACGGCATGGCACCGGCATGGCACGGCATGGCACCGGCATGGCACGGCATGGCACCGGCATGGCACGGCATGGCACCGGCATGGCACGGCGTGGCACCGGCATGGCACGGCATGGCACCGGCATGGCACGGCATGGCACCGGCATGGCACGGCATGGCACCGGCATGGCACGGCATGGCACCGGCATGGCACGGCATGGCACCGGCATGGCACGGCATCGCACCGGCATGGCACGGCATGGCACCGGCATGGCACGGCATGGCACCGGCATGGCACGGCATGGCACCGGCATGGCACGGCATCGCACCGGCATGGCACGGCATGGCACCGGCATGGCACCGGCATGGCACGGCATGGCACCGGCATGGCACGGCATGGCACGGCACGGCACCGGCATGGCACGGCATGGCACCGGCATGGCACGGCATGGCACGGCACGGCACCGGCATGGCACGGCATGGCACCGGCATGGCACGGCATGGCACCGGCATGGCACGGCATGGCACCGGCATGGCACGGCATGGCACCGGCATGGCACGGCATGGCACCGGCATGGCACGGCATGGCACCGGCATGGCACGGCATGGCACCGGCATGGCACGGCATGGCACCGGCATGGCACGGCATGGCACCGGCATGGCACGGCATGGCACGGCATGGCACCGGCATGGCACGGCATGGCACCGGCATGGCACGGCATGGCACCGGCATGGCACGGCATGGCACCGGCATGGCACGGCATGGCACCGGCATGGCACGGCATGGCACCGGCATGGCACGGCATGGCACCGGCATGGCACGGCATGGCACCGGCATGGCACGGCATGGCACCGGCATGGCACGGCATGGCACCGGCATGGCACGGCATGGCACCGGCATGGCACGGCATGGCACCGGCATGGCACGGCATGGCACCGGCATGGCACCGGCATGGCACGGCATGGCACGGCATGGCACCGGCATGGCACGGCATGGCACGGCATGGCACCGGCATGGCACGGCATGGCACCGGCATGGCACGGCATGGCACCGGCATGGCACGGCATGGCACCGGCATGGCACGGCATGGCACCGGCATGGCACGGCATGGCACCGGCATGGCACGGCATGGCACCGGCATGGCACCGGCATGGCACGGCATGGCACGGCATGGCACCGGCATGGCACGGCATGGCACCGGCATGGCACGGCATGGCACGGCATGGCACCGGCATGGCACGGCATGGCACCGGCATGGCACGGCATGGCACCGGCATGGCACGGCATGGCACCGGCATGGCACGGCATGGCACCGGCATGGCACGGCATGGCACCGGCATGGCACGGCATGGCACGGCATGGAATGGCATGGAATGGCATGGAATGGCATGGAATGGCATGGAATGGCATGGAATGGCATGGAATGGCATGGAATGGCATGGAATGGCATGGAATGGCATGGAATGGCATGGAATGGCATGGAATGGCATGGAATGGCATGGAATGGCATGGAATGGCATGGAATGGCATGGAATGGCATGGAATGGCATGGAATGGCATGGAATGGCATGGAATGGCATGGAATGGCATGGAATGGCATGGAATGGCATGGAATGGCATGGAATGGCATGGAATAGCATGGAATGGCATGGAATGGCATGGAATGGCATGGAATGGCATGGAATGGCATGGAATGGCATGGAATGGCATGGAATGGCATGGAATGGCATGGAATGGCATGGAATGGCATCGAATGGCATGGCACGGCATGGCACCGGCATGGCACGGCATGGCACGGCATGGCACCGGCATGGCACCGGCATGGCACGGCATGGCACCGGCATGGCACGGCATGGCACCGGCATGGCACGGCATGGCACCGGCATGGCACGGCATGGCACCGGCATGGCACCGGCATGGCACCGGCATGGCACGGCATGGCACCGGCATGGCACGGCATGGCACCGGCATGGCACGGCATGGCACCGGCATGGCACGGCATGGCACCGGCATGGCACGGCATGGCACCGGCATGGCACGGCATGGCACCGGCATGGCACGGCATGGCACCGGCATGGCACGGCATGGCACCGGCATGGCAAGGCATGGCACCGGCATGGCACGGCATGGCACCGGCATGGCACGGCATGGCACCGGCATGGCACGGCATTGAATGGCATGGAATGGCATGGAATGGCATGGAATGGCATGGAATGGCATGGAATGGCATGGAATGGCATGGAATGGCATGGAATGGCATGGAATGGCATGGAATGGCATGGAATGGCATGGAATGGCATGGAATGGCATGGAATGGCATGGAATGGCATGGAATGGCATGGAATGGCATGGAATGGCATGGAATGGCATGGAATGGCATGGAATGGCATGGAATGGCATGGAATGGCATGGAATGGCATGGAATGGCATGGAATGGCATGGAATGGCATGGAATGGCATGGAATGGCATGGAATGGCATGGAATGGCATGGAATGGCATGGAATGGCATGGAATGGCATGGAATGGCATGGAATGGCATGGAATGGCATGGAATGGCATGGAATGGCATGGAATGGCATGGAATGGCATGGAATGGCATGGAACGGCATGGCACGGCATGGCACCGGCATGGCACGGCATGGCACGGCATTGAATGGCATGGAATGGCATGGAATGGCATGGAATGGCATGGAATGGCATGGAATGGCATGGAATGGCATGGAATGGCATGGAATGGCATGGAATGGCATGGAATGGCATGGAATGGCATGGAATGGCATGGAATGGCATGGAATGGCATGGAATGGCATGGAATGGCATGGAATGGCATGGAATGGCATGGAATGGCATGGAATGGCATGGAATGGCATGGAATGGCATGGAATGGCATGGAATGGCATGGAATGGCATGGAATGGCATGGAATGGCATGGAATGGCATGGAATGGCATGGAATGGCATGGAATGGCATGGAATGGCATGGAATGGCATGGAATGGCATGGAATGGCATGGAATGGCATGGAATGGCATGGAATGGCATGGAATGGCATGGAATGGCATGGAATGGCATGGAATGGCATGGAATGGCATGGAATGGCATGGAATGGCATGGAATGGCATGGAATGGCATGGAATGGCATGGAATGGCATGGAATGGCATGGAATGGCATGGAATGGCATGGAATGGCATGGAATGGCATGGAATGGCATGGAATGGCATGGAATGGCATGGAATGGCATGGAATGGCATGGAATGGCATGGAATGGCATGGAATGGCATGGAATGGCATGGAATGGCATGGAATGGCATGGCACGGCATGGCACCGGCGTGGCACGGCATGGCACCGGCATGGCACCGCATGGCACCGGCATGGCACGGCATGGCACGGCACGGCACCGGCATGGCACGGCATGGCACCGGCATGGCACGGCATGGCACGGCACGGCCCCGGCATGGCACGGCATGGCACCGGCATGGCACCGGCATGGCACGGCATGGCACCGGCATGGCACGGCATGGCACCGGCATGGCACGGCATGGCACCGGCATGGCACCGGCATGGCACGGCATGGCACCGGCATGGCACGGCATGGCACGGCATGGCACGGCATGGCACGGCATGGCACGGCATGGCACGGCATGGCACGGCATTGAATGGCATGGAATGGCATGGAATGGCATGGAATGGCATGGAATGGCATGGAATGGCATGGAATGGCATGGAATGGCATGGAATGGCATGGAATGGCATGGCACCGCATGGCACGGCATGGCACGGCATGGCACGGCATGGCACCGGCATGGCACGGCATGGCACCGGCATGGCACGGCATGGCACCGGCATGGCACGGCATGGCACCGGCATGGCACGGCATGGCACCGGCATGGCACGGCATGGCACCGGCATGGCACGGCATGGCACCGGCATGGCACGGCATGGCACCGGCATGGCACGCCATGGCACGGCATGGCACGGCATTGAATGGCATGGAATGGCATGGAATGGCATGGAATGGCATGGAATGGCATGGAATGGCATGGAATGGCATGGAATGGCATGGAATGGCATGGAATGGCATGGAATGGCATGGAATGGCATGGAATGGCATGGAATGGCATGGAATGGCATGGAATGGCATGGAATGGCATGGAATGGCATGGAATGGCATGGAATGGCATGGAATGGCATGGAATGGCATGGAATGGCATGGAATGGCATGGAATGGCATGGAATGGCATGGAATGGCATGGAATGGCATGGAATGGCATGGAATGGCATGGAATGGCATGGAATGGCATGGAATGGCATGGAATGGCATGGAATGGCATGGAATGGCATGGAATGGCATGGAATGGCATGGAATGGCATGGAATGGCATGGAATGGCATGGAATGGCATGGAATGGCATGGAATGGCATGGAATGGCATGGAATGGCATGGAATGGCATGGAATGGCATGGAATGGCATGGAATGGCATGGAATGGCATGGAATGGCATGGAATGGCATGGAATGGCATGGAATGGCATGGAATGGCATGGAATGGCATCGAATGGCATGGCACGGCATGGCACCGGCATGGCACGGCATGGCACGGCATGGCACCGGCATGGCACCGGCATGGCACGGCATGGCACCGGCATGGCACCGGCATGGCACCGGCATGGCACGGCATGGCACCGGCATGGCACCGGCATGGCACCGGCATGGCACCGGCATGGCACCGGCATGGCACGGCATGGCACGGCATGGCACCGGCATGGAATGGCATGGACTGGCATGGACTGGCATGGAATGGCATGGAATGGCATGGCACGGCATGGCACGGCATGGCACCGGCATGGCACGGCATGGCACCGGCATGGCACGGCATGGCACCGGCATGGCACGGCATGGCACCGGCATGGCACCGGCATGGCACGGCATGGCACGGCATGGCACGGCATTGAATGGCATGGCACGGCATTGAATGGCATGGAATGGCATGGAATGGCATGGCACCGCATGGCACGGCATGGCACGGCATGGCATGGAATGGCATGGCACCGCATGGCACGGCATGGCACGGCATGGCACGGCATGGCACGGCACGGAATGGCACGGCATGGCACGGCATGGAATGGCATGGACTGGCATGGACTGGCATGGACTGGCATGGAATGGCATGGAATGGCATGGCACGGCATGGCACGGCATGGCACGGCATGGCACGGCATGGCACCGGCATGGCACCGGCATGGCACGGCATGGCACCGGCATGGCACGGCATGGCACCGGCATGGCACGGCATGGCACCGGCATGGCACGGCATGGCACCGGCATGGCACGGCATGGCACCGGCATGGCACGGCATGGCACCGGCATGGCACGGCATGGCACCGGCATGGCACGGCATGGCACCGGCATGGCACGGCATGGCACGGCATGGCACGGCATGGCACCGGCATGGCACGGCATGGCACCGGCATGGCACGGCATGGCACCGGCATGGCACGGCATGGCACCGGCATGGCACGGCATCGCACCGGCATGGCACGGCATCGCACCGGCATGGCACGGCATGGCACCGGCATGGCACCGGCATGGCACGGCATTGAATGGCATGGAATGGCATTGAATGGCATGGAATGGCATGGAATGGCATGGAATGGCATGGAATGGCATGGAATGGCATGGAATGGCATGGAATGGCATGGAATGGCATGGAATGGCATGGAATGGCATGGAATGGCATGGAATGGCATGGAATGGCATGGAATGGCATGGAATGGCATGGAATGGCATGGAATGGCATGGAATGGCATGGAATGGCATGGAATGGCATGGAATGGCATGGAATGGCATGGAATGGCATGGAATGGCATGGAATGGCATGGAATGGCATGGAATGGCATGGAATGGCATGGAATGGCATGGAATGGCATGGAATGGCATGGAATGGCATGGAATGGCATGGCACGGCATGGCACCGGCATGGCACGGCATGGCACCGGCATGGCACCGGCATGGCACGGCATGGCACCGGCATGGCACCGGCATGGCACGGCATGGCACCGGCATGGCACGGCATGGCACCGGCATGGCACCGGCATGGCACGGCATGGCACCGGCATGGCACGGCATGGAATGGCATGGAATGGCATGGCACGGCATGGCACGGCATGGCACGGCATGGAATGGCATGGAATGGCATGGAATGGCATGGAATGGCATGGAATGGCATGGAATGGCATGGAATGGCATGGAATGGCATGGAATGGCATGGAATGGCATGGAATGGCATGGAATGGCATGGAATGGCATGGAATGGCATGGAATGGCATGGAATGGCATGGAATGGCATGGAATGGCATGGAATGGCATGGAATGGCATGGAATGGCATGGAATGGCATGGAATGGCATGGAATGGCATGGAATGGCATGGAATGGCATGGAATGGCATGGAATGGCATGGAATGGCATGGAATGGCATGGAATGGCATGGAATGGCATGGAATGGCATGGAATGGCATGGAATGGCATGGAATGGCATGGAATGGCATGGAATGGCATGGAATGGCATGGAATGGCATGGAATGGCATGGAATGGCATGGAATGGCATGGAATGGCATGGAATGGCATGGAATGGCATGGAATGGCATGGAATGGCATGGAATGGCATGGAATGGCATGGAATGGCATGGAATGGCATGGAATGGCATGGAATGGCATGGAATGGCATGGAATGGCATGGAATGGCATGGAATGGCATGGAATGGCATGGAATGGCATGGAATGGCATGGAATGGCATGGAATGGCATGAAATGGCATGGAATGGCATGGAATGGCATGGAATGGCATGGAATGGCATGGAATGGCATGGAATGGCATGGAATGGCATGGCACCGCATGGCACGGCATGGCACCGGCATGGCACGGCATGGCACCGGCATGGCACGGCATGGCACCGGCATGGCACGGCATGGCACCGGCATGGCACGGCATGGCACCGGCATGGCACGGCATGGCACCGGCATGGCACGGCATGGCACCGGCATGGCACGGCATGGCACGGCACGGCACCGGCATGGCACGGCATGGCACCGGCATGGCACGGCATGGCACGGCACGGCACCGGCATGGCACGGCATGGCACCGGCATGGCACCGGCATGGCACGGCATGGCACCGGCATGGCACCGGCATGGCACGGCATGGCACCGGCATGGCACGGCATGGCACGGCATGGCACGGCATGGCACGGCATGGCACGGCATGGCACGGCATGGCACGGCATTGAATGGCATGGAATGGCATGGAATGGCATGGAATGGCATGGAATGGCATGGAATGGCATGGAATGGCATGGAATGGCATGGAATGGCATGGAATGGCATGGCACCGCATGGCACGGCATGGCACGGCATGGCACGGCATGGCACGGCATGTCACGGCATGGCACCGGCATGGCACGGCATGGCACCGGCATGGCACGGCATGGCACGCCATGGCACGGCATGGCACGGCATTGAATGGCATGGAATGGCATGGAATGGCATGGAATGGCATGGCACCGCATGGCACGGCATGGCACGGCATGGCACGGCATAGCACGGCATGGCACCGGCATGGCACCGGCATGGCACCGGCATGGCACCGGCATGGCACGGCATGGCACCGGCATGGCACGGCATGGCACCGGCATGGCACGGCATGGCACCGGCATGGCACCGGCATGGCACGGCATGGCACCGGCATGGCACGGCATGGCACCGGCATGGCACGGCATGGCACGGCATGGCACCGGCATGGCACGGCATGGCACCGGCATGGCACAGCATGGCACCGGCATGGCACGGCATGGCACCGGCATGGCACGGCATGGCACCGGCATGGCACCGGCATGGCACGGCATGGCACGGCATGGCACGGCATTGAATGGCATGGCACGGCATTGAATGGCATGGAATGGCATGGAATGGCATGGCACGGCATGGCACGGCATGGCACGGCATGGCACGGCATGGCACGGCATGGCACGGCATGGCACGGCATGGCACGGCATGGCACGGCATGGCACGGCATGGCACGGCATGGCACGGCATGGCACGGCATGGCACGGCATGGCACGGCATGGCACGGCATGGCACGGCATGGCACGGCATTGAATGGCACGGAATGGCACGGCATTGAATGGCACGGAATGGCACGGCATGGCACGGCATGGCACGGCATGGCACGGCATGGCACCGCATTGAGTGGCATGGAATGGCATGGAATGGCATGGAATGGCATGGACTGGCATGGACTGGCATGGACTGGCGTGGAATGGCATGGAATGGCATGGCACGGCATGGCACGGCATGGCACCGGCATGGCACGGCATGGCACGGCATGGCACGGCATGGCACCGGCATGGCACGGCATGGCACCGGCATGGCACGGCATGGCACGGCATGGCACGGCATGGCACCGGCATGGCACGGCATGGCACGGCATGGAATGGCATGGAATGGCATGGAATGGCATGGAATGGCATGGAATGGCATGGAATGGCATGGAATGGCATGGAATGGCATGGAATGGCATGGAATGGCATGGAATGGCATGGAATGACATGGAATGGCATGGAATGGCATGGAATGGCATGGAATGGCATGGAATGGCATGGAATGGCATGGAATGGCATGGAATGGCATGGAATGGCATGGAATGGCATGGAATGGCATGGAATGACATGGAATGGCATGGAATGGCATGGAATGGCATGGAATGGCATGGCACGGCATGGCACGGCATGGCACCGGCATGGCACGGCATGGCACCGGCATGGCACGGCATGGCACCGGCATGGCACGGCATGGCACCGGCATGGCACGGCATGGCACCGGCATGGCACGGCATGGCACCGGCATGGCACGGCATGGCACCGGCATGGCACGGCATGGCACCGGCATGGCACGGCATGGCACCGGCATGGCACGGCATGGCACCGGCATGGCACGGCATGGCACCGGCATGGCACGGCATGGCACCGGCATGGCACCGGCATGGCACGGCATGGCACCGGCATGGCACGGCATGGCACCGGCATGGCACGGCATGGCACCGGCATGGCACGGCATGGCACCGGCATGGCACGGCATGGCACGGCATGGCACCGGCATGGCACGGCATGGCACCGGCATGGCACGGCATGGCACCGGCATGGCACGGTATGGCACCGGCATGGCACGGCGTGGCACCGGCATGGCACGGCATGGCACCGGCATGGCACGGCATGGCACCGGCATGGCACGGCATGGCACCGGCATGGCACGGCATGGCACCGGCATGGCACGGCATGGCACCGGCATGGCACGGCATGGCACCGGCATGGCACGGCATCGCACCGGCATGGCACGGCATGGCACCGGCATGGCACGGCATGGCACCGGCATGGCACGGCATGGCACCGGCATGGCACGGCATCGCACCGGCATGGCACGGCATGGCACCGGCATGGCACCGGCATGGCACGGCATGGCACCGGCATGGCACGGCATGGCACCGGCATGGCACGGCATGGCACCGGCATGGCACGGCATGGCACCGGCATGGCACGGCATGGCACGGCATGGCACCGGCATGGCACGGCATGGCACCGGCATGGCACGGCATGGCACCGGCATGGCACCGGCATGGCACGGCATGGCACCGGCATGGCACCGGCATGGCACGGCATGGCACCGGCATGGCACGGAATGGCACCGGCATGGCACGGCATGGCACCGGCATGGCACGGCATGGCACCGGCATGGCACGGCATGGCACCGGCATGGCACGGCATCGCACCGGCATGGCACGGCATGGCACCGGCATGGCACGGCATGGCACCGGCATGGCACCGGCATGGCACGGCATGGCACGGCATGGCACCGGCATGGCACGGCATGGCACGGCATTGAATGGCATGGAATGGCATGGAATGGCATGGAATGGCATGGAATGGCATGGAATGGCATGGAATGGCATGGAATGGCATGGAATGGCATGGAATGGCATGGAATGGCATGGAATGGCATGGAATGGCATGGAATGGCATGGAATGGCATGGAATGGCATGGAATGGCATGGAATGGCATGGAATGGCATGGAATGGCATGGAATGGCATGGAATGGCATGGAATGGCATGGAATGGCATGGAATGGCATGGAATGGCATGGAATGGCATGGAATGGCATGGAATGGCATGGAATGGCATGGAATGGCATGGAATGGCATGGAATGGCATGGACTGGCATGGACTGGCATGGACTGGCATGGAATGGCATGGAATGGCATGGCACGGCATGGCACGGCATGGCACCGGCATGGCACGGCATGGCACGGCATGGCACCGGCGTGGCACGGCATGGCACCGGCATGGCACGGCATGGCACCGGCATGGCACCGGCATGGCACGGCATGGCACGGCATGGCACGGCATGGCACGGCATGGCACGGCATGGAATGGCATGGAATGGCATGGAATGGCATGGAATGGCATGGAATGGCATGGAATGGCATGGAATGGCATGGAATGGCATGGAATGGCATGGAATGGCATGGAATGGCATGGAATGGCATGGAATGGCATGGAATGGCATGGAATGGCATGGAATGGCATGGAATGGCATGGAATGGCATGGAATGGCATGGAATGGCATGGAATGGCATGGAATAGCATGGAATGGCATGGAATGGCATGGAATGGCATGGAATGGCATGGAATGGCATGGAATGGCATGGAATGGCATGGAATGGCATGGAATGGCATGGAATGGCATGGAATGGCATGGAATGGCATGGAATGGCATGGAATGGCATGGAATGGCATGGCATGGAATGGCATGGCACGGCATGGCACCGGCATGGCACGGCATGGCACCGGCATGGCACGGCATGGCACGGCATGGCACGGCATGGCACGGCATTGAATGGCACGGAATGGCACGGCATTGAATGGCACGGAATGGCACGGCATGGCACGGCATGGCACGGCATGGCACGGCATGGCACCGCATTGAGTGGCATGGAATGGCATGGAATGGCATGGAATGGCATGGAATGGCATGGAATGGCATGGAATGGCATGGAATGGCATGGAATGGCATGGAATGGCATGGAATGGCATGGAATGGCATGGAATGGCATGGAATGGCATGGAACGGCATGGCACGGCATGGCACCGGCATGGCACGGCATGGCACGGCATTGAATGGCATGGAATGGCATGGAATGGCATGGAATGGCATGGAATGGCATGGAATGGCATGGAATGGCATGGAATGGCATGGAATGGCATGGAATGGCATGGAATGGCATGGAATGGCATGGAATGGCATGGAATGGCATGGAATGGCATGGAATGGCATGGAATGGCATGGAATGGCATGGAATGGCATGGAATGGCATGGAATGGCATGGAATGGCATGGAATGGCATGGAATGGCATGGAATGGCATGGAATGGCATGGAATGGCATGGAATGGCATGGAATGGCATGGAATGGCATGGAATGGCATGGAATGGCATGGAATGGCATGGAATGGCATGGAATGGCATGGAATGGCATGGAATGGCATGGAATGGCATGGAATGGCATGGAATGGCATGGAATGGCATGGAATGGCATGGAATGGCATGGAATGGCATGGAATGGCATGGAATGGCATGGAATGGCATGGAATGGCATGGAATGGCATGGAATGGCATGGAATGGCATGGAATGGCATGGAATGGCATGGAATGGCATGGAATGGCATGGAATGGCATGGAATGGCATGGAATGGCATGGAATGGCATGGAATGGCATGGAATGGCATGGAATGGCATGGCACGGCATGGCACCGGCGTGGCACGGCATGGCACCGGCATGGCACCGCATGGCACCGGCATGGCACGGCATGGCACGGCACGGCACCGGCATGGCACGGCATGGCACCGGCATGGCACGGCATGGCACGGCACGGCCCCGGCATGGCACGGCATGGCACCGGCATGGCACCGGCATGGCACGGCATGGCACCGGCATGGCACGGCATGGCACCGGCATGGCACGGCATGGCACCGGCATGGCACCGGCATGGCACGGCATGGCACCGGCATGGCACGGCATGGCACGGCATGGCACGGCATGGCACGGCATGGCACGGCATGGCACGGCATGGCACGGCATTGAATGGCATGGAATGGCATGGAATGGCATGGAATGGCATGGAATGGCATGGAATGGCATGGAATGGCATGGAATGGCATGGAATGGCATGGAATGGCATGGCACCGCATGGCACGGCATGGCACGGCATGGCACGGCATGGCACCGGCATGGCACGGCATGGCACCGGCATGGCACGGCATGGCACCGGCATGGCACGGCATGGCACCGGCATGGCACGGCATGGCACCGGCATGGCACGGCATGGCACCGGCATGGCACGGCATGGCACCGGCATGGCACGGCATGGCACCGGCATGGCACGCCATGGCACGGCATGGCACGGCATTGAATGGCATGGAATGGCATGGAATGGCATGGAATGGCATGGAATGGCATGGAATGGCATGGAATGGCATGGAATGGCATGGAATGGCATGGAATGGCATGGAATGGCATGGAATGGCATGGAATGGCATGGAATGGCATGGAATGGCATGGAATGGCATGGAATGGCATGGAATGGCATGGAATGGCATGGAATGGCATGGAATGGCATGGAATGGCATGGAATGGCATGGAATGGCATGGAATGGCATGGAATGGCATGGAATGGCATGGAATGGCATGGAATGGCATGGAATGGCATGGAATGGCATGGAATGGCATGGAATGGCATGGAATGGCATGGAATGGCATGGAATGGCATGGAATGGCATGGAATGGCATGGAATGGCATGGAATGGCATGGAATGGCATGGAATGGCATGGAATGGCATGGAATGGCATGGAATGGCATGGAATGGCATGGAATGGCATGGAATGGCATGGAATGGCATGGAATGGCATGGAATGGCATGGAATGGCATGGAATGGCATGGAATGGCATGGAATGGCATGGAATGGCATGGAATGGCATCGAATGGCATGGCACGGCATGGCACCGGCATGGCACGGCATGGCACGGCATGGCACCGGCATGGCACCGGCATGGCACGGCATGGCACCGGCATGGCACCGGCATGGCACCGGCATGGCACGGCATGGCACCGGCATGGCACCGGCATGGCACCGGCATGGCACCGGCATGGCACCGGCATGGCACGGCATGGCACGGCATGGCACCGGCATGGAATGGCATGGACTGGCATGGACTGGCATGGAATGGCATGGAATGGCATGGCACGGCATGGCACGGCATGGCACCGGCATGGCACGGCATGGCACCGGCATGGCACGGCATGGCACCGGCATGGCACGGCATGGCACCGGCATGGCACCGGCATGGCACGGCATGGCACGGCATGGCACGGCATTGAATGGCATGGCACGGCATTGAATGGCATGGAATGGCATGGAATGGCATGGCACCGCATGGCACGGCATGGCACGGCATGGCATGGAATGGCATGGCACCGCATGGCACGGCATGGCACGGCATGGCACGGCATGGCACGGCACGGAATGGCACGGCATGGCACGGCATGGAATGGCATGGACTGGCATGGACTGGCATGGACTGGCATGGAATGGCATGGAATGGCATGGCACGGCATGGCACGGCATGGCACGGCATGGCACGGCATGGCACCGGCATGGCACCGGCATGGCACGGCATGGCACCGGCATGGCACGGCATGGCACCGGCATGGCACGGCATGGCACCGGCATGGCACGGCATGGCACCGGCATGGCACGGCATGGCACCGGCATGGCACGGCATGGCACCGGCATGGCACGGCATGGCACCGGCATGGCACGGCATGGCACCGGCATGGCACGGCATGGCACCGGCATGGCACGGCATGGCACGGCATGGCACGGCATGGCACCGGCATGGCACGGCATGGCACCGGCATGGCACGGCATGGCACCGGCATGGCACGGCATGGCACCGGCATGGCACGGCATCGCACCGGCATGGCACGGCATCGCACCGGCATGGCACGGCATGGCACCGGCATGGCACCGGCATGGCACGGCATTGAATGGCATGGAATGGCATTGAATGGCATGGAATGGCATGGAATGGCATGGAATGGCATGGAATGGCATGGAATGGCATGGAATGGCATGGAATGGCATGGAATGGCATGGAATGGCATGGAATGGCATGGAATGGCATGGAATGGCATGGAATGGCATGGAATGGCATGGAATGGCATGGAATGGCATGGAATGGCATGGAATGGCATGGAATGGCATGGAATGGCATGGAATGGCATGGAATGGCATGGAATGGCATGGAATGGCATGGAATGGCATGGAATGGCATGGAATGGCATGGAATGGCATGGAATGGCATGGAATGGCATGGAATGGCATGGAATGGCATGGAATGGCATGGCACGGCATGGCACCGGCATGGCACGGCATGGCACCGGCATGGCACCGGCATGGCACGGCATGGCACCGGCATGGCACCGGCATGGCACGGCATGGCACCGGCATGGCACGGCATGGCACCGGCATGGCACCGGCATGGCACGGCATGGCACCGGCATGGCACGGCATGGAATGGCATGGAATGGCATGGCACGGCATGGCACGGCATGGCACGGCATGGAATGGCATGGAATGGCATGGAATGGCATGGAATGGCATGGAATGGCATGGAATGGCATGGAATGGCATGGAATGGCATGGAATGGCATGGAATGGCATGGAATGGCATGGAATGGCATGGAATGGCATGGAATGGCATGGAATGGCATGGAATGGCATGGAATGGCATGGAATGGCATGGAATGGCATGGAATGGCATGGAATGGCATGGAATGGCATGGAATGGCATGGAATGGCATGGAATGGCATGGAATGGCATGGAATGGCATGGAATGGCATGGAATGGCATGGAATGGCATGGAATGGCATGGAATGGCATGGAATGGCATGGAATGGCATGGAATGGCATGGAATGGCATGGAATGGCATGGAATGGCATGGAATGGCATGGAATGGCATGGAATGGCATGGAATGGCATGGAATGGCATGGAATGGCATGGAATGGCATGGAATGGCATGGAATGGCATGGAATGGCATGGAATGGCATGGAATGGCATGGAATGGCATGGAATGGCATGGAATGGCATGGAATGGCATGGAATGGCATGGAATGGCATGGAATGGCATGGAATGGCATGGAATGGCATGGAATGGCATGGAATGGCATGGAATGGCATGGAATGGCATGAAATGGCATGGAATGGCATGGAATGGCATGGAATGGCATGGAATGGCATGGAATGGCATGGAATGGCATGGAATGGCATGGCACCGCATGGCACGGCATGGCACCGGCATGGCACGGCATGGCACCGGCATGGCACGGCATGGCACCGGCATGGCACGGCATGGCACCGGCATGGCACGGCATGGCACCGGCATGGCACGGCATGGCACCGGCATGGCACGGCATGGCACCGGCATGGCACGGCATGGCACGGCACGGCACCGGCATGGCACGGCATGGCACCGGCATGGCACGGCATGGCACGGCACGGCACCGGCATGGCACGGCATGGCACCGGCATGGCACCGGCATGGCACGGCATGGCACCGGCATGGCACCGGCATGGCACGGCATGGCACCGGCATGGCACGGCATGGCACGGCATGGCACGGCATGGCACGGCATGGCACGGCATGGCACGGCATGGCACGGCATTGAATGGCATGGAATGGCATGGAATGGCATGGAATGGCATGGAATGGCATGGAATGGCATGGAATGGCATGGAATGGCATGGAATGGCATGGAATGGCATGGCACCGCATGGCACGGCATGGCACGGCATGGCACGGCATGGCACGGCATGTCACGGCATGGCACCGGCATGGCACGGCATGGCACCGGCATGGCACGGCATGGCACGCCATGGCACGGCATGGCACGGCATTGAATGGCATGGAATGGCATGGAATGGCATGGAATGGCATGGCACCGCATGGCACGGCATGGCACGGCATGGCACGGCATAGCACGGCATGGCACCGGCATGGCACCGGCATGGCACCGGCATGGCACCGGCATGGCACGGCATGGCACCGGCATGGCACGGCATGGCACCGGCATGGCACGGCATGGCACCGGCATGGCACCGGCATGGCACGGCATGGCACCGGCATGGCACGGCATGGCACCGGCATGGCACGGCATGGCACGGCATGGCACCGGCATGGCACGGCATGGCACCGGCATGGCACAGCATGGCACCGGCATGGCACGGCATGGCACCGGCATGGCACGGCATGGCACCGGCATGGCACCGGCATGGCACGGCATGGCACGGCATGGCACGGCATTGAATGGCATGGCACGGCATTGAATGGCATGGAATGGCATGGAATGGCATGGCACGGCATGGCACGGCATGGCACGGCATGGCACGGCATGGCACGGCATGGCACGGCATGGCACGGCATGGCACGGCATGGCACGGCATGGCACGGCATGGCACGGCATGGCACGGCATGGCACGGCATGGCACGGCATGGCACGGCATGGCACGGCATGGCACGGCATGGCACGGCATTGAATGGCACGGAATGGCACGGCATTGAATGGCACGGAATGGCACGGCATGGCACGGCATGGCACGGCATGGCACGGCATGGCACCGCATTGAGTGGCATGGAATGGCATGGAATGGCATGGAATGGCATGGACTGGCATGGACTGGCATGGACTGGCGTGGAATGGCATGGAATGGCATGGCACGGCATGGCACGGCATGGCACCGGCATGGCACGGCATGGCACGGCATGGCACGGCATGGCACCGGCATGGCACGGCATGGCACCGGCATGGCACGGCATGGCACGGCATGGCACGGCATGGCACCGGCATGGCACGGCATGGCACGGCATGGAATGGCATGGAATGGCATGGAATGGCATGGAATGGCATGGAATGGCATGGAATGGCATGGAATGGCATGGAATGGCATGGAATGGCATGGAATGGCATGGAATGGCATGGAATGACATGGAATGGCATGGAATGGCATGGAATGGCATGGAATGGCATGGAATGGCATGGAATGGCATGGAATGGCATGGAATGGCATGGAATGGCATGGAATGGCATGGAATGGCATGGAATGACATGGAATGGCATGGAATGGCATGGAATGGCATGGAATGGCATGGCACGGCATGGCACGGCATGGCACCGGCATGGCACGGCATGGCACCGGCATGGCACGGCATGGCACCGGCATGGCACGGCATGGCACCGGCATGGCACGGCATGGCACCGGCATGGCACGGCATGGCACCGGCATGGCACGGCATGGCACCGGCATGGCACGGCATGGCACCGGCATGGCACGGCATGGCACCGGCATGGCACGGCATGGCACCGGCATGGCACGGCATGGCACCGGCATGGCACGGCATGGCACCGGCATGGCACGGCATGGCACCGGCATGGCACCGGCATGGCACGGCATGGCACCGGCATGGCACGGCATGGCACCGGCATGGCACGGCATGGCACCGGCATGGCACGGCATGGCACCGGCATGGCACGGCATGGCACGGCATGGCACCGGCATGGCACGGCATGGCACCGGCATGGCACGGCATGGCACCGGCATGGCACGGTATGGCACCGGCATGGCACGGCGTGGCACCGGCATGGCACGGCATGGCACCGGCATGGCACGGCATGGCACCGGCATGGCACGGCATGGCACCGGCATGGCACGGCATGGCACCGGCATGGCACGGCATGGCACCGGCATGGCACGGCATCGCACCGGCATGGCACGGCATGGCACCGGCATGGCACGGCATGGCACCGGCATGGCACGGCATGGCACCGGCATGGCACGGCATCGCACCGGCATGGCACGGCATGGCACCGGCATGGCACCGGCATGGCACGGCATGGCACCGGCATGGCACGGCATGGCACCGGCATGGCACGGCATGGCACCGGCATGGCACGGCATGGCACCGGCATGGCACGGCATGGCACGGCATGGCACCGGCATGGCACGGCATGGCACCGGCATGGCACGGCATGGCACCGGCATGGCACCGGCATGGCACGGCATGGCACCGGCATGGCACCGGCATGGCACGGCATGGCACCGGCATGGCACGGAATGGCACCGGCATGGCACGGCATGGCACCGGCATGGCACGGCATGGCACCGGCATGGCACGGCATGGCACCGGCATGGCACGGCATCGCACCGGCATGGCACGGCATGGCACCGGCATGGCACGGCATGGCACCGGCATGGCACCGGCATGGCACGGCATGGCACGGCATGGCACCGGCATGGCACGGCATGGCACGGCATTGAATGGCATGGAATGGCATGGAATGGCATGGAATGGCATGGAATGGCATGGAATGGCATGGAATGGCATGGAATGGCATGGAATGGCATGGAATGGCATGGAATGGCATGGAATGGCATGGAATGGCATGGAATGGCATGGAATGGCATGGAATGGCATGGAATGGCATGGAATGGCATGGAATGGCATGGAATGGCATGGAATGGCATGGAATGGCATGGAATGGCATGGAATGGCATGGAATGGCATGGAATGGCATGGAATGGCATGGAATGGCATGGAATGGCATGGAATGGCATGGAATGGCATGGAATGGCATGGAATGGCATGGAATGGCATGGAATGGCATGGAATGGCATGGACTGGCATGGACTGGCATGGACTGGCATGGAATGGCATGGAATGGCATGGCACGGCATGGCACGGCATGGCACCGGCATGGCACGGCATGGCACGGCATGGCACCGGCGTGGCACGGCATGGCACCGGCATGGCACGGCATGGCACCGGCATGGCACCGGCATGGCACGGCATGGCACGGCATGGCACGGCATGGCACGGCATGGCACGGCATGGAATGGCATGGAATGGCATGGAATGGCATGGAATGGCATGGAATGGCATGGAATGGCATGGAATGGCATGGAATGGCATGGAATGGCATGGAATGGCATGGAATGGCATGGAATGGCATGGAATGGCATGGAATGGCATGGAATGGCATGGAATGGCATGGAATGGCATGGAATGGCATGGAATGGCATGGAATGGCATGGAATGGCATGGAATAGCATGGAATGGCATGGAATGGCATGGAATGGCATGGAATGGCATGGAATGGCATGGAATGGCATGGAATGGCATGGAATGGCATGGAATGGCATGGAATGGCATGGAATGGCATGGAATGGCATGGAATGGCATGGAATGGCATGGAATGGCATGGCATGGAATGGCATGGCACGGCATGGCACCGGCATGGCACGGCATGGCACCGGCATGGCACGGCATGGCACGGCATGGCACCGGCATGGCACCGGCATGGCACGGCATGGCACCGGCATGGCACGGCATGGCACCGGCATGGCACCGGCATGGCACCGGCATGGCACGGCATGGCACGGCATGGCACGGCATGGCACCGGCATGGCACGGCATGGCACCGGCATGGCACGGCATGGCACCGGCATGGCACGGCATGGCACCGGCATGGCACGGCATGGCACCGGCATGGCACGGCATGGCACCGGCATGGCACGGCATGGCACGGCATGGCACCGGCATGGCACGGCATGGCACGGCATGGCACGGCATGGCACGGCATGGCACCGACATGGCACGGCATGGCACCGGCATGGCACGGCATGGCACCGGCATGGCACGGCATGGCACCGGCATGGCACCGGCATGGCACGGCATGGCACCGGCATGGCACGGCATGGCACCGGCATGGCACGGCATGGCACCGGCATGGCACGGCATGGCACCGGCATGGCACGGCATGGCACCGGCATGGCACGGCATGGCACCGGCATGGCACCGGCATGGCACGGCATGGCACCGGCATGGCACGGCATGGCACCGGCATGGCACGGCATGGCACCGGCATGGCACGGCATGGCACCGGCATGGCACGGCATCGCACCGGCATGGCACGGCATGGCACCGGCATGGCACCGGCATGGCACGGCATTGAATGGCATGGAATGGCATTGAATGGCATGGAATGGCATGGAATGGCATGGAATGGCATGGAATGGCATGGAATGGCATGGAATGGCATGGAATGGCATGGAATGGCATGGAATGGCATGGAATGGCATGGAATGGCATGGAATGGCATGGAATGGCATGGAATGGCATGGAATGGCATGGAATGGCATGGAATGGCATGGAATGACATGGAATGGCATGGAATGGCATGGAATGGCATGGAATGGCATGGCACGGCATGGCACGGCATGGCACGGCATGGCACCGGCATGGCACGGCATGGCACCGGCATGGCACGGCATGGCACGGCATGGCATCGGCATGGCACGGCATGGCACCGGCATGGCACGGCATGGCACCGGCATGGCACGGCATGGCACCGGCATGGCACGGCATGGCACGGCATGGCACCGGCATGGCACGGCATGGCACCGGCATGGCACGGCATGGCACCGGCATGGCACGGCATGGCACCGGCATGGCACGGCATGGCACCGGCATGGCACGGCATCGCACCGGCATGGCACGGCATGGCACCGGCATGGCACGGCATGGCACCGGCATGGCACCGGCATGGCACGGCATGGCACGGCATGGCACGGCATTGAATGGCATGGAAGGGCATGGAATGGCATGGAATGGCATGGAATGGCATGGAATGGCATGGAATGGCATGGAATGGCATGGAATGGCATGGAATGGCATGGAATGGCATGGAATGGCATGGAATGGCATGGAATGGCATGGAATGGCATGGAATGGCATGGAATGGCATGGAATGGCATGGAATGGCATGGAATGGCATGGAATGGCATGGAATGGCATGGAATGGCATGGAATGGCATGGAATGGCATGGAATGGCATGGAATGGCATGGAATGGCATGGAATGGCATGGAATGGCATGGAATGGCATGGAATGGCATGGAATGGCATGGAATGGCATGGAATGGCATGGAATGGCATGGAATGGCATGGAATGGCATGGAATGGCATGGAATGGCATGGAATGGCATGGCACCGCATGGCACGGCATGGCACGGCATGGCACGGCATGGCACGGCATGGCACGGCATGGCACGGCATGGCACGGCATGGCACCGGCATGGCACGCCATGGCACGGCATGGCACGGCATTGAATGGCATGGAATGGCATGGAATGGCATGGAATGGCATGGCACCGCATGGCACGGCATGGCACGGCATGGCACGGCATAGCACGGCATGGCACCGGCATGGCACCGGCATGGCACCGGCATGGCACCGGCATGGCACGGCATGGCACCGGCATGGCACGGCATGGCACCGGCATGGCACGGCATGGCACCGGCATGGCACGGCATGGCACCGGCATGGCACGGCATGGCACCGGCATGGCACCGGCATGGCCCGGCATGGCACCGGCATGGCACGGCATGGCACCGGCATGGCACGGCATGGCACCGGCATGGCACGGCATGGCACCGGCATGGCACGGCATGGCACCGGCATGGCACGGCATGGCACCGGCATGGCACAGCATGGCACCGGCATGGCACGGCATGGCACCGGCATGGCACGGCATGGCACCGGCATGGCACCGGCATGGCACGGCATGGCACGGCATGGCACGGCATGGCACGGCATTGAATGGCATGGCACGGCATTGAATGGCATGGAATGGCATGGAATGGCATGGCACCGCATGGCACGGCATGGCACGGCATGGCACGGCATGGCACGGCATTGAATGGCACGGAATGGCACGGCATGGCACGGCATGGCACGGCATGGCACGGCATGGCACCGCATTGAGTGGCATGGAATGGCATGGAATGGCATGGAATGGCATGGACTGGCATGGACTGGCATGGACTGGCATGGAATGGCATGGAATGGCATGGCACGGCATGGCACGGCATGGCACCGGCATGGCACGGCATGGCACCGGCATGGCACGGCATGGCACGGCATGGCACGGCATGGCACCGGCATGGCACGGCATGGCACGGCATGGCACGGCATGGCACCGGCATGGCACGGCATGGCACGGCATGGCACGGCATGGCACGGCATGGAATGGCATGGAATGGCATGGAATGGCATGGAATGGCATGGAATGGCATGGAATGGCATGGAATGGCATGGAATGGCATGGAATGGCATGGAATGGCATGGAATGGCATGGAATGGCATGGAATGACATGGAATGGCATGGAATGGCATGGAATGGCATGGAATGGCATGGCACGGCATGGCACGGCATGGCACCGGCATGGCACGGCATGGCACCGGCATGGCACGGCATGGCACCGGCATGGCACGGCATGGCACCGGCATGGCACGGCATGGCATCGGCATGGCACGGCATGGCACGGCATGGCACGGCATGGCACCGGCATGGCACGGCATGGCACCGGCATGGCACGGCATGGCACCGGCATGGCACGGCATGGCACCGGCATGGCACGGCATGGCACCGGCATGGCACGGCATGGCACCGGCATGGCACGGCATGGCACCGGCATGGCACGGCATGGCACCGGCATGGCACGGCATGGCACCGGCATGGCACGGCATGGCACCGGCATGGCACGGCATGGCACGGCATGGCACCGGCATGGCACGGCATGGCACCGGCATGGCACGGCATGGCACCGGCATGGCACGGCATGGCACCGGCATGGCACGGCATGGCACCGGCATGGCACGGCATGGCACCGGCATGGCACGGCATGGCACCGGCATGGCACGGCATGGCACCGGCATGGCACGGCATCGCACCGGCATGGCACGGCATCGCACCGGCATGGCACGGCATCGCACCGGCATGGCACGGCATGGCACCGGCATGGCACGGCATGGCACCGGCATGGCACGGCATGGCACCGGCATGGCACGGCATGGCACCGGCATGGCACGGCATGGCACCGGCATGGCACGGCATCGCACCGGCATGGCACGGCATGGCACCGGCATGGCACCGGCATGGCACGGCATGGCACCGGCATGGCACGGCATGGCACCGGCATGGCACGGCATGGCACCGGCATGGCACGGCATGGCACGGCACGGCACCGGCATGGCACGGCATGGCACCGGCATGGCACGGCATGGCACGGCACGGCACCGGCATGGCACGGCATGGCACCGGCATGGCACGGCATGGCACGGCATGGCACCGGCATGGCACGGCATGGCACCGGCATGGCACGGCATGGCACCGGCATGGCACGGCATGGCACCGGCATGGCACGGCATGGCACCGGCATGGCACGGCATGGCACCGGCATGGCACGGCATGGCACCGGCATGGCACGGCATGGCACCGGCATGGCACGGCATGGCACCGGCATGGCACGGCATGGCACCGGCATGGCACGGCATGGCACCGGCATGGCACGGCATGGCACGGCATAGCACCGGCATGGCACGGCATGGCACCGGCATGGCACGGCATGGCACCGGCATGGCACGGCATGGCACCGGCATGGCACGGCATGGCACCGGCATGGCACGGCATGGCACCGGCATGGCACGGCATGGCACCGGCATGGCACGGCATGGCACCGGCATGGCACGGCATGGCACCGGCATGGCACGGCATGGCACCGGCATGGCACGGCATGGCACCGGCATGGCACGGCATGGCACCGGCATGGCACGGCATGGCACCGGCATGGCACGGCATGGCACCGGCATGGCACGGCATGGCACCGGCATGGCACGGCATGGCACCGGCATGGCACCGGCATGGCACGGCATGGCACGGCATGGCACGGCATGGCACGGCATTGAATGGCATGGCACGGCATTGAATGGCATGGAATGGCATGGAATGGCATGGCACCGCATGGCACGGCATGGCACGGCATGGCACGGCATGGCACGGCATGGCACGGCATGGCACGGCATGGCACGGCATTGAATGGCACGGAATGGCACGGCATGGCACGGCATGGCACGGCATGGCACGGCATGGCACCGCATTGAGTGGCATGGAATGGCATGGAATGGCATGGAATGGCATGGACTGGCATGGACTGGCATGGACTGGCATGGAATGGCATGGAATGGCATGGCACGGCATGGCACGGCATGGCACCGGCATGGCACGGCATGGCACCGGCATGGCACGGCATGGCACGGCATGGCACGGCATGGCACCGGCATGGCACGGCATGGCACGGCATGGCACGGCATGGCACCGGCATGGCACGGCATGGCACGGCATGGCACGGCATGGCACGGCATGGAATGGCATGGAATGGCATGGAATGGCATGGAATGGCATGGAATGGCATGGAATGGCATGGAATGGCATGGAATGGCATGGAATGGCATGGAATGGCATGGAATGGCATGGAATGGCATGGAATGGCATGGAATGGCATGGAATGACATGGAATGGCATGGAATGGCATGGAATGGCATGGAATGGCATGGAATGGCATGGCACGGCATGGCACGGCATGGCACCGGCATGGCACGGCATGGCACCGGCATGGCACGGCATGGCACCGGCATGGCACGGCATGGCACCGGCATGGCACGGCATGGCACCGGCATGGCACGGCATGGCACCGGCATGGCACGGCATGGCACCGGCATGGCACGGCATGGCACCGGCATGGCACGGCATGGCACCGGCATGGCACGGCATGGCACCGGCATGGCACGGCATGGCACCGGCATGGCACGGCATGGCACCGGCATGGCACGGCATGGCACCGGCATGGCACGGCATGGCACCGGCATGGCACGGCATGGCACCGGCATGGCACGGCATGGCACCGGCATGGCACGGCATGGCACCGGCATGGCACGGCATGGCACGGCATGGCACCGGCATGGCACGGCATGGCACCGGCATGGCACGGCATGGCACCGGCATGGCACGGCATGGCACCGGCATGGCACGGCATGGCACCGGCATGGCACGGCATGGCACCGGCATGGCACGGCATGGCACCGGCATGGCACGGCATGGCACCGGCATGGCACGGCATCGCACCGGCATGGCACGGCATCGCACCGGCATGGCACGGCATGGCACCGGCATGGCACGGCATGGCACCGGCATGGCACGGCATGGCACCGGCATGGCACGGCATGGCACCGGCATGGCACGGCATCGCACCGGCATGGCACGGCATGGCACCGGCATGGCACGGCATGGCACGGCATGGCACCGGCATGGCACGGCATGGCACCGGCATGGCACGGCATGGCACCGGCATGGCACGGCATGGCACGGCACGGCACCGGCATGGCACGGCATGGCACCGGCATGGCACGGCATGGCACGGCACGGCACCGGCATGGCACGGCATGGCACCGGCATGGCACGGCATGGCACGGCATGGCACCGGCATGGCACGGCATGGCACCGGCATGGCACGGCATGGCACCGGCATGGCACGGCATGGCACCGGCATGGCACGGCATGGCACCGGCATGGCACGGCATGGCACCGGCATGGCACGGCATGGCACCGGCATGGCACGGCATGGCACCGGCATGGCACGGCATGGCACGGCATAGCACCGGCATGGCACGGCATGGCACCGGCATGGCACGGCATGGCACCGGCATGGCACGGCATGGCACCGGCATGGCACGGCATGGCACCGGCATGGCACGGCATGGCACCGGCATGGCACGGCATGGCACCGGCATGGCACGGCATGGCACCGGCATGGCACGGCATGGCACCGGCATGGCACGGCATGGCACGGCATGGCACGGCATGGCACCGGCATGGCACCGGCATGGCACGGCATGGCACGGCATGGAATGGCATGGAATGGCATGGAATGGCATGGAATGGCATGGAATGGCATGGAATGGCATGGAATGGCATGGAATGGCATGGAATGGCATGGAATGGCATGGAATGGCATGGAATGGCATGGAATGGCATGGAATGGCATGGAATGGCATGGAATGGCATGGAATGGCATGGAATGGCATGGAATGGCATGGAATGGCATGGAATGGCATGGAATGGCATGGAATGGCATGGAATGGCATGGAATGGCATGGAATGGCATGGAATGGCATGGAATGGCATGGAATGGCATGGAATGGCATGGAATGGCATGGAATGGCATGGAATGGCATGGAATGGCATGGAATGGCATGGAATGGCATGGAATGGCATGGAATGGCATGGAGTGGCATGGAATGGCATGGCACCGGCATGGCACGGCATGGCACCGGCATGGCACGGCATGGCACCGGCATGGCACGGCATGGCACCGGCATGGCACGGCATGGCACCGGCATGGCACGGCATGGCACCGGCATGGCACGGCATGGCACCGGCATGGCACGGCATGGCACCGGCATGGCACCGGCATGGCACGCCATGGCACGGCATGGCACGGCATTGAATGGCATGGAATGGCATGGAATGGCATGGAATGGCATGGCACCGCATGGAATGGCATGGCACCGCATGGCACGGCATGGCACCGGCATGGCACGGCATGGCACCGGCATGGCACCGGCATGGCACCGGCATGGCACCGGCATGGCACGGCATGGCACGGCATGGAATGGCATGGAATGGCATGGAATGGCATGGAATGGCATGGAATGGCATGGAATGGCATGGAATGGCATGGAATGGCATGGAATGGCATGGAATGGCATGGAATGGCATGGAATGGCATGGAATGGCATGGAATGGCATGGAATGGCATGGAATGGCATGGAATGGCATGGAATGGCATGGAATGGCATGGAATGGCATGGAATGGCATGGAATGGCATGGAATGGCATGGAATGGCATGGAATGGCATGGAATGGCATGGAATGGCATGGAATGGCATGGAATGGCATGGAATGGCATGGAATGGCATGGAATGGCATGGAATGGCATGGAATGGCATGGAATGGCATGGAATGGCATGGAATGGCATGGAATGGCATGGAATGGCATGGAATGGCATGGAATGGCATGGAATGGCATGGAATGGCATGGAATGGCATGGAATGGCATGGAATGGCATGGAATGGCATGGAATGGCATGGAATGGCATGGAATGGCATGGAATGGCATGGAATGGCATGGAATGGCATGGAATGGCATGGAATGGCATGGAATGGCATGGAATGGCATGGAATGGCATGGAATGGCATGGAATGGCATGGAATGGCATGGAATGGCATGGAATGGCATGGAATGGCATGGAATGGCATGGAATGGCATGGAATGGCATGGAATGGCATGGAATGGCATGGAATGGCATGGAATGGCATGGAATGGCATGGAATGGCATGGAATGGCATGGAATGGCATGGAATGGCATGGAATGGCATGGAATGGCATGGAATGGCATGGAATGGCATGGAATGGCATGGAATGGCATGGAATGGCATGGAATGGCATGGAATGGCATGGAATGGCATGGAATGGCATGGAATGGCATGGAATGGCATGGAATGGCATGGAATGGCATGGAATGGCATGGAATGGCATGGAATGGCATGGAATGGCATGGAATGGCATGGAATGGCATGGAATGGCATGGAATGGCATGGAATGGCATGGAATGGCATGGAATGGCATGGAATGGCATGGAATGGCATGGAATGGCATGGAATGGCATGGAATGGCATGGAATGGCATGGAATGGCATGGAATGGCATGGAATGGCATGGAATGGCATGGAATGGCATGGAATGGCATGGAATGGCATGGAATGGCATGGAATGGCATGGAATGGCATGGAATGGCATGGAATGGCATGGAATGGCATGGAATGGCATGGAATGGCATGGAATGGCATGGAATGGCATGGAATGGCATGGAATGGCATGGAATGGCATGGAATGGCATGGAATGGCATGGAATGGCATGGAATGGCATGGAATGGCATGGAATGGCATGGAATGGCATGGAATGGCATGGAATGGCATGGAATGGCATGGAATGGCATGGAATGGCATGGACTGGCATGGACTGGCATGGACTGGCATGGAATGGCATGGCACCGGCATGGCACGGCATGGCACGGCATTGAATGGCATGGAATGGCATGGAATGGCATGGAATAGCATGGAATGGCATGGAATGGCATGGAATGGCATGGAATGGCATGGAATGGCATGGAATGGCATGGCACCGGCATGGCACGGCATGGCACGGCATTGAATGGCATGGAATGGCATGGAATGGCATGGAATAGCATGGAATGGCATGGAATGGCATGGAATGGCATGGAATGGCATGGAATGGCATGGAATGGCATGGAATGGCATGGAATGGCATGGAATGGCATGGACTGGCATGGAATGGCATGGAATGGCATGGCACGGCATGGCACGGCATGGCACCGGCATGGCACGGCATGGCACCGGCATGGCACGGCATGGCACCGGCATGGCACGGCATGGCACGGCATGGCACGGCATGGCACGGCATGGAATGGCATGGAATGGCATGGAATGGCATGGAATGGCATGGAATGGCATGGAATGGCATGGAATGGCATGGAATGGCATGGAATGGCATGGAATGGCATGGAATGGCATGGAATGGCATGGAATGGCATGGAATGGCATGGAATGGCATGGAATGGCATGGAATGGCATGGAATGGCATGGAATGGCATGGAATGGCATGGACTGGCATGGAATGGCATGGAATGGCATGGCACGGCATGGCACGGCATGGCACCGGCATGGCACGGCATGGCACCGGCATGGCACGGCATGGCACCGGCATGGCACGGCATGGCACGGCATGGCACCGGCGTGGCACGGCATGGCACCGGCATGGCACGGCATGGCACCGGCATGGCACGGCATGGCACCGGCATGGCACGGCATGGCACGGCATGGCACGGCATGGCACGGCATGGAATGGCATGGAATGGCATGGAATGGCATGGAATGGCATGGAATGGCATGGAATGGCATGGAATGGCATGGAATGGCATGGAATGGCATGGAATGGCATGGAATGGCATGGAATGGCATGGAATGGCATGGAATGGCATGGAATGGCATGGAATGGCATGGAATGGCATGGAATGGCATGGAATGGCATGGAATGGCATGGAATGGCATGGAATGGCATGGAATGGCATGGAATGGCATGGAATGGCATGGAATGGCATGGAATGGCATGGAATGGCATGGAATGGCATGGAATGGCATGGAATGGCATGGAATGGCATGGAATGGCATGGAATGGCATGGAATGGCATGGAATGGCATGGAATGGCATGGAATGGCATGGAATGGCATGGAATGGCATGGAACGGCATGGCACGGCATGGCACCGGCATGGCACGGCATGGCACGGCATTGAATGGCATGGAATGGCATGGAATGGCATGGAATGGCATGGAATGGCATGGAATGGCATGGAATGGCATGGAATGGCATGGAATGGCATGGAATGGCATGGAATGGCATGGAATGGCATGGAATGGCATGGAATGGCATGGAATGGCATGGAATGGCATGGAATGGCATGGAATGGCATGGAATGGCATGGAATGGCATGGAATGGCATGGAATGGCATGGAATGGCATGGAATGGCATGGAATGGCATGGAATGGCATGGAATGGCATGGAATGGCATGGAATGGCATGGAATGGCATGGAATGGCATGGAATGGCATGGAATGGCATGGAATGGCATGGAATGGCATGGAATGGCATGGAATGGCATGGAATGGCATGGAATGGCATGGAATGGCATGGATTGGCATGGACTGGCATGGACTGGCATGGAATGGCATGGAATGGCATGGAATGGCATGGAATGGCATGGAATGGCATGGAATGGCATGGAATGGCATGGAATGGCATGGAATGGCATGGAATGGCATGGAATGGCATGGAATGGCATGGAATGGCATGGCACGGCATGGCACCGGCATGGCACGGCATGGCACGGCATGGCACCGGCATGGCACGGCATGGCACCGGCATGGCACGGCATGGCACCGGCATGGCACGGCATGGCACCGGCATGGCACCGGCATGGCACCGGCATGGCACGGCATGGCACGGCATGGCACGGCATGGCACCGGCATGGCACGGCATGGCACCGGCATGGCACGGCATGGCACCGGCATGGCACGGCATGGCACCGGCATGGCACGGCATGGCACCGGCATGGCACGGCATGGCACCGGCATGGCACGGCATGGCACCGGCATGGCACGGCATGGCACGGCATGGCACCGGCATGGCACGGCATGGCACCGGCATGGCACGGCATGGCACCGGCATGGCACGGCATGGCACGGCATGGCACCGGCATGGCACGGCATGGCACGGCATGGCACCGCCATGGCACGGCATGGCACCGGCATGGCACGGCAAGGCACCGGCATGGCACGGCATGGCACGGCATGGCACCGGCATGGCACGGCATGGCACGGCATGGCACCGGCATGGCACGGCATGGCACCGGCATGGCACGGCATGGCACGGCATGGCACCGGCATGGCACCGGCATGGCACGGCATGGCACCGGCATGGCACGGCATGGCACCGGCATGGAATGGCATGGAATGGCATGGAATGGCATGGAATGACATGGAATGGCATGGAATGACATGGAATGGCATGGAATGGCATGGAATGGCATGGAATGGCATGGAATGGCATGGAATGGCATGGAATGGCATGGAATGGCATGGAATGGCATGGAATGGCATGGACTGGCATGGAATGGCATGGAATGGCATGGCACGGCATGGCACGGCATGGCACCGGCATGGCACGGCATGGCACCGGCATGGCACGGCATGGCACCGGCATGGCACGGCATGGCACGGCATGGCACCGGCGTGGCACGGCATGGCACCGGCATGGCACGGCATGGCACCGGCATGGCACGGCATGGCACCGGCATGGCACGGCATGGCACGGCATGGCACGGCATGGCACGGCATGGAATGGCATGGCACGGCATGGAATGGCATGGAATGGCATGGAATGGCATGGAATGGCATGGAATGGCATGGAATGGCATGGAATGGCATGGAATGGCATGGAATGGCATGGAATGGCATGGAATGGCATGGAATGGCATGGAATGGCATGGAATGGCATGGAATGGCATGGAATGGCATGGAATGGCATGGCACCGGCATGGCACGGCATGGCACGGCATTGAATGGCATGGAATGGCATGGAATGGCATGGAATAGCATGGAATGGCATGGAATGGCATGGAATGGCATGGAATGGCATGGAATGGCATGGAATGGCATGGAATGGCATGGAATGGCATGGAATGGCATGGAATGGCATGGAATGGCATGGAATGGCATGGAATGGCATGGAATGGCATGGAATGGCATGGAATGGCATGGAATGGCATGGAATGGCATGGAATGGCATGGAATGGCATGGAATGGCATGGAATGGCATGGAATGGCATGGAATGGCATGGAATGGCATGGAATGGCATGGAATGGCATGGAATGGCATGGAATGGCATGGAATGGCATGGCACGGCATGGCACCGGCATGGCACGGCATGGCACGGCATGGCACCGGCATGGCACGGCATGGCACCGGCATGGCACGGCATGGCACCGGCATGGCACGGCATGGCACCGGCATGGCACGGCATGGCACCGGCATGGCACCGGCATGGCACCGGCATGGCACGGCATGGCACGGCATGGCACGGCATGGCACCGGCATGGCACGGCATGGCACCGGCATGGCACGGCATGGCACCGGCATGGCACGGCATGGCACCGGCATGGCACGGCATGGCACCGGCATGGCACGGCATGGCACCGGCATGGCACGGCATGGCACCGGCATGGCACGGCATGGCACGGCATGGCACCGGCATGGCACGGCATGGCACGGCATGGCACCGACATGGCACGGCATGGCACCGGCATGGCACGGCAAGGCACCGGCATGGCACGGCATGGCACGGCATGGCACCGGCATGGCACGGCATGGCACGGCATGGCACCGGCATGGCACGGCATGGCACCGGCATGGCACGGCATGGCACCGGCATGGCACGGCATGGCACCGGCATGGCACGGCATGGCACGGCATGGCACCGGCATGGCACCGGCATGGCACGGCATGGCACCGGCATGGCACGGCATGGCACCGGCATGGCACCGGCATGGCACGGCATGGAATGGCATGGAATGGCATGGAATGGCATGGAATGACATGGAATGGCATGGAATGACATGGAATGGCATGGAATGGCATGGAATGGCATGGAATGGCATGGAATGGCATGGAATGGCATGGAATGGCATGGAATGGCATGGAATGGCATGGAATGGCATGGAATGGCATGGAATGGCATGGAATGGCATGGAATGGCATGGACTGGCATGGAATGGCATGGAATGGCATGGCACGGCATGGCACGGCATGGCACCGGCATGGCACGGCATGGCACCGGCATGGCACGGCATGGCACGGCATGGCACGGCATGGCACGGCATGGCACCGGCGTGGCACGGCATGGCACCGGCATGGCACGGCATGGCACCGGCATGGCACGGCATGGCACCGGCATGGCACGGCATGGCACGGCATGGAATGGCATGGAATGGCATGGAATGGCATGGAATGGCATGGAATGGCATGGAATGGCATGGAATGGCATGGAATGGCATGGAATGGCATGGAATGGCATGGAATGGCATGGAATGGCATGGAATGGCATGGAATAGCATGGAATGGCATGGAATGGCATGGAATGGCATGGAATGGCATGGAATGGCATGGAATGGCATGGAATGGCATGGAATGGCATGGAATGGCATGGAATGGCATGGAATGGCATGGAATGGCATGGAATGGCATGGCACCGGCATGGCACGGCATGGCACGGCATTGAATGGCATGGAATGGCATGGAATGGCATGGAATGGCATGGAATGGCATGGAATGGCATGGAATGGCATGGAATGGCATGGAATGGCATGGAATGGCATGGAATGGCATGGAATGGCATGGAATGGCATGGAATGGCATGGAATGGCATGGAATGGCATGGAATGGCATGGAATGGCATGGAATGGCATGGAATGGCATGGAATGGCATGGAATGGCATGGAATGGCATGGAATGGCATGGAATGGCATGGAATGGCATGGAATGGCATGGAATGGCATGGAATGGCATGGAATGGCATGGAATGGCATGGAATGGCATGGAATGGCATGGAATGGCATGGAATGGCATGGAATGGCATGGAATGGCATGGAATGGCATGGAATGGCATGGAATGGCATGGACTGGCATGGACTGGCATGGACTGGCATGGAACGGCATGGAATGGCATGGCACGGCATGGCACCGGCATGGCACGGCATGGCACGGCATGGCACCGGCGTGGCACGGCATGGCACCGGCATGGCACGGCATGGCACCGGCATGGCACGGCATGGCACCGGCATGGCACGGCATGGCACGGCATGGCACCGGCATGGCACGGCATGGCACCGGCATGGCACGGCATGGCACCGGCATGGCACGGCATGGCACCGGCATGGCACGGCATGGCACCGGCATGGCACGGCATGGCACCGGCATGGCACGGCATGGCACCGGCATGGCACGGCATGGCACCGGCATGGCACGGCATGGCACCGGCATGGCACGGCATGGCACGGCATAGCACCGGCATGGCACGGCATGGCACCGGCATGGCACGGCATGGCACCGGCATGGCACGGCATGGCACCGGCATGGCACGGCATGGCACCGGCATGGCACGGCATGGCACCGGCATGGCACGGCATGGCACCGGCATGGCACGGCATGGCACCGGCATGGCACGGCATGGCACCGGCATGGCACGGCATGGCACGGCATGGCACGGCATGGCACCGGCATGGCACCGGCATGGCACGGCATGGCACGGCATGGAATGGCATGGAATGGCATGGAATGGCATGGAATGGCATGGAATGGCATGGAATGGCATGGAATGGCATGGAATGGCATGGAATGGCATGGAATGGCATGGAATGGCATGGAATGGCATGGAATGGCATGGAATGGCATGGAATGGCATGGAATGGCATGGAATGGCATGGAATGGCATGGAATGGCATGGAATGGCATGGAATGGCATGGAATGGCATGGAATGGCATGGAATGGCATGGAATGGCATGGAATGGCATGGAATGGCATGGAATGGCATGGAATGGCATGGAATGGCATGGAATGGCATGGAATGGCATGGAATGGCATGGAATGGCATGGAATGGCATGGAATGGCATGGAATGGCATGGAATGGCATGGAATGGCATGGAATGGCATGGAGTGGCATGGAATGGCATGGCACCGGCATGGCACGGCATGGCACCGGCATGGCACGGCATGGCACCGGCATGGCACGGCATGGCACCGGCATGGCACGGCATGGCACCGGCATGGCACGGCATGGCACCGGCATGGCACGGCATGGCACCGGCATGGCACGGCATGGCACCGGCATGGCACCGGCATGGCACGCCATGGCACGGCATGGCACGGCATTGAATGGCATGGAATGGCATGGAATGGCATGGAATGGCATGGCACCGCATGGAATGGCATGGCACCGCATGGCACGGCATGGCACCGGCATGGCACGGCATGGCACCGGCATGGCACCGGCATGGCACCGGCATGGCACCGGCATGGCACGGCATGGCACGGCATGGAATGGCATGGAATGGCATGGAATGGCATGGAATGGCATGGAATGGCATGGAATGGCATGGAATGGCATGGAATGGCATGGAATGGCATGGAATGGCATGGAATGGCATGGAATGGCATGGAATGGCATGGAATGGCATGGAATGGCATGGAATGGCATGGAATGGCATGGAATGGCATGGAATGGCATGGAATGGCATGGAATGGCATGGAATGGCATGGAATGGCATGGAATGGCATGGAATGGCATGGAATGGCATGGAATGGCATGGAATGGCATGGAATGGCATGGAATGGCATGGAATGGCATGGAATGGCATGGAATGGCATGGAATGGCATGGAATGGCATGGAATGGCATGGAATGGCATGGAATGGCATGGAATGGCATGGAATGGCATGGAATGGCATGGAATGGCATGGAATGGCATGGAATGGCATGGAATGGCATGGAATGGCATGGAATGGCATGGAATGGCATGGAATGGCATGGAATGGCATGGAATGGCATGGAATGGCATGGAATGGCATGGAATGGCATGGAATGGCATGGAATGGCATGGAATGGCATGGAATGGCATGGAATGGCATGGAATGGCATGGAATGGCATGGAATGGCATGGAATGGCATGGAATGGCATGGAATGGCATGGAATGGCATGGAATGGCATGGAATGGCATGGAATGGCATGGAATGGCATGGAATGGCATGGAATGGCATGGAATGGCATGGAATGGCATGGAATGGCATGGAATGGCATGGAATGGCATGGAATGGCATGGAATGGCATGGAATGGCATGGAATGGCATGGAATGGCATGGAATGGCATGGAATGGCATGGAATGGCATGGAATGGCATGGAATGGCATGGAATGGCATGGAATGGCATGGAATGGCATGGACTGGCATGGACTGGCATGGACTGGCATGGAATGGCATGGCACCGGCATGGCACGGCATGGCACGGCATTGAATGGCATGGAATGGCATGGAATGGCATGGAATAGCATGGAATGGCATGGAATGGCATGGAATGGCATGGAATGGCATGGAATGGCATGGAATGGCATGGCACCGGCATGGCACGGCATGGCACGGCATTGAATGGCATGGAATGGCATGGAATGGCATGGAATAGCATGGAATGGCATGGAATGGCATGGAATGGCATGGAATGGCATGGAATGGCATGGAATGGCATGGAATGGCATGGAATGGCATGGAATGGCATGGACTGGCATGGAATGGCATGGAATGGCATGGCACGGCATGGCACGGCATGGCACCGGCATGGCACGGCATGGCACCGGCATGGCACGGCATGGCACCGGCATGGCACGGCATGGCACGGCATGGCACGGCATGGCACGGCATGGAATGGCATGGAATGGCATGGAATGGCATGGAATGGCATGGAATGGCATGGAATGGCATGGAATGGCATGGAATGGCATGGAATGGCATGGAATGGCATGGAATGGCATGGAATGGCATGGAATGGCATGGAATGGCATGGAATGGCATGGAATGGCATGGAATGGCATGGAATGGCATGGAATGGCATGGAATGGCATGGAATGGCATGGACTGGCATGGAATGGCATGGAATGGCATGGCACGGCATGGCACGGCATGGCACCGGCATGGCACGGCATGGCACCGGCATGGCACGGCATGGCACCGGCATGGCACGGCATGGCACGGCATGGCACCGGCGTGGCACGGCATGGCACCGGCATGGCACGGCATGGCACCGGCATGGCACGGCATGGCACCGGCATGGCACGGCATGGCACGGCATGGCACGGCATGGCACGGCATGGAATGGCATGGAATGGCATGGAATGGCATGGAATGGCATGGAATGGCATGGAATGGCATGGAATGGCATGGAATGGCATGGAATGGCATGGAATGGCATGGAATGGCATGGAATGGCATGGAATGGCATGGAATGGCATGGAATGGCATGGAATGGCATGGAATGGCATGGAATGGCATGGAATGGCATGGAATGGCATGGAATGGCATGGAATGGCATGGAATGGCATGGAATGGCATGGAATGGCATGGAATGGCATGGAATGGCATGGAATGGCATGGAATGGCATGGAATGGCATGGAATGGCATGGAATGGCATGGAATGGCATGGAATGGCATGGAATGGCATGGAATGGCATGGAATGGCATGGAATGGCATGGAATGGCATGGAATGGCATGGAATGGCATGGAACGGCATGGCACGGCATGGCACCGGCATGGCACGGCATGGCACGGCATTGAATGGCATGGAATGGCATGGAATGGCATGGAATGGCATGGAATGGCATGGAATGGCATGGAATGGCATGGAATGGCATGGAATGGCATGGAATGGCATGGAATGGCATGGAATGGCATGGAATGGCATGGAATGGCATGGAATGGCATGGAATGGCATGGAATGGCATGGAATGGCATGGAATGGCATGGAATGGCATGGAATGGCATGGAATGGCATGGAATGGCATGGAATGGCATGGAATGGCATGGAATGGCATGGAATGGCATGGAATGGCATGGAATGGCATGGAATGGCATGGAATGGCATGGAATGGCATGGAATGGCATGGAATGGCATGGAATGGCATGGAATGGCATGGAATGGCATGGAATGGCATGGAATGGCATGGAATGGCATGGAATGGCATGGAATGGCATGGAATGGCATGGAATGGCATGGATTGGCATGGACTGGCATGGACTGGCATGGAATGGCATGGAATGGCATGGAATGGCATGGAATGGCATGGAATGGCATGGAATGGCATGGAATGGCATGGAATGGCATGGAATGGCATGGAATGGCATGGAATGGCATGGAATGGCATGGCACGGCATGGCACCGGCATGGCACGGCATGGCACGGCATGGCACCGGCATGGCACGGCATGGCACCGGCATGGCACGGCATGGCACCGGCATGGCACGGCATGGCACCGGCATGGCACCGGCATGGCACCGGCATGGCACGGCATGGCACGGCATGGCACGGCATGGCACCGGCATGGCACGGCATGGCACCGGCATGGCACGGCATGGCACCGGCATGGCACGGCATGGCACCGGCATGGCACGGCATGGCACCGGCATGGCACGGCATGGCACCGGCATGGCACGGCATGGCACCGGCATGGCACGGCATGGCACGGCATGGCACCGGCATGGCACGGCATGGCACCGGCATGGCACGGCATGGCACCGGCATGGCACGGCATGGCACGGCATGGCACCGGCATGGCACGGCATGGCACGGCATGGCACCGCCATGGCACGGCATGGCACCGGCATGGCACGGCAAGGCACCGGCATGGCACGGCATGGCACGGCATGGCACCGGCATGGCACGGCATGGCACGGCATGGCACCGGCATGGCACGGCATGGCACCGGCATGGCACGGCATGGCACGGCATGGCACCGGCATGGCACCGGCATGGCACGGCATGGCACCGGCATGGCACGGCATGGCACCGGCATGGAATGGCATGGAATGGCATGGAATGGCATGGAATGACATGGAATGGCATGGAATGACATGGAATGGCATGGAATGGCATGGAATGGCATGGAATGGCATGGAATGGCATGGAATGGCATGGAATGGCATGGAATGGCATGGAATGGCATGGAATGGCATGGACTGGCATGGAATGGCATGGAATGGCATGGCACGGCATGGCACGGCATGGCACCGGCATGGCACGGCATGGCACCGGCATGGCACGGCATGGCACCGGCATGGCACGGCATGGCACGGCATGGCACCGGCGTGGCACGGCATGGCACCGGCATGGCACGGCATGGCACCGGCATGGCACGGCATGGCACCGGCATGGCACGGCATGGCACGGCATGGCACGGCATGGCACGGCATGGAATGGCATGGCACGGCATGGAATGGCATGGAATGGCATGGAATGGCATGGAATGGCATGGAATGGCATGGAATGGCATGGAATGGCATGGAATGGCATGGAATGGCATGGAATGGCATGGAATGGCATGGAATGGCATGGAATGGCATGGAATGGCATGGAATGGCATGGAATGGCATGGAATGGCATGGAATGGCATGGCACCGGCATGGCACGGCATGGCACGGCATTGAATGGCATGGAATGGCATGGAATGGCATGGAATAGCATGGAATGGCATGGAATGGCATGGAATGGCATGGAATGGCATGGAATGGCATGGAATGGCATGGAATGGCATGGAATGGCATGGAATGGCATGGAATGGCATGGAATGGCATGGAATGGCATGGAATGGCATGGAATGGCATGGAATGGCATGGAATGGCATGGAATGGCATGGAATGGCATGGAATGGCATGGAATGGCATGGAATGGCATGGAATGGCATGGAATGGCATGGAATGGCATGGAATGGCATGGAATGGCATGGAATGGCATGGAATGGCATGGAATGGCATGGAATGGCATGGAATGGCATGGCACGGCATGGCACCGGCATGGCACGGCATGGCACGGCATGGCACCGGCATGGCACGGCATGGCACCGGCATGGCACGGCATGGCACCGGCATGGCACGGCATGGCACCGGCATGGCACGGCATGGCACCGGCATGGCACCGGCATGGCACCGGCATGGCACGGCATGGCACGGCATGGCACGGCATGGCACCGGCATGGCACGGCATGGCACCGGCATGGCACGGCATGGCACCGGCATGGCACGGCATGGCACCGGCATGGCACGGCATGGCACCGGCATGGCACGGCATGGCACCGGCATGGCACGGCATGGCACCGGCATGGCACGGCATGGCACGGCATGGCACCGGCATGGCACGGCATGGCACGGCATGGCACCGACATGGCACGGCATGGCACCGGCATGGCACGGCAAGGCACCGGCATGGCACGGCATGGCACGGCATGGCACCGGCATGGCACGGCATGGCACGGCATGGCACCGGCATGGCACGGCATGGCACCGGCATGGCACGGCATGGCACCGGCATGGCACGGCATGGCACCGGCATGGCACGGCATGGCACGGCATGGCACCGGCATGGCACCGGCATGGCACGGCATGGCACCGGCATGGCACGGCATGGCACCGGCATGGCACCGGCATGGCACGGCATGGAATGGCATGGAATGGCATGGAATGGCATGGAATGACATGGAATGGCATGGAATGACATGGAATGGCATGGAATGGCATGGAATGGCATGGAATGGCATGGAATGGCATGGAATGGCATGGAATGGCATGGAATGGCATGGAATGGCATGGAATGGCATGGAATGGCATGGAATGGCATGGAATGGCATGGACTGGCATGGAATGGCATGGAATGGCATGGCACGGCATGGCACGGCATGGCACCGGCATGGCACGGCATGGCACCGGCATGGCACGGCATGGCACGGCATGGCACGGCATGGCACGGCATGGCACCGGCGTGGCACGGCATGGCACCGGCATGGCACGGCATGGCACCGGCATGGCACGGCATGGCACCGGCATGGCACGGCATGGCACGGCATGGAATGGCATGGAATGGCATGGAATGGCATGGAATGGCATGGAATGGCATGGAATGGCATGGAATGGCATGGAATGGCATGGAATGGCATGGAATGGCATGGAATGGCATGGAATGGCATGGAATGGCATGGAATAGCATGGAATGGCATGGAATGGCATGGAATGGCATGGAATGGCATGGAATGGCATGGAATGGCATGGAATGGCATGGAATGGCATGGAATGGCATGGAATGGCATGGAATGGCATGGAATGGCATGGAATGGCATGGCACCGGCATGGCACGGCATGGCACGGCATTGAATGGCATGGAATGGCATGGAATGGCATGGAATGGCATGGAATGGCATGGAATGGCATGGAATGGCATGGAATGGCATGGAATGGCATGGAATGGCATGGAATGGCATGGAATGGCATGGAATGGCATGGAATGGCATGGAATGGCATGGAATGGCATGGAATGGCATGGAATGGCATGGAATGGCATGGAATGGCATGGAATGGCATGGAATGGCATGGAATGGCATGGAATGGCATGGAATGGCATGGAATGGCATGGAATGGCATGGAATGGCATGGAATGGCATGGAATGGCATGGAATGGCATGGAATGGCATGGAATGGCATGGAATGGCATGGAATGGCATGGAATGGCATGGAATGGCATGGAATGGCATGGAATGGCATGGAATGGCATGGACTGGCATGGACTGGCATGGACTGGCATGGAACGGCATGGAATGGCATGGCACGGCATGGCACCGGCATGGCACGGCATGGCACGGCATGGCACCGGCGTGGCACGGCATGGCACCGGCATGGCACGGCATGGCACCGGCATGGCACGGCATGGCACCGGCATGGCACGGCATGGCACGGCATGGCACGGCATGGCACGGCATGGAATGGCATGGAATGGCATGGAATGGCATGGAATGGCATGGAATGGCATGGAATGGCATGGAATGGCATGGAATGGCATGGAATGGCATGGAATGGAATGGCATGGAATGGCATGGAATGGCATGGAATGGCATGGAATGGCATGGAATGGCATGGAATGGCATGGAATGGCATGGAATGGCATGGAATGGCATGGAATAGCATGGAATGGCATGGAATGGCATGGAATGGCATGGAATGGCATGGAATGGCATGGAATGGCATGGAATGGCATGGAATGGCATGGAATGGCATGGAATGGCATGGAATGGCATGGAATGGCATGGAATGGCATGGAATGGCATGGAATGGCATGGAATGGCATGGCACGGCATGGCACCGGCATGGCACGGCATGGCACGGCATGGCACCGGCATGGCACGGCATGGCACCGGCATGGCACGGCATGGCACCGGCATGGCACGGCATGGCACCGGCATGGCACGGCATGGCACCGCATGGCACGGCATGGCAAGGCATGGCACGGCATGGAATGGCATGGAATGGCATGGAATGGCATGGAATGGCATGGAATGGCATGGAATGGCATGGAATGGCATGGAATGGCATGGAATGGCATGGAATGGCATGGAATGGCATGGAATGGCATGGAATGGCATGGAATGGCATGGAATGGCATGGAATGGCATGGCACGGCATGGCACCGGCATGGCACCGGCATGGCACGGCATGGCACGGCATGGCACCGGCATGGCACCGGCATGGCACGGCATGGCACCGGCATGGCACCGGCATGGCACGGCATGGCAAGGCATGGCACGGCATGGAATGGCATGGAATGGCATGGAATGGCATGGAATGGCATGGAATGGCATGGAATGGCATGGAATGGCATGGAATGGCATGGAATGGCATGGAATGGCATGGAATGGCATGGAATGGCATGGAATGGCATGGAATGGCATGGAATGGCATGGAATGGCATGGAATGGCATGGAATGGCATGGAATGGCATGGAATGGCATGGAATGGCATGGAATGGCATGGAATGGCATGGAATGGCATGGAATGGCATGGAATGGCATGGAATGGCATGGAATGGCATGGAATGGCATGGAATGGCATGGAATGGCATGGAATGGCATGGAATGGCATGGAATGGCATGGAATGGCATGGAATGGCATGGAATGGCATGGAATGGCATGGAATGGCATGGAATGGCATGGAATGGCATGGAATGGCATGGAATGGCATGGAATGGCATGGAATGGCATGGAATGGCATGGAATGGCATGGAATGGCATGGAATGGCATGGAATGGCATGGAATGGCATGGAATGGCATGGAATGGCATGGAATGGCATGGAATGGCATGGAATGGCATGGAATGGCATGGAATGGCATGGAATGGCATGGAATGGCATGGAATGGCATGGAATGGCATGGAATGGCATGGAATGGCATGGAATGGCATGGAATGGCATGGAATGGCATGGAATGGCATGGAATGGCATGGAATGGCATGGAATGGCATGGAATGGCATGGAATGGCATGGAATGGCATGGAATGGCATGGAATGGCATGGAATGGCATGGAATGGCATGAAATGGCATGGAATGGCATGGAATGGCATGGAATGGCATGGAATGGCATGGAATGGCATGGAATGGCATGGAATGGCATGGAATGGCATGGAATGGCATGGAATGGCATGGCACCGGCATGGCACGGCATGGCACCGGCATGGCACGGCATGGCACCGGCATGGCACGGCATGGCACCGGCATGGCACGGCATGGCACCGGCATGGCACGGCATGGCACCGGCATGGCACGGCATGGCACCGGCATGGCACGGCATGGCACCGGCATGGCACCGGCATGGCACCGGCATGGCACGGCATGGCACCGGCATGGCACCGGCATGGCACGGCATGGCACCGGCATGGCACGGCATGGCACCGGCATGGCACGGCATGGCACCGGCATGGCACGGCATGGCACCGGCATGGCACGGCATGGCACCGGCATGGCACCGGCATGGCACGGCATGGCACGGCATGGCACCGGCATGGCACGGCATGGCACCGGCATGGCACGGCATGGCACCGGCATGGCACGGCATGGCACGGCATGGCACCGGCATGGCACGGCATGGCACCGGCATGGCACGGCATGGGACCGGCATGGCACGGCATGGCACCGGCATGGCACGGCATGGCACCGGCATGGCACGGCATGGCACCGGCATGGCACGGCATGGCACGGCATGGCACGGCATGGCACGGCATGTCACCGGTATGGCACGGCATGGCACCGGCATGGCACCGGCATGGCACCGGCATGGCACGGCATGGCAAGGCATGGCACGGCATGGCACGGCATGGAATGGCATGGAATGGCATGGAATGGCATGGAATGGCATGGAATGGCATGGAATGGCATGGAATGGCATGGAATGGCATGGAATGGCATGGAATGGCATGGAATGGCATGGAATGGCATGGAATGGCATGGAATGGCATGGAATGGCATGGAATGGCATGGAATGGCATGGAATGGCATGGAATGGCATGGAATGGCATGGAATGGCATGGAATGGCATGGAATGGCATGGAATGGCATGGAATGGCATGGAATGGCATGGAATGGCATGGAATGGCATGGAATGGCATGGAATGGCATGGAATGGCATGGAATGGCATGGAATGGCATGGAATGGCATGGAATGGCATGGAATGGCATGGAATGGCATGGAATGGCATGGAATGGCATGGAATGGCATGGAATGGCATGGAATGGCATGGAATGGCATGGCACCGCATGGCACGGCATGGCACGGCATGGCACGGCATGGCACGGCATGTCACGGCATGGCACCGGCATGGCACGGCATGGCACCGGCATGGCACGGCATGGCACGCCATGGCACGGCATGGCACGGCATTGAATGGCATGGAATGGCATGGAATGGCATGGAATGGCATGGCACCGCATGGCACGGCATGGCACGGCATAGCACGGCATGGCACCGGCATGGCACCGGCATGGCACCGGCATGGCACCGGCATGGCACGGCATGGCACCGGCATGGCACGGCATGGCACCGGCATGGCACGGCATGGCACCGGCATGGCACCGGCATGGCACGGCATGGCACCGGCATGGCACGGCATGGCACCGGCATGGCACGGCATGGCACGGCATGGCACCGGCATGGCACGGCATGGCACCGGCATGGCACAGCATGGCACCGGCATGGCACGGCATGGCACCGGCATGGCACGGCATGGCACCGGCATGGTACCGGCATGGCACGGCATGGCACGGCATGGCACGGCATTGAATGGCATGGCACGGCATTGAATGGCATGGAATGGCATGGAATGGCATGGCACGGCATGGCACGGCATGGCACGGCATGGCACGGCATGGCACGGCATGGCACGGCATGGCACGGCATGGCACGGCATGGCACGGCATGGCACGGCATGGCACGGCATGGCACGGCATGGCACGGCATGGCACGGCATGGCACGGCATGGCACGGCATGGCACGGCATGGCACGGCATGGCACGGCATTGAATGGCACGGAATGGCACGGCATGGCACGGCATGGCACGGCATGGCACGGCATGGCACCGCATTGAGTGGCATGGAATGGCATGGAATGGCATGGAATGGCATGGACTGGCATGGACTGGCATGGACTGGCATGGAATGGCATGGAATGGCATGGCACGGCATGGCACGGCATGGCACCGGCATGGCACGGCATGGCACGGCATGGCACGGCATGGCACCGGCATGGCACGGCATGGCACCGGCATGGCACGGCATGGCACGGCATGGCACGGCATGGCACCGGCATGGCACGGCATGGCACGGCATGGCACGGCATGGCACGGCATGGAATGGCATGGAATGGCATGGAATGGCATGGAATGGCATGGAATGGCATGGAATGGCATGGAATGGCATGGAATGGCATGGAATGGCATGGAATGGCATGGAATGGCATGGAATGACATGGAATGGCATGGAATGGCATGGAATGGCATGGAATGGCATGGAATGGCATGGAATGGCATGGAATGGCATGGAATGGCATGGAATGGCATGGAATGGCATGGAATGACATGGAATGGCATGGAATGGCATGGAATGGCATGGAATGGCATGGCACGGCATGGCACGGCATGGCACCGGCATGGCACGGCATGGCACCGGCATGGCACGGCATGGCACCGGCATGGCACGGCATGGCACCGGCATGGCACGGCATGGCACCGGCATGGCACGGCATGGCACCGGCATGGCACGGCATGGCACCGGCATGGCACGGCATGGCACCGGCATGGCACGGCATGGCACCGGCATGGCACCGGCATGGCACGGCATGGCACCGGCATGGCACGGCATGGCACCGGCATGGCACGGCATGGCACCGGCATGGCACGGCATGGCACCGGCATGGCACGGCATGGCACGGCATGGCACCGGCATGGCACGGCATGGCACCGGCATGGCACGGCATGGCACCGGCATGGCACGGCATGGCACCGGCATGGCACGGCATGGCACCGGCATGGCACGGCATGGCACCGGCATGGCACGGCATGGCACCGGCATGGCACGGCATGGCACCGGCATGGCACGGCATGGCACCGGCATGGCACGGCATGGCACCGGCATGGCACGGCATGGCACCGGCATGGCACGGCATCGCACCGGCATGGCACGGCATGGCACCGGCATGGCACGGCATGGCACCGGCATGGCACGGCATGGCACCGGCATGGCACGGCATCGCACCGGCATGGCACGGCATGGCACCGGCATGGCACCGGCATGGCACGGCATGGCACCGGCATGGCACGGCATGGCACGGCACGGCACCGGCATGGCACGGCATGGCACCGGCATGGCACGGCATGGCACGGCACGGCACCGGCATGGCACGGCATGGCACCGGCATGGCACGGCATGGCACCGGCATGGCACGGCATGGCACCGGCATGGCACGGCATGGCACCGGCATGGCACGGCATGGCACCGGCATGGCACGGCATGGCACCGGCATGGCACGGCATGGCACCGGCATGGCACGGCATGGCACCGGCATGGCACGGCATGGCACGGCATGGCACCGGCATGGCACGGCATGGCACCGGCATGGCACGGCATGGCACCGGCATGGCACGGCATGGCACCGGCATGGCACGGCATGGCACCGGCATGGCACGGCATGGCACCGGCATGGCACGGCATGGCACCGGCATGGCACGGCATGGCACCGGCATGGCACGGCATGGCACCGGCATGGCACGGCATGGCACCGGCATGGCACGGCATGGCACCGGCATGGCACCGGCATGGCACGGCATGGCACGGCATGGCACCGGCATGGCACGGCATGGCACGGCATGGCACCGGCATGGCACGGCATGGCACCGGCATGGCACGGCATGGCACCGGCATGGCACGGCATGGCACCGGCATGGCACGGCATGGCACCGGCATGGCACGGCATGGCACCGGCATGGCACCGGCATGGCACGGCATGGCACGGCATGGCACCGGCATGGCACGGCATGGCACCGGCATGGCACGGCATGGCACGGCATGGCACCGGCATGGCACGGCATGGCACCGGCATGGCACGGCATGGCACCGGCATGGCACGGCATGGCACCGGCATGGCACGGCATGGCACCGGCATGGCACGGCATGGCACCGGCATGGCACGGCATGGCACGGCATGGAATGGCATGGAATGGCATGGAATGGCATGGAATGGCATGGAATGGCATGGAATGGCATGGAATGGCATGGAATGGCATGGAATGGCATGGAATGGCATGGAATGGCATGGAATGGCATGGAATGGCATGGAATGGCATGGAATGGCATGGAATGGCATGGAATGGCATGGAATAGCATGGAATGGCATGGAATGGCATGGAATGGCATGGAATGGCATGGAATGGCATGGAATGGCATGGAATGGCATGGAATGGCATGGAATGGCATGGAATGGCATCGAATGGCATGGCACGGCATGGCACCGGCATGGCACGGCATGGCACGGCATGGCACCGGCATGGCACCGGCATGGCACGGCATGGCACCGGCATGGCACGGCATGGCACCGGCATGGCACGGCATGGCACCGGCATGGCACGGCATGGCACCGGCATGGCACCGGCATGGCACCGGCATGGCACCGGCATGGCACGGCATGGCACCGGCATGGCACGGCATGGCACCGGCATGGCACGGCATGGCACCGGCATGGCACGGCATGGCACCGGCATGGCACGGCATGGCACCGGCATGGCACGGCATGGCACCGGCATGGCACGGCATGGCACCGGCATGGCAAGGCATGGCACCGGCATGGCACGGCATGGCACCGGCATGGCACGGCATGGCACCGGCATGGCACGGCATTGAATGGCATGGAATGGCATGGAATGGCATGGAATGGCATGGAATGGCATGGAATGGCATGGAATGGCATGGAATGGCATGGAATGGCATGGAATGGCATGGAATGGCATGGAATGGCATGGAATGGCATGGAATGGCATGGAATGGCATGGAATGGCATGGAATGGCATGGAATGGCATGGAATGGCATGGAATGGCATGGAATGGCATGGAATGACATGGAATGGCATGGAATGACATGGAATGACATGGAATGACATGGAATGGCATGGAATGGCATGGAATGGCATGGAATGGCATGGAATGGCATGGAATGACATGGAATGGCATGGAATGGCATGGAATGGCATGGAATGGCATGGAATGGCATGGAATGGCATGGCACGGCATGGCACGGCATGGCACCGGCATGGCACGGCATGGCACCGGCATGGCACGGCATGGCACCGGCATGGCACGGCATGGCACCGGCATGGCACGGCATGGCACCGGCATGGCACGGCATCGCACCGGCATGGCACGGCATGGCACCGGCATGGCACGGCATGGCACCGGCATGGCACCGGCATGGCACGGCATTGAATGGCATGGAATGGCATTGAATGGCATGGAATGGCATGGAATGGCATGGAATGGCATGGAATGGCATGGAATGGCATGGAATGGCATGGAATGGCATGGAATGGCATGGAATGGCATGGAATGGCATGGAATGGCATGGAATGGCATGGAATGGCATGGAATGGCATGGAATGGCATGGAATGGCATGGAATGGCATGGAATGGCATGGAATGACATGGAATGGCATGGAATGGCATGGAATGGCATGGAATGGCATGGAATGGCATGGAATGGCATGGCACGGCATGGCACGGCATGGCACCGGCATGGCACGGCATGGCACCGGCATGGCACGGCATGGCACCGGCATGGCACGGCATGGCACGGCATGGCACGGCATGGCACGGCATGGAATGGCATGGAATGGCATGGAATGGCATGGAATGGCATGGAATGGCATGGAATGGCATGGAATGGCATGGAATGGCATGGAATGGCATGGAATGGCATGGAATGGCATGGAATGGCATGGAATGGCATGGAATGGCATGGAATGGCATGGAATGGCATGGAATGGCATGGAATGGCATGGAATGGCATGGAATGGCATGGAATGGCATGGAATGGCATGGAATGGCATGGAATGGCATGGAATGGCATGGAATGGCATGGAATGGCATGGAATGGCATGGAATGGCATGGAATGGCATGGAATGGCATGGAATGGCATGGAATGGCATGGAATGGCATGGAATGGCATGGAATGGCATGGAATGGCATGGAATGGCATGGAATGGCATGGAATGGCATGGAATGGCATGGAATGGCATGGAATGGCATGGAATGGCATGGAATGGCATGGAATGGCATGGAATGGCATGGAATGGCATGGAATGGCATGGAATGGCATGGAATGGCATGGAATGGCATGGAATGGCATGGAATGGCATGGAATGGCATGGAATGGCATGGAATGGCATGGAATGGCATGGAATGGCATTCAATGGCATGGAATGGCATGGAATGGCATGGAATGGCATGGAATGGCATGGAATGGCATGGAATTGCATGGAATGGCATGGAATGGCATGGAATGGCATGGAATGGCATGGAATGGCATGGAATGGCATGGAATGGCATGGAATGGCATGGAATGGCATGGAATGGCATGGAATGGCATGGAATGGCATGGAATGGCATGGAATGGCATGGAATGGCATGGAATGGCATGGAATGGCATGGAATGGCATGGAATGGCATGGCACGGCATGGCACCGGCGTGGCACGGCATGGCACCGGCATGGCACCGCATGGCACCGGCATGGCACGGCATGGCACGGCACGGCACCGGCATGGCACGGCATGGCACGGCATGGCACGGCATGGCACGGCATGGCACGGCATGGCACGGCATGGCACGGCATTGAATGGCATGGAATGGCATGGAATGGCATGGAATGGCATGGAATGGCATGGAATGGCATGGAATGGCATGGAATGGCATGGAATGGCATGGAATGGCATGGAATGGCATGGAATGGCATGGCACCGCATGGCACGGCATGGCACGGCATGGCACGGCATGGCACCGGCATGGCACGGCATGGCACCGGCATGGCACGGCATGGCACCGGCATGGCACGGCATGGCACCGGCATGGCACGGCATGGCACCGGCATGGCACGGCATGGCACCGGCATGGCACGGCATGGCACCGGCATGGCACGGCATGGCACCGGCATGGCACGGCATGGCACCGGCATGGCACGCCATGGCACGGCATGGCACGGCATTGAATGGCATGGAATGGCATGGAATGGCATGGAATGGCATGGAATGGCATGGAATGGCATGGAATGGCATGGAATGGCATGGAATGGCATGGAATGGCATGGAATGGCATGGAATGGCATGGAATGGCATGGAATGGCATGGAATGGCATGGAATGGCATGGAATGGCATGGAATGGCATGGAATGGCATGGAATGGCATGGAATGGCATGGAATGGCATGGAATGGCATGGAATGGCATGGAATGGCATGGAATGGCATGGAATGGCATGGAATGGCATGGAATGGCATGGAATGGCATGGAATGGCATGGAATGGCATGGAATGGCATGGAATGGCATGGAATGGCATGGAATGGCATGGAATGGCATGGAATGGCATCGAATGGCATGGCACGGCATGGCACCGGCATGGCACGGCATGGCACGGCATGGCACCGGCATGGCACCGGCATGGCACGGCATGGCACCGGCATGGCACCGGCATGGCACCGGCATGGCACGGCATGGCACCGGCATGGCACCGGCATGGCACCGGCATGGCACCGGCATGGCACCGGCATGGCACGGCATGGCACGGCATGGCACCGGCATGGAATGGCATGGACTGGCATGGACTGGCATGGAATGGCATGGAATGGCATGGCACGGCATGGCACGGCATGGCACGGCATGGCACCGGCATGGCACGGCATGGCACCGGCATGGCACGGCATGGCACCGGCATGGCACGGCATGGCACCGGCATGGCACCGGCATGGCACGGCATGGCACGGCATGGCACGGCATTGAATGGCATGGCACGGCATTGAATGGCATGGAATGGCATGGAATGGCATGGCACCGCATGGCACGGCATGGCACGGCATGGCATGGAATGGCATGGCACCGCATGGCACGGCATGGCACGGCATGGCACGGCATGGCACGGCACGGAATGGCACGGCATGGCACGGCATGGAATGGCATGGACTGGCATGGACTGGCATGGACTGGCATGGAATGGCATGGAATGGCATGGCACGGCATGGCACGGCATGGCACGGCATGGCACGGCATGGCACCGGCATGGCACCGGCATGGCACGGCATGGCACCGGCATGGCACGGCATGGCACCGGCATGGCACGGCATGGCACCGGCATGGCACGGCATGGCACCGGCATGGCACGGCATGGCACCGGCATGGCACGGCATGGCACCGGCATGGCACGGCATGGCACCGGCATGGCACGGCATGGCACGGCATGGCACGGCATGGCACCGGCATGGCACGGCATGGCACCGGCATGGCACGGCATGGCACCGGCATGGCACGGCATGGCACCGGCATGGCACGGCATCGCACCGGCATGGCACGGCATCGCACCGGCATGGCACGGCATGGCACCGGCATGGCACCGGCATGGCACGGCATTGAATGGCATGGAATGGCATTGAATGGCATGGAATGGCATGGAATGGCATGGAATGGCATGGAATGGCATGGAATGGCATGGAATGGCATGGAATGGCATGGAATGGCATGGAATGGCATGGAATGGCATGGAATGGCATGGAATGGCATGGAATGGCATGGAATGGCATGGAATGGCATGGAATGGCATGGAATGGCATGGAATGGCATGGAATGGCATGGAATGGCATGGAATGGCATGGAATGGCATGGAATGGCATGGAATGGCATGGAATGGCATGGAATGGCATGGAATGGCATGGAATGGCATGGAATGGCATGGAATGGCATGGAATGGCATGGAATGGCATGGAATGGCATGGAATGGCATGGAATGGCATGGAATGGCATGGAATGGCATGGAATGGCATGGAATGGCATGGAATGGCATGGAATGGCATGGAATGGCATGGAATGGCATGGAATGGCATGGAATGGCATGGCACGGCATGGCACCGGCATGGCACGGCATGGCACCGGCATGGCACCGGCATGGCACGGCATGGCACCGGCATGGCACCGGCATGGCACGGCATGGCACCGGCATGGCACGGCATGGCACCGGCATGGCACCGGCATGGCACGGCATGGCACCGGCATGGCACGGCATGGAATGGCATGGAATGGCATGGCACGGCATGGCACGGCATGGAATGGCATGGAATGGCATGGAATGGCATGGAATGGCATGGAATGGCATGGAATGGCATGGAATGGCATGGAATGGCATGGAATGGCATGGAATGGCATGGAATGGCATGGAATGGCATGGAATGGCATGGAATGGCATGGAATGGCATGGAATGGCATGGAATGGCATGGAATGGCATGGAATGGCATGGAATGGCATGGAATGGCATGGAATGGCATGGAATGGCATGGAATGGCATGGAATGGCATGGAATGGCATGGAATGGCATGGAATGGCATGGAATGGCATGGAATGGCATGGAATGGCATGGAATGGCATGGAATGGCATGGAATGGCATGGAATGGCATGGAATGGCATGGAATGGCATGGAATGGCATGGAATGGCATGGAATGGCATGGAATGGCATGGAATGGCATGGAATGGCATGGAATGGCATGGAATGGCATGGAATGGCATGGAATGGCATGGAATGGCATGGAATGGCATGGAATGGCATGGAATGGCATGGAATGGCATGGAATGGCATGGAATGGCATGGAATGGCATGGAATGGCATGGAATGGCATGGAATGGCATGGAATGGCATGGAATGGCATGGAATGGCATGGAATGGCATGGAATGGCATGGAATGGCATGGAATGGCATGGAATGGCATGGAATGGCATGGAATGGCATGAAATGGCATGAAATGGCATGGAATGGCATGGAATGGCATGGAATGGCATGGAATGGCATGGAATGGCATGGAATGGCATGGCACCGCATGGCACGGCATGGCACCGGCATGGCACGGCATGGCACCGGCATGGCACGGCATGGCACCGGCATGGCACGGCATGGCACCGGCATGGCACGGCATGGCACCGGCATGGCACGGCATGGCACCGGCATGGCACCGGCATGGCACGGCATGGCACCGGCATGGCACCGGCATGGCACGGCATGGCACGGCATGGCACCGGCATGGCACCGGCATGGCACGGCATGGCACCGGCATGGCACCGGCATGGCACGGCATGGCAAGGCATGGCACGGCATGGAATGGCATGGAATGGCATGGAATGGCATGGAATGGCATGGAATGGCATGGAATGGCATGGAATGGCATGGAATGGCATGGAATGGCATGGAATGGCATGGAATGGCATGGAATGGCATGGAATGGCATGGAATGGCATGGAATGGCATGGAATGGCATGGAATGGCATGGAATGGCATGGAATGGCATGGAATGGCATGGAATGGCATGGAATGGCATGGAATGGCATGGAATGGCATGGAATGGCATGGAATGGCATGGAATGGCATGGAATGGCATGGAATGGCATGGAATGGCATGGAATGGCATGGAATGGCATGGAATGGCATGGAATGGCATGGAATGGCATGGAATGGCATGGAATGGCATGGAATGGCATGGAATGGCATGGAATGGCATGGAATGGCATGGAATGGCATGGAATGGCATGGAATGGCATGGAATGGCATGGAATGGCATGGAATGGCATGGAATGGCATGGAATGGCATGGAATGGCATGGAATGGCATGGAATGGCATGGAATGGCATGGAATGGCATGGAATGGCATGGAATGGCATGGAATGGCATGGAATGGCATGGAATGGCATGGAATGGCATGAAATGGCATGGAATGGCATGGAATGGCATGGAATGGCATGGAATGGCATGGAATGGCATGGCACCGCATGGCACGGCATGGCACCGGCATGGCACGGCATGGCACCGGCATGGCACGGCATGGCACCGGCATGGCACGGCATGGCACCGGCATGGCACGGCATGGCACCGGCATGGCACGGCATGGCACCGGCATGGCACGGCATGGCACCGGCATGGCACCGGCATGGCACGGCATGGCACCGGCATGGCACCGGCATGGCACCGGCATGGCACGGCATGGCACCGGCATGGCACGGCATGGCACCGGCATGGCACGGCATGGCACCGGCATGGCACGGCATGGCACCGGCATGGCACGGCATGGCACCGGCATGGCACGGCATCGCACCGGCATGGCACGGCATCGCACCGGCATGGCACGGCATGGCACCGGCATGGCACCGGCATGGCACGGCATTGAATGGCATGGAATGGCATTGAATGGCATGGAATGGCATGGAATGGCATGGAATGGCATGGAATGGCATGGAATGGCATGGAATGGCATGGAATGGCATGGAATGGCATGGAATGGCATGGAATGGCATGGAATGGCATGGAATGGCATGGAATGGCATGGAATGGCATGGAATGGCATGGAATGGCATGGAATGGCATGGAATGGCATGGAATGGCATGGAATGGCATGGAATGGCATGGAATGGCATGGAATGGCATGGAATGGCATGGAATGGCATGGAATGGCATGGAATGGCATGGAATGGCATGGAATGGCATGGAATGGCATGGAATGGCATGGAATGGCATGGAATGGCATGGAATGGCATGGAATGGCATGGAATGGCATGGAATGGCATGGAATGGCATGGAATGGCATGGAATGGCATGGAATGGCATGGAATGGCATGGAATGGCATGGAATGGCATGGAATGGCATGGAATGGCATGGAATGGCATGGAATGGCATGGAATGGCATGGAATGGCATGGAATGGCATGGAATGGCATGGAATGGCATGGAATGGCATGGAATGGCATGGAATGGCATGGAATGGCATGGAATGGCATGGAATGGCATGGAATGGCATGGAATGGCATGGAATGGCATGGAATGGCATGGAATGGCATGGCACGGCATGGCACCGGCATGGCACGGCATGGCACCGGCATGGCACCGGCATGGCACGGCATGGCACCGGCATGGCACCGGCATGGCACGGCATGGCACCGGCATGGCACGGCATGGCACCGGCATGGCACCGGCATGGCACGGCATGGCACCGGCATGGCACGGCATGGAATGGCATGGAATGGCATGGCACGGCATGGCACGGCATGGCACGGCATGGAATGGCATGGAATGGCATGGAATGGCATGGAATGGCATGGAATGGCATGGAATGGCATGGAATGGCATGGAATGGCATGGAATGGCATGGAATGGCATGGAATGGCATGGAATGGCATGGAATGGCATGGAATGGCATGGAATGGCATGGAATGGCATGGAATGGCATGGAATGGCATGGAATGGCATGGAATGGCATGGAATGGCATGGAATGGCATGGAATGGCATGGAATGGCATGGAATGGCATGGAATGGCATGGAATGGCATGGAATGGCATGGAATGGCATGGAATGGCATGGAATGGCATGGAATGGCATGGAATGGCATGGAATGGCATGGAATGGCATGGAATGGCATGGAATGGCATGGAATGGCATGGAATGGCATGGAATGGCATGGAATGGCATGGAATGGCATGGAATGGCATGGAATGGCATGGAATGGCATGGAATGGCATGGAATGGCATGGAATGGCATGGAATGGCATGGAATGGCATGGAATGGCATGGAATGGCATGGAATGGCATGGAATGGCATGGAATGGCATGGAATGGCATGGAATGGCATGGAATGGCATGGAATGGCATGGAATGGCATGGAATGGCATGGAATGGCATGGAATGGCATGGAATGGCATGGAATGGCATGGAATGGCATGGAATGGCATGGAATGGCATGGAATGGCATGGAATGGCATGGAATGGCATGGAATGGCATGGAATGGCATGGAATGGCATGGAATGGCATGGAATGGCATGGAATGGCATGGAATGGCATGGAATGGCATGGAATGGCATGGAATGGCATGGAATGGCATGGAATGGCATGGAATGGCATGGAATGGCATGGAATGGCATGGAATGGCATGGAATGGCATGGAATGGCATGGAATGGCATGGAATGGCATGGAATGGCATGGAATGGCATGGAATGGCATGGAATGGCATGGAATGGCATGGAATGGCATGGAATGGCATGGAATGGCATGGAATGGCATGGAATGGCATGGAATGGCATGGAATGGCATGGAATGGCATGGAATGGCATGGAATGGCATGGAATGGCATGGAATGGCATGGAATGGCATGGAATGGCATGGAATGGCATGGAATGGCATGGAATGGCATGGAATGGCATGAAATGGCATGAAATGGCATGGAATGGCATGGAATGGCATGGAATGGCATGGAATGGCATGGAATGGCATGGAATGGCATGGCACCGCATGGCACGGCATGGCACCGGCATGGCACGGCATGGCACCGGCATGGCACGGCATGGCACCGGCATGGCACGGCATGGCACGGCATGGCACCGGCATGGCACGGCATGGCACCGGCATGGCACGGCATGGCACCGGCATGGCACGGCATGGCACCGGCATGGCACCGGCATGGCACGGCATGGCACGGCATGGCACCGGCATAGCACCGGCATGGCACGGCATGGCACCGGCATGGCACCGGCATGGCACGGCATGGCAAGGCATGGCACGGCATGGCACGGCATGGAATGGCATGGAATGGCATGGAATGGCATGGAATGGCATGGAATGGCATGGAATGGCATGGAATGGCATGGAATGGCATGGAATGGCATGGAATGGCATGGAATGGCATGGAATGGCATGGAATGGCATGGAATGGCATGGAATGGCATGGAATGGCATGGAATGGCATGGAATGGCATGGAATGGCATGGAATGGCATGGAATGGCATGGAATGGCATGGAATGGCATGGAATGGCATGGAATGGCATGGAATGGCATGGAATGGCATGGAATGGCATGGAATGGCATGGAATGGCATGGAATGGCATGGAATGGCATGGAATGGCATGGAATGGCATGGAATGGCATGGAATGGCATGGAATGGCATGGAATGGCATGGAATGGCATGGAATGGCATGGAATGGCATGGAATGGCATGGAATGGCATGGAATGGCATGGAATGGCATGGAATGGCATGGAATGGCATGGAATGGCATGGAATGGCATGGAATGGCATGGAATGGCATGGAATGGCATGGAATGGCATGGAATGGCATGGAATGGCATGGAATGGCATGGAATGGCATGGAATGGCATGGAATGGCATGGAATGGCATGGAATGGCATGGAATGGCATGGCACCGCATGGCACGGCATGGCACCGGCATGGCACGGCATGGCACCGGCATGGCACGGCATGGCACCGGCATGGCACGGCATGGCACCGGCATGGCACGGCATGGCACCGGCATGGCACGGCATGGCACCGGCATGGCACGGCATGGCACCGGCATGGCACGGCATGGCACCGGCATGGCACCGGCATGGCACGGCATGGCACGGCATGGCACCGGCATGGCACCGGCATGGCACGGCATGGCACCGGCATGGCACCGGCATGGCACGGCATGGCAAGGCATGGCACGGCATGGCACGGCATGGAATGGCATGGAATGGCATGGAATGGCATGGAATGGCATGGAATGGCATGGAATGGCATGGAATGGCATGGAATGGCATGGAATGGCATGGAATGGCATGGAATGGCATGGAATGGCATGGAATGGCATGGAATGGCATGGAATGGCATGGAATGGCATGGAATGGCATGGAATGGCATGGAATGGCATGGAATGGCATGGAATGGCATGGAATGGCATGGAATGGCATGGAATGGCATGGAATGGCATGGAATGGCATGGAATGGCATGGAATGGCATGGAATGGCATGGAATGGCATGGAATGGCATGGAATGGCATGGAATGGCATGGAATGGCATGGAATGGCATGGAATGGCATGGAATGGCATGGAATGGCATGGAATGGCATGGAATGGCATGGAATGGCATGGAATGGCATGGAATGGCATGGAATGGCATGGAATGGCATGGAATGGCATGGAATGGCATGGAATGGCATGGAATGGCATGAAATGGCATGGAATGGCATGGAATGGCATGGAATGGCATGGAATGGCATGGAATGGCATGGAATGGCATGGCACCGCATGGCACGGCATGGCACCGGCATGGCACGGCATGGCACCGGCATGGCACGGCATGGCACCGGCATGGCACGGCATGGCACCGGCATGGCACGGCATGGCACCGGCATGGCACGGCATGGCACCGGCATGGCACGGCATGGCACGGCACGGCACCGGCATGGCACGGCATGGCACCGGCATGGCACGGCATGGCACGGCACGGCACCGGCATGGCACGGCATGGCACCGGCATGGCACCGGCATGGCACGGCATGGCACCGGCATGGCACCGGCATGGCACGGCATGGCACCGGCATGGCACGGCATGGCACGGCATGGCACGGCATGGCACGGCATGGCACGGCATGGCACGGCATTGAATGGCATGGAATGGCATGGAATGGCATGGAATGGCATGGAATGGCATGGAATGGCATGGAATGGCATGGAATGGCATGGAATGGCATGGAATGGCATGGCACCGCATGGCACGGCATGGCACGGCATGGCACGGCATGGCACGGCATGGCACGGCATGTCACGGCATGGCACCGGCATGGCACGGCATGGCACCGGCATGGCACGGCATGGCACGCCATGGCACGGCATGGCACGGCATTGAATGGCATGGAATGGCATGGAATGGCATGGAATGGCATGGCACCGCATGGCACGGCATGGCACGGCATGGCACGGCATAGCACGGCATGGCACCGGCATGGCACCGGCATGGCACCGGCATGGCACCGGCATGGCACGGCATGGCACCGGCATGGCACGGCATGGCACCGGCATGGCACGGCATGGCACCGGCATGGCACCGGCATGGCACGGCATGGCACCGGCATGGCACGGCATGGCACCGGCATGGCACGGCATGGCACGGCATGGCACCGGCATGGCACGGCATGGCACCGGCATGGCACAGCATGGCACCGGCATGGCACGGCATGGCACCGGCATGGCACGGCATGGCACCGGCATGGCACCGGCATGGCACGGCATGGCACGGCATGGCACGGCATTGAATGGCATGGCACGGCATTGAATGGCATGGAATGGCATGGAATGGCATGGCACGGCATGGCACGGCATGGCACGGCATGGCACGGCATGGCACGGCATGGCACGGCATGGCACGGCATGGCACGGCATGGCACGGCATGGCACGGCATGGCACGGCATGGCACGGCATGGCACGGCATGGCACGGCATGGCACGGCATGGCACGGCATGGCACGGCATGGCACGGCATGGCACGGCATGGCACGGCATGGCACGGCATGGCACGGCATGGCACCGGCATGGCACGGCATGGCACCGGCATGGCACGGCATGGCACGGCATGGCACCGGCATGGCACGGCATGGCACCGGCATGGCACGGCATGGCAACGGCATGGCACGGCATGGCACCGGCATGGCACGGCATGGCACCGGCATGGCACGGCATGGCACCGGCATGGCACGGCATGGCACCGGCATGGCACGGCATGGCACCGGCATGGCACGGCATGGCACCGGCATGGCACGGCATGGCACCGGCATGGCACGGCATGGCACCGGCATGGCACGGCATCGCACCGGCATGGCACGGCATGGCACCGGCATGGCACGGCATGGCACCGGCATGGCACGGCATGGCACCGGCATGGCACGGCATCGCACCGGCATGGCACGGCATGGCACCGGCATGGCACCGGCATGGCACGGCATGGCACCGGCATGGCACGGCATGGCACGGCACGGCACCGGCATGGCACGGCATGGCACCGGCATGGCACGGCATGGCACGGCACGGCACCGGCATGGCACGGCATGGCACCGGCATGGCACGGCATGGCACCGGCATGGCACGGCATGGCACCGGCATGGCACGGCATGGCACCGGCATGGCACGGCATGGCACCGGCATGGCACGGCATGGCACCGGCATGGCACGGCATGGCACCGGCATGGCACGGCATGGCACGGCATGGCACCGGCATGGCACGGCATGGCACCGGCATGGCACGGCATGGCACCGGCATGGCACGGCATGGCACCGGCATGGCACGGCATGGCACCGGCATGGCACGGCATGGCACCGGCATGGCACGGCATGGCACCGGCATGGCACGGCATGGCACCGGCATGGCACGGCATGGCACCGGCATGGCACGGCATGGCACCGGCATGGCACGGCATGGCACCGGCATGGCACGGCATGGCACCGGCATGGCACCGGCATGGCACGGCATGGCACGGCATGGCACCGGCATGGCACGGCATGGCACGGCATGGCACCGGCATGGCACGGCATGGCACCGGCATGGCACGGCATGGCACCGGCATGGCACGGCATGGCACCGGCATGGCACGGCATGGCACCGGCATGGCACGGCATGGCACCGGCATGGCACGGCATGGCACCGGCATGGCACCGGCATGGCACGGCATGGCACGGCATGGCACCGGCATGGCACGGCATGGCACCGGCATGGCACGGCATGGCACGGCATGGCACCGGCATGGCACGGCATGGCACCGGCATGGCACGGCATGGCACCGGCATGGCACGGCATGGCACCGGCATGGCACGGCATGGCACCGGCATGGCACGGCATGGCACGGCATGGAATGGCATGGAATGGCATGGAATGGCATGGAATGGCATGGAATGGCATGGAATGGCATGGAATGGCATGGAATGGCATGGAATGGCATGGAATGGCATGGAATGGCATGGAATGGCATGGAATGGCATGGAATGGCATGGAATGGCATGGAATGGCATGGAATGGCATGGAATGGCATGGAATGGCATGGAATGGCATGGAATGGCATGGAATGGCATGGAATGGCATGGAATGGCATGGAATGGCATGGAATGGCATGGAATGGCATGGAATGGCATGGAATAGCATGGAATGGCATGGAATGGCATGGAATGGCATGGAATGGCATGGAATGGCATGGAATGGCATGGAATGGCATGGAATGGCATGGAATGGCATGGAATGGCATGGAATGGCATCGAATGGCATGGCACGGCATGGCACCGGCATGGCACGGCATGGCACGGCATGGCACCGGCATGGCACCGGCATGGCACGGCATGGCACCGGCATGGCACGGCATGGCACCGGCATGGCACGGCATGGCACCGGCATGGCACGGCATGGCACCGGCATGGCACCGGCATGGCACCGGCATGGCACGGCATGGCACCGGCATGGCACGGCATGGCACCGGCATGGCACGGCATGGCACCGGCATGGCACGGCATGGCACCGGCATGGCACGGCATGGCACCGGCATGGCACGGCATGGCACCGGCATGGCACGGCATGGCACCGGCATGGCAAGGCATGGCACCGGCATGGCACGGCATGGCACCGGCATGGCACGGCATGGCACCGGCATGGCACGGCATTGAATGGCATGGAATGGCATGGAATGGCATGGAATGGCATGGAATGGCATGGAATGGCATGGAATGGCATGGAATGGCATGGAATGGCATGGAATGGCATGGAATGGCATGGAATGGCATGGAATGGCATGGAATGGCATGGAATGGCATGGAATGGCATGGAATGGCATGGAATGACATGGAATGGCATGGAATGACATGGAATGACATGGAATGACATGGAATGGCATGGAATGGCATGGAATGGCATGGAATGGCATGGAATGGCATGGAATGACATGGAATGGCATGGAATGGCATGGAATGGCATGGAATGGCATGGAATGGCATGGAATGGCATGGCACGGCATGGCACGGCATGGCACCGGCATGGCACGGCATGGCACCGGCATGGCACGGCATGGCACCGGCATGGCACGGCATGGCACCGGCATGGCACGGCATGGCACCGGCATGGCACGGCATCGCACCGGCATGGCACGGCATGGCACCGGCATGGCACGGCATGGCACCGGCATGGCACCGGCATGGCACGGCATTGAATGGCATGGAATGGCATTGAATGGCATGGAATGGCATGGAATGGCATGGAATGGCATGGAATGGCATGGAATGGCATGGAATGGCATGGAATGGCATGGAATGGCATGGAATGGCATGGAATGGCATGGAATGGCATGGAATGGCATGGAATGGCATGGAATGGCATGGAATGGCATGGAATGGCATGGAATGGCATGGAATGACATGGAATGGCATGGAATGGCATGGAATGGCATGGAATGGCATGGAATGGCATGGAATGGCATGGCACGGCATGGCACGGCATGGCACCGGCATGGCACGGCATGGCACCGGCATGGCACGGCATGGCACCGGCATGGCACGGCATGGCACGGCATGGCACGGCATGGCACGGCATGGAATGGCATGGAATGGCATGGAATGGCATGGAATGGCATGGAATGGCATGGAATGGCATGGAATGGCATGGAATGGCATGGAATGGCATGGAATGGCATGGAATGGCATGGAATGGCATGGAATGGCATGGAATGGCATGGAATGGCATGGAATGGCATGGAATGGCATGGAATGGCATGGAATGGCATGGAATGGCATGGAATGGCATGGAATGGCATGGAATGGCATGGAATGGCATGGAATGGCATGGAATGGCATGGAATGGCATGGAATGGCATGGAATGGCATGGAATGGCATGGAATGGCATGGAATGGCATGGAATGGCATGGAATGGCATGGAATGGCATGGAATGGCATGGAATGGCATGGAATGGCATGGAATGGCATGGAATGGCATGGAATGGCATGGAATGGCATGGAATGGCATGGAATGGCATGGAATGGCATGGAATGGCATGGAATGGCATGGAATGGCATGGAATGGCATGGAATGGCATGGAATGGCATGGAATGGCATGGAATGGCATGGAATGGCATTCAATGGCATGGAATGGCATGGAATGGCATGGAATGGCATGGAATGGCATGGAATGGCATGGAATTGCATGGAATGGCATGGAATGGCATGGAATGGCATGGAATGGCATGGAATGGCATGGAATGGCATGGAATGGCATGGAATGGCATGGAATGGCATGGAATGGCATGGAATGGCATGGAATGGCATGGAATGGCATGGAATGGCATGGAATGGCATGGAATGGCATGGAATGGCATGGAATGGCATGGAATGGCATGGAATGGCATGGAATGGCATGGCACGGCATGGCACCGGCGTGGCACGGCATGGCACCGGCATGGCACCGCATGGCACCGGCATGGCACGGCATGGCACGGCACGGCACCGGCATGGCACGGCATGGCACCGGCATGGCACGGCATGGCACGGCACGGCCCCGGCATGGCACGGCATGGCACCGGCATGGCACCGGCATGGCACGGCATGGCACCGGCATGGCACGGCATGGCACCGGCATGGCACGGCATGGCACCGGCATGGCACCGGCATGGCACGGCATGGCACCGGCATGGCACGGCATGGCACGGCATGGCACGGCATGGCACGGCATGGCACGGCATTGAATGGCATGGAATGGCATGGAATGGCATGGAATGGCATGGAATGGCATGGAATGGCATGGAATGGCATGGAATGGCATGGAATGGCATGGAATGGCATGGCACCGCATGGCACGGCATGGCACGGCATGGCACGGCATGGCACCGGCATGGCACGGCATGGCACCGGCATGGCACGGCATGGCACCGGCATGGCACGGCATGGCACCGGCATGGCACGGCATGGCACCGGCATGGCACGGCATGGCACCGGCATGGCACGGCATGGCACCGGCATGGCACGGCATGGCACCGGCATGGCACGGCATGGCACCGGCATGGCACGGCATGGCACCGGCATGGCACGCCATGGCACGGCATGGCACGGCATTGAATGGCATGGAATGGCATGGAATGGCATGGAATGGCATGGAATGGCATGGAATGGCATGGAATGGCATGGAATGGCATGGAATGGCATGGAATGGCATGGAATGGCATGGAATGGCATGGAATGGCATGGAATGGCATGGAATGGCATGGAATGGCATGGAATGGCATGGAATGGCATGGAATGGCATGGAATGGCATGGAATGGCATGGAATGGCATGGAATGGCATGGAATGGCATGGAATGGCATGGAATGGCATGGAATGGCATGGAATGGCATGGAATGGCATGGAATGGCATGGAATGGCATGGAATGGCATGGAATGGCATGGAATGGCATCGAATGGCATGGCACGGCATGGCACCGGCATGGCACGGCATGGCACGGCATGGCACCGGCATGGCACCGGCATGGCACGGCATGGCACCGGCATGGCACCGGCATGGCACCGGCATGGCACGGCATGGCACCGGCATGGCACCGGCATGGCACCGGCATGGCACCGGCATGGCACCGGCATGGCACGGCATGGCACGGCATGGCACCGGCATGGAATGGCATGGACTGGCATGGACTGGCATGGAATGGCATGGAATGGCATGGCACGGCATGGCACGGCATGGCACGGCATGGCACCGGCATGGCACGGCATGGCACCGGCATGGCACGGCATGGCACCGGCATGGCACGGCATGGCACCGGCATGGCACCGGCATGGCACGGCATGGCACGGCATGGCACGGCATTGAATGGCATGGCACGGCATTGAATGGCATGGAATGGCATGGAATGGCATGGCACCGCATGGCACGGCATGGCACGGCATGGCATGGAATGGCATGGCACCGCATGGCACGGCATGGCACGGCATGGCACGGCATGGCACGGCACGGAATGGCACGGCATGGCACGGCATGGAATGGCATGGACTGGCATGGACTGGCATGGACTGGCATGGAATGGCATGGAATGGCATGGCACGGCATGGCACGGCATGGCACGGCATGGCACGGCATGGCACCGGCATGGCACCGGCATGGCACGGCATGGCACCGGCATGGCACGGCATGGCACCGGCATGGCACGGCATGGCACCGGCATGGCACGGCATGGCACCGGCATGGCACGGCATGGCACCGGCATGGCACGGCATGGCACCGGCATGGCACGGCATGGCACCGGCATGGCACGGCATGGCACGGCATGGCACGGCATGGCACCGGCATGGCACGGCATGGCACCGGCATGGCACGGCATGGCACCGGCATGGCACGGCATGGCACCGGCATGGCACGGCATGGCACCGGCATGGCACGGCATCGCACCGGCATGGCACGGCATCGCACCGGCATGGCACGGCATGGCACCGGCATGGCACCGGCATGGCACGGCATTGAATGGCATGGAATGGCATTGAATGGCATGGAATGGCATGGAATGGCATGGAATGGCATGGAATGGCATGGAATGGCATGGAATGGCATGGAATGGCATGGAATGGCATGGAATGGCATGGAATGGCATGGAATGGCATGGAATGGCATGGAATGGCATGGAATGGCATGGAATGGCATGGAATGGCATGGAATGGCATGGAATGGCATGGAATGGCATGGAATGGCATGGAATGGCATGGAATGGCATGGAATGGCATGGAATGGCATGGAATGGCATGGAATGGCATGGAATGGCATGGAATGGCATGGAATGGCATGGAATGGCATGGAATGGCATGGAATGGCATGGAATGGCATGGAATGGCATGGAATGGCATGGAATGGCATGGAATGGCATGGAATGGCATGGAATGGCATGGAATGGCATGGAATGGCATGGCACGGCATGGCACCGGCATGGCACGGCATGGCACCGGCATGGCACCGGCATGGCACGGCATGGCACCGGCATGGCACCGGCATGGCACGGCATGGCACCGGCATGGCACGGCATGGCACCGGCATGGCACCGGCATGGCACGGCATGGCACCGGCATGGCACGGCATGGAATGGCATGGAATGGCATGGCACGGCATGGCACGGCATGGCACGGCATGGAATGGCATGGAATGGCATGGAATGGCATGGAATGGCATGGAATGGCATGGAATGGCATGGAATGGCATGGAATGGCATGGAATGGCATGGAATGGCATGGAATGGCATGGAATGGCATGGAATGGCATGGAATGGCATGGAATGGCATGGAATGGCATGGAATGGCATGGAATGGCATGGAATGGCATGGAATGGCATGGAATGGCATGGAATGGCATGGAATGGCATGGAATGGCATGGAATGGCATGGAATGGCATGGAATGGCATGGAATGGCATGGAATGGCATGGAATGGCATGGAATGGCATGGAATGGCATGGAATGGCATGGAATGGCATGGAATGGCATGGAATGGCATGGAATGGCATGGAATGGCATGGAATGGCATGGAATGGCATGGAATGGCATGGAATGGCATGGAATGGCATGGAATGGCATGGAATGGCATGGAATGGCATGGAATGGCATGGAATGGCATGGAATGGCATGGAATGGCATGGAATGGCATGGAATGGCATGGAATGGCATGGAATGGCATGGAATGGCATGGAATGGCATGGAATGGCATGGAATGGCATGGAATGGCATGGAATGGCATGGAATGGCATGGAATGGCATGGAATGGCATGGAATGGCATGGAATGGCATGGAATGGCATGGAATGGCATGGAATGGCATGGAATGGCATGGAATGGCATGGAATGGCATGGAATGGCATGGAATGGCATGGAATGGCATGGAATGGCATGGAATGGCATGGAATGGCATGGAATGGCATGGAATGGCATGGAATGGCATGGAATGGCATGGAATGGCATGGAATGGCATGGAATGGCATGGAATGGCATGGAATGGCATGGAATGGCATGGAATGGCATGGAATGGCATGGAATGGCATGGAATGGCATGGAATGGCATGGAATGGCATGGAATGGCATGGAATGGCATGGAATGGCATGGAATGGCATGGAATGGCATGGAATGGCATGGAATGGCATGGAATGGCATGGAATGGCATGGAATGGCATGGAATGGCATGGAATGGCATGGAATGGCATGGAATGGCATGGAATGGCATGGAATGGCATGGAATGGCATGGAATGGCATGGAATGGCATGGAATGGCATGGAATGGCATGGAATGGCATGGAATGGCATGGAATGGCATGAAATGGCATGAAATGGCATGGAATGGCATGGAATGGCATGGAATGGCATGGAATGGCATGGAATGGCATGGAATGGCATGGCACCGCATGGCACGGCATGGCACCGGCATGGCACGGCATGGCACCGGCATGGCACGGCATGGCACCGGCATGGCACGGCATGGCACCGGCATGGCACGGCATGGCACCGGCATGGCACGGCATGGCACCGGCATGGCACGGCATGGCACCGGCATGGCACGGCATGGCACCGGCATGGCACCGGCATGGCACGGCATGGCACGGCATGGCACCGGCATGGCACCGGCATGGCACGGCATGGCACCGGCATGGCACCGGCATGGCACGGCATGGCAAGGCATGGCACGGCATGGAATGGCATGGAATGGCATGGAATGGCATGGAATGGCATGGAATGGCATGGAATGGCATGGAATGGCATGGAATGGCATGGAATGGCATGGAATGGCATGGAATGGCATGGAATGGCATGGAATGGCATGGAATGGCATGGAATGGCATGGAATGGCATGGAATGGCATGGAATGGCATGGAATGGCATGGAATGGCATGGAATGGCATGGAATGGCATGGAATGGCATGGAATGGCATGGAATGGCATGGAATGGCATGGAATGGCATGGAATGGCATGGAATGGCATGGAATGGCATGGAATGGCATGGAATGGCATGGAATGGCATGGAATGGCATGGAATGGCATGGAATGGCATGGAATGGCATGGAATGGCATGGAATGGCATGGAATGGCATGGAATGGCATGGAATGGCATGGAATGGCATGGAATGGCATGGAATGGCATGGAATGGCATGGAATGGCATGGAATGGCATGGAATGGCATGGAATGGCATGGAATGGCATGGAATGGCATGGAATGGCATGGAATGGCATGGAATGGCATGGAATGGCATGGAATGGCATGGAATGGCATGGAATGGCATGGAATGGCATGGAATGGCATGGAATGGCATGGAATGGCATGGAATGGCATGGAATGGCATGGAATGGCATGGAATGGCATGGAATGGCATGGAATGGCATGGAATGGCATGGAATGGCATGGAATGGCATGGAATGGCATGGAATGGCATGGAATGGCATGGAATGGCATGGAATGGCATGGAATGGCATGAAATGGCATGGAATGGCATGGAATGGCATGGAATGGCATGGAATGGCATGGAATGGCATGGAATGGCATGGCACCGCATGGCACGGCATGGCACCGGCATGGCACGGCATGGCACCGGCATGGCACGGCATGGCACCGGCATGGCACGGCATGGCACCGGCATGGCACGGCATGGCACCGGCATGGCACGGCATGGCACCGGCATGGCACGGCATGGCACCGGCATGGCACCGGCATGGCACGGCATGGCACCGGCATGGCACCGGCATGGCACCGGCATGGCACGGCATGGCACCGGCATGGCACGGCATGGCACCGGCATGGCACGGCATGGCACCGGCATGGCACGGCATGGCACCGGCATGGCACGGCATGGCACCGGCATGGCACGGCATCGCACCGGCATGGCACGGCATCGCACCGGCATGGCACGGCATGGCACCGGCATGGCACCGGCATGGCACGGCATTGAATGGCATGGAATGGCATTGAATGGCATGGAATGGCATGGAATGGCATGGAATGGCATGGAATGGCATGGAATGGCATGGAATGGCATGGAATGGCATGGAATGGCATGGAATGGCATGGAATGGCATGGAATGGCATGGAATGGCATGGAATGGCATGGAATGGCATGGAATGGCATGGAATGGCATGGAATGGCATGGAATGGCATGGAATGGCATGGAATGGCATGGAATGGCATGGAATGGCATGGAATGGCATGGAATGGCATGGAATGGCATGGAATGGCATGGAATGGCATGGAATGGCATGGAATGGCATGGAATGGCATGGAATGGCATGGAATGGCATGGAATGGCATGGAATGGCATGGAATGGCATGGAATGGCATGGAATGGCATGGAATGGCATGGAATGGCATGGAATGGCATGGAATGGCATGGAATGGCATGGAATGGCATGGAATGGCATGGAATGGCATGGAATGGCATCGAATGGCATGGCACGGCATGGCACCGGCATGGCACGGCATGGCACGGCATGGCACCGGCATGGCACCGGCATGGCACGGCATGGCACCGGCATGGCACCGGCATGGCACCGGCATGGCACGGCATGGCACGGGCATGGCACCGGCATGGCACCGGCATGGCACCGGCATGGCACCGGCATGGCACGGCATGGCACGGCATGGCACCGGCATGGAATGGCATGGACTGGCATGGACTGGCATGGAATGGCATGGAATGGCATGGCACGGCATGGCACGGCATGGCACGGCATGGCACCGGCATGGCACGGCATGGCACCGGCATGGCACGGCATGGCACCGGCATGGCACGGCATGGCACCGGCATGGCACGGCATGGCACCGGCATGGCACGGCATGGCACCGGCATGGCACCGGCATGGCACGGCATGGCACGGCATGGCACGGCATTGAATGGCATGGCACGGCATTGAATGGCATGGAATGGCATGGAATGGCATGGCACCGCATGGCACGGCATGGCACGGCATGGCATGGAATGGCATGGCACCGCATGGCACGGCATGGCACGGCATGGCACGGCATGGCACGGCATGGCACGGCACGGAATGGCACGGCATGGCACGGCATGGAATGGCATGGACTGGCATGGACTGGCATGGACTGGCATGGAATGGCATGGAATGGCATGGCACGGCATGGCACGGCATGGCACGGCATGGCACGGCATGGCACCGGCATGGCACCGGCATGGCACGGCATGGCACCGGCATGGCACGGCATGGCACCGGCATGGCACGGCATGGCACCGGCATGGCACGGCATGGCACCGGCATGGCACGGCATGGCACCGGCATGGCACGGCATGGCACCGGCATGGCACGGCATGGCACCGGCATGGCACGGCATGGCACCGGCATGGCACGGCATGGCACGGCATGGCACGGCATGGCACCGGCATGGCACGGCATGGCACCGGCATGGCACGGCATGGCACCGGCATGGCACGGCATGGCACCGGCATGGCACGGCATCGCACCGGCATGGCACGGCATCGCACCGGCATGGCACGGCATGGCACCGGCATGGCACCGGCATGGCACGGCATTGAATGGCATGGAATGGCATTGAATGGCATGGAATGGCATGGAATGGCATGGAATGGCATGGAATGGCATGGAATGGCATGGAATGGCATGGAATGGCATGGAATGGCATGGAATGGCATGGAATGGCATGGAATGGCATGGAATGGCATGGAATGGCATGGAATGGCATGGAATGGCATGGAATGGCATGGAATGGCATGGAATGGCATGGAATGGCATGGAATGGCATGGAATGGCATGGAATGGCATGGAATGGCATGGAATGGCATGGAATGGCATGGAATGGCATGGAATGGCATGGAATGGCATGGAATGGCATGGAATGGCATGGAATGGCATGGAATGGCATGGAATGGCATGGAATGGCATGGAATGGCATGGAATGGCATGGAATGGCATGGCACGGCATGGCACCGGCATGGCACGGCATGGCACCGGCATGGCACCGGCATGGCACGGCATGGCACCGGCATGGCACCGGCATGGCACGGCATGGCACCGGCATGGCACGGCATGGCACCGGCATGGCACCGGCATGGCACGGCATGGCACCGGCATGGCACGGCATGGAATGGCATGGAATGGCATGGCACGGCATGGCACGGCATGGCACGGCATGGAATGGCATGGAATGGCATGGAATGGCATGGAATGGCATGGAATGGCATGGAATGGCATGGAATGGCATGGAATGGCATGGAATGGCATGGAATGGCATGGAATGGCATGGAATGGCATGGAATGGCATGGAATGGCATGGAATGGCATGGAATGGCATGGAATGGCATGGAATGGCATGGAATGGCATGGAATGGCATGGAATGGCATGGAATGGCATGGAATGGCATGGAATGGCATGGAATGGCATGGAATGGCATGGAATGGCATGGAATGGCATGGAATGGCATGGAATGGCATGGAATGGCATGGAATGGCATGGAATGGCATGGAATGGCATGGAATGGCATGGCACGGCATGGCACCGGCATGGCACGGCATGGCACCGGCATGGCACCGGCATGGCACGGCATGGCACCGGCATGGCACCGGCATGGCACGGCATGGCACCGGCATGGCACGGCATGGCACCGGCATGGCACCGGCATGGCACGGCATGGCACCGGCATGGCACGGCATGGAATGGCATGGAATGGCATGGCACGGCATGGCACGGCATGGCACGGCATGGAATGGCATGGAATGGCATGGAATGGCATGGAATGGCATGGAATGGCATGGAATGGCATGGAATGGCATGGAATGGCATGGAATGGCATGGAATGGCATGGAATGGCATGGAATGGCATGGAATGGCATGGAATGGCATGGAATGGCATGGAATGGCATGGAATGGCATGGAATGGCATGGAATGGCATGGAATGGCATGGAATGGCATGGAATGGCATGGAATGGCATGGAATGGCATGGAATGGCATGGAATGGCATGGAATGGCATGGAATGGCATGGAATGGCATGGAATGGCATGGAATGGCATGGAATGGCATGGAATGGCATGGAATGGCATGGAATGGCATGGAATGGCATGGAATGGCATGGAATGGCATGGAATGGCATGGAATGGCATGGAATGGCATGGAATGGCATGGAATGGCATGGAATGGCATGGAATGGCATGGAATGGCATGGAATGGCATGGAATGGCATGGAATGGCATGGAATGGCATGGAATGGCATGGAATGGCATGGAATGGCATGGAATGGCATGGAATGGCATGGAATGGCATGGAATGGCATGGAATGGCATGGAATGGCATGGAATGGCATGGAATGGCATGGAATGGCATGGAATGGCATGGAATGGCATGGAATGGCATGGAATGGCATGGAATGGCATGGAATGGCATGGAATGGCATGGAATGGCATGGAATGGCATGGAATGGCATGGAATGGCATGGAATGGCATGGAATGGCATGGAATGGCATGGAATGGCATGGAATGGCATGGAATGGCATGGAATGGCATGGAATGGCATGGAATGGCATGGAATGGCATGGAATGGCATGGAATGGCATGGAATGGCATGGAATGGCATGGAATGGCATGGAATGGCATGGAATGGCATGGAATGGCATGGAATGGCATGGAATGGCATGGAATGGCATGGAATGGCATGGAATGGCATGGAATGGCATGGAATGGCATGGAATGGCATGGAATGGCATGGAATGGCATGGAATGGCATGAAATGGCATGAAATGGCATGGAATGGCATGGAATGGCATGGAATGGCATGGAATGGCATGGAATGGCATGGAATGGCATGGAATGGCATGGAATGGCATGGCACCGCATGGCACGGCATGGCACCGGCATGGCACGGCATGGCACCGGCATGGCACGGCATGGCACCGGCATGGCACGGCATGGCACCGGCATGGCACGGCATGGCACCGGCATGGCACGGCATGGCACCGGCATGGCACGGCATGGCACCGGCATGGCACGGCATGGCACCGGCATGGCACCGGCATGGCACGGCATGGCACGGCATGGCACCGGCATGGCACCGGCATGGCACGGCATGGCACCGGCATGGCACCGGCATGGCACGGCATGGCAAGGCATGGCACGGCATGGAATGGCATGGAATGGCATGGAATGGCATGGAATGGCATGGAATGGCATGGAATGGCATGGAATGGCATGGAATGGCATGGAATGGCATGGAATGGCATGGAATGGCATGGAATGGCATGGAATGGCATGGAATGGCATGGAATGGCATGGAATGGCATGGAATGGCATGGAATGGCATGGAATGGCATGGAATGGCATGGAATGGCATGGAATGGCATGGAATGGCATGGAATGGCATGGAATGGCATGGAATGGCATGGAATGGCATGGAATGGCATGGAATGGCATGGAATGGCATGGAATGGCATGGAATGGCATGGAATGGCATGGAATGGCATGGAATGGCATGGAATGGCATGGAATGGCATGGAATGGCATGGAATGGCATGGAATGGCATGGAATGGCATGGAATGGCATGGAATGGCATGGAATGGCATGGAATGGCATGGAATGGCATGGAATGGCATGGAATGGCATGGAATGGCATGGAATGGCATGGAATGGCATGGAATGGCATGGAATGGCATGGAATGGCATGGAATGGCATGGAATGGCATGGAATGGCATGGAATGGCATGGAATGGCATGGAATGGCATGGAATGGCATGGAATGGCATGGAATGGCATGGAATGGCATGGAATGGCATGGAATGGCATGGAATGGCATGGAATGGCATGGAATGGCATGGAATGGCATGGAATGGCATGGAATGGCATGGAATGGCATGGAATGGCATGGAATGGCATGGAATGGCATGGAATGGCATGGAATGGCATGGAATGGCATGGAATGGCATGGAATGGCATGGAATGGCATGGAATGGCATGGAATGGCATGGAATGGCATGGAATGGCATGAAATGGCATGGAATGGCATGGAATGGCATGGAATGGCATGGAATGGCATGGAATGGCATGGAATGGCATGGCACCGCATGGCACGGCATGGCACCGGCATGGCACGGCATGGCACCGGCATGGCACGGCATGGCACCGGCATGGCACGGCATGGCACCGGCATGGCACGGCATGGCACCGGCATGGCACGGCATGGCACCGGCATGGCACGGCATGGCACCGGCATGGCACCGGCATGGCACGGCATGGCACCGGCATGGCACCGGCATGGCACCGGCATGGCACGGCATGGCACCGGCATGGCACGGCATGGCACCGGCATGGCACGGCATGGCACCGGCATGGCACGGCATGGCACCGGCATGGCACGGCATGGCACCGGCATGGCACGGCATCGCACCGGCATGGCACGGCATCGCACCGGCATGGCACGGCATGGCACCGGCATGGCACCGGCATGGCACGGCATTGAATGGCATGGAATGGCATTGAATGGCATGGAATGGCATGGAATGGCATGGAATGGCATGGAATGGCATGGAATGGCATGGAATGGCATGGAATGGCATGGAATGGCATGGAATGGCATGGAATGGCATGGAATGGCATGGAATGGCATGGAATGGCATGGAATGGCATGGAATGGCATGGAATGGCATGGAATGGCATGGAATGGCATGGAATGGCATGGAATGGCATGGAATGGCATGGAATGGCATGGAATGGCATGGAATGGCATGGAATGGCATGGAATGGCATGGAATGGCATGGAATGGCATGGAATGGCATGGAATGGCATGGAATGGCATGGAATGGCATGGAATGGCATGGAATGGCATGGAATGGCATGGAATGGCATGGAATGGCATGGAATGGCATGGAATGGCATGGAATGGCATGGAATGGCATGGAATGGCATGGAATGGCATCGAATGGCATGGCACGGCATGGCACCGGCATGGCACGGCATGGCACGGCATGGCACCGGCATGGCACCGGCATGGCACGGCATGGCACCGGCATGGCACCGGCATGGCACCGGCATGGCACGGCATGGCACCGGCATGGCACCGGCATGGCACCGGCATGGCACCGGCATGGCACCGGCATGGCACGGCATGGCACGGCATGGCACCGGCATGGAATGGCATGGACTGGCATGGACTGGCATGGAATGGCATGGAATGGCATGGCACGGCATGGCACGGCATGGCACGGCATGGCACCGGCATGGCACGGCATGGCACCGGCATGGCACGGCATGGCACCGGCATGGCACGGCATGGCACCGGCATGGCACCGGCATGGCACGGCATGGCACGGCATGGCACGGCATTGAATGGCATGGCACGGCATTGAATGGCATGGAATGGCATGGAATGGCATGGCACCGCATGGCACGGCATGGCACGGCATGGCATGGAATGGCATGGCACCGCATGGCACGGCATGGCACGGCATGGCACGGCATGGCACGGCATGGCACGGCACGGAATGGCACGGCATGGCACGGCATGGAATGGCATGGACTGGCATGGACTGGCATGGACTGGCATGGAATGGCATGGAATGGCATGGCACGGCATGGCACGGCATGGCACGGCATGGCACGGCATGGCACCGGCATGGCACCGGCATGGCACGGCATGGCACCGGCATGGCACGGCATGGCACCGGCATGGCACGGCATGGCACCGGCATGGCACGGCATGGCACCGGCATGGCACGGCATGGCACCGGCATGGCACGGCATGGCACCGGCATGGCACGGCATGGCACCGGCATGGCACGGCATGGCACCGGCATGGCACGGCATGGCACGGCATGGCACGGCATGGCACCGGCATGGCACGGCATGGCACCGGCATGGCACGGCATGGCACCGGCATGGCACGGCATGGCACCGGCATGGCACGGCATCGCACCGGCATGGCACGGCATCGCACCGGCATGGCACGGCATGGCACCGGCATGGCACCGGCATGGCACGGCATTGAATGGCATGGAATGGCATTGAATGGCATGGAATGGCATGGAATGGCATGGAATGGCATGGAATGGCATGGAATGGCATGGAATGGCATGGAATGGCATGGAATGGCATGGAATGGCATGGAATGGCATGGAATGGCATGGAATGGCATGGAATGGCATGGAATGGCATGGAATGGCATGGAATGGCATGGAATGGCATGGAATGGCATGGAATGGCATGGAATGGCATGGAATGGCATGGAATGGCATGGAATGGCATGGAATGGCATGGAATGGCATGGAATGGCATGGAATGGCATGGAATGGCATGGAATGGCATGGAATGGCATGGAATGGCATGGAATGGCATGGAATGGCATGGAATGGCATGGAATGGCATGGAATGGCATGGAATGGCATGGAATGGCATGGAATGGCATGGCACGGCATGGCACCGGCATGGCACGGCATGGCACCGGCATGGCACCGGCATGGCACGGCATGGCACCGGCATGGCACCGGCATGGCACGGCATGGCACCGGCATGGCACGGCATGGCACCGGCATGGCACCGGCATGGCACGGCATGGCACCGGCATGGCACGGCATGGAATGGCATGGAATGGCATGGCACGGCATGGCACGGCATGGCACGGCATGGAATGGCATGGAATGGCATGGAATGGCATGGAATGGCATGGAATGGCATGGAATGGCATGGAATGGCATGGAATGGCATGGAATGGCATGGAATGGCATGGAATGGCATGGAATGGCATGGAATGGCATGGAATGGCATGGAATGGCATGGAATGGCATGGAATGGCATGGAATGGCATGGAATGGCATGGAATGGCATGGAATGGCATGGAATGGCATGGAATGGCATGGAATGGCATGGAATGGCATGGAATGGCATGGAATGGCATGGAATGGCATGGAATGGCATGGAATGGCATGGAATGGCATGGAATGGCATGGAATGGCATGGAATGGCATGGAATGGCATGGAATGGCATGGAATGGCATGGAATGGCATGGAATGGCATGGAATGGCATGGAATGGCATGGAATGGCATGGAATGGCATGGAATGGCATGGAATGGCATGGAATGGCATGGAATGGCATGGAATGGCATGGAATGGCATGGAATGGCATGGAATGGCATGGAATGGCATGGAATGGCATGGAATGGCATGGAATGGCATGGAATGGCATGGAATGGCATGGAATGGCATGGAATGGCATGGAATGGCATGGAATGGCATGGAATGGCATGGAATGGCATGGAATGGCATGGAATGGCATGGAATGGCATGGAATGGCATGGAATGGCATGGAATGGCATGGAATGGCATGGAATGGCATGGAATGGCATGGAATGGCATGGAATGGCATGGAATGGCATGGAATGGCATGGAATGGCATGGAATGGCATGGAATGGCATGGAATGGCATGGAATGGCATGGAATGGCATGGAATGGCATGGAATGGCATGGAATGGCATGGAATGGCATGAAATGGCATGAAATGGCATGGAATGGCATGGAATGGCATGGAATGGCATGGAATGGCATGGAATGGCATGGAATGGCATGGCACCGCATGGCACGGCATGGCACCGGCATGGCACGGCATGGCACCGGCATGGCACGGCATGGCACCGGCATGGCACGGCATGGCACCGGCATGGCACGGCATGGCACGGCATGGCACCGGCATGGCACGGCATGGCACCGGCATGGCACGGCATGGCACCGGCATGGCACCGGCATGGCACGGCATGGCACGGCATGGCACCGGCATGGCACCGGCATGGCACGGCATGGCACCGGCATGGCACCGGCATGGCACGGCATGGCAAGGCATGGCACGGCATGGCACGGCATGGAATGGCATGGAATGGCATGGAATGGCATGGAATGGCATGGAATGGCATGGAATGGCATGGAATGGCATGGAATGGCATGGAATGGCATGGAATGGCATGGAATGGCATGGAATGGCATGGAATGGCATGGAATGGCATGGAATGGCATGGAATGGCATGGAATGGCATGGAATGGCATGGAATGGCATGGAATGGCATGGAATGGCATGGAATGGCATGGAATGGCATGGAATGGCATGGAATGGCATGGAATGGCATGGAATGGCATGGAATGGCATGGAATGGCATGGAATGGCATGGAATGGCATGGAATGGCATGGAATGGCATGGAATGGCATGGAATGGCATGGAATGGCATGGAATGGCATGGAATGGCATGGAATGGCATGGAATGGCATGGAATGGCATGGAATGGCATGGAATGGCATGGAATGGCATGGAATGGCATGGAATGGCATGGAATGGCATGGAATGGCATGGAATGGCATGGAATGGCATGGAATGGCATGGAATGGCATGGAATGGCATGGAATGGCATGGAATGGCATGGAATGGCATGGAATGGCATGGAATGGCATGGAATGGCATGGAATGGCATGGAATGGCATGGCACCGCATGGCACGGCATGGCACCGGCATGGCACGGCATGGCACCGGCATGGCACGGCATGGCACCGGCATGGCACGGCATGGCACCGGCATGGCACGGCATGGCACCGGCATGGCACGGCATGGCACCGGCATGGCACGGCATGGCACCGGCATGGCACGGCATGGCACCGGCATGGCACCGGCATGGCACGGCATGGCACGGCATGGCACCGGCATGGCACCGGCATGGCACGGCATGGCACCGGCATGGCACCGGCATGGCACGGCATGGCAAGGCATGGCACGGCATGGCACGGCATGGAATGGCATGGAATGGCATGGAATGGCATGGAATGGCATGGAATGGCATGGAATGGCATGGAATGGCATGGAATGGCATGGAATGGCATGGAATGGCATGGAATGGCATGGAATGGCATGGAATGGCATGGAATGGCATGGAATGGCATGGAATGGCATGGAATGGCATGGAATGGCATGGAATGGCATGGAATGGCATGGAATGGCATGGAATGGCATGGAATGGCATGGAATGGCATGGAATGGCATGGAATGGCATGGAATGGCATGGAATGGCATGGAATGGCATGGAATGGCATGGAATGGCATGGAATGGCATGGAATGGCATGGAATGGCATGGAATGGCATGGAATGGCATGGAATGGCATGGAATGGCATGGAATGGCATGGAATGGCATGGAATGGCATGGAATGGCATGGAATGGCATGGAATGGCATGGAATGGCATGGAATGGCATGGAATGGCATGGAATGGCATGGAATGGCATGGAATGGCATGGAATGGCATGGAATGGCATGGAATGGCATGGAATGGCATGGAATGGCATGGAATGGCATGGAATGGCATGGAATGGCATGGAATGGCATGGACTGGCATGGACTGGCATGGACTGGCATGGAATGGCATGGAATGGCATGGCACGGCATGGCACGGCATGGCACCGGCATGGCACGGCATGGCACCGGCATGGCACGGCATGGCACGGCATGGCACGGCATGGCACCGGCATGGCACGGCATGGCACGGCATGGCACGGCATGGCACCGGCATGGCACGGCATGGCACGGCATGGCACGGCATGGCACGGCATGGAATGGCATGGAATGGCATGGAATGGCATGGAATGGCATGGAATGGCATGGAATGGCATGGAATGGCATGGAATGGCATGGAATGGCATGGAATGGCATGGAATGGCATGGAATGGCATGGAATGGCATGGAATGGCATGGAATGGCATGGAATGGCATGGAATGGCATGGAATGGCATGGAATGGCATGGAATGGCATGGAATGGCATGGAATGGCATGGAATGGCATGGAATGGCATGGAATGGCATGGAATGGCATGGAATGGCATGGAATGGCATGGAATGGCATGGAATGGCATGGAATGGCATGGAATGGCATGGAATGGCATGGAATGGCATGGAATGGCATGGAATGGCATGGAATGGCATGGAATGGCATGGAATGGCATGGCACCGCATGGCACGGCATGGCACCGGCATGGCACGGCATGGCACCGGCATGGCACGGCATGGCACCGGCATGGCACGGCATGGCACCGGCATGGCACGGCATGGCACCGGCATGGCACGGCATGGCACCGGCATGGCACGGCATGGCACCGGCATGGCACGGCATGGCACCGGCATGGCACGGCATGGCACGGCATGGCACGGCATGGCACCGGCATGGCACGGCATGGCACGGCATGGCACGGCATGGCACCGGCATGGCACGGCATGGCACGGCATGGCACGGCATGGAATGGCATGGAATGGCATGGAATGGCATGGAATGGCATGGAATGGCATGGAATGGCATGGAATGGCATGGAATGGCATGGAATGGCATGGAATGGCATGGAATGGCATGGAATGGCATGGAATGGCATGGAATGGCATGGAATGACATGGAATGGCATGGAATGGCATGGAATGGCATGGAATGGCATGGAATGGCATGGAATGGCATGGAATGGCATGGAATGGCATGGAATGGCATGGAATGGCATGGAATGGCATGGAATGGCATGGAATGGCATGGAATGGCATGGAATGGCATGGAATGGCATGGAATGGCATGGAATGGCATGGAATGGCATGGAATGGCATGGAATGGCATGAAATGGCATGGAATGGCATGGAATGGCATGGAATGGCATGGAATGGCATGGAATGGCATGGAATGGCATGGCACCGCATGGCACGGCATGGCACCGGCATGGCACGGCATGGCACCGGCATGGCACGGCATGGCACCGGCATGGCACGGCATGGCACCGGCATGGCACGGCATGGCACCGGCATGGCACGGCATGGCACCGGCATGGCACGGCATGGCACCGGCATGGCACGGCATGGCACGGCACGGCACCGGCATGGCACGGCATGGCACCGGCATGGCACGGCATGGCACGGCACGGCACCGGCATGGCACGGCATGGCACCGGCATGGCACCGGCATGGCACGGCATGGCACCGGCATGGCACCGGCATGGCACGGCATGGCACCGGCATGGCACGGCATGGCACGGCATGGCACGGCATGGCACGGCATTGAATGGCATGGAATGGCATGGAATGGCATGGAATGGCATGGAATGGCATGGAATGGCATGGAATGGCATGGAATGGCATGGAATGGCATGGAATGGCATGGAATGGCATGGAATGGCATGGAATGGCATGGCACCGCATGGCACGGCATGGCACGGCATGGCACGGCATGGCACGGCATGTCACGGCATGGCACCGGCATGGCACGGCATGGCACCGGCATGGCACGGCATGGCACGCCATGGCACGGCATGGCACGGCATTGAATGGCATGGAATGGCATGGAATGGCATGGAATGGCATGGCACCGCATGGCACGGCATGGCACGGCATGGCACGGCATAGCACGGCATGGCACCGGCATGGCACCGGCATGGCACCGGCATGGCACCGGCATGGCACGGCATGGCACCGGCATGGCACGGCATGGCACCGGCATGGCACGGCATGGCACCGGCATGGCACGGCATGGCACCGGCATGGCACGGCATGGCACCGGCATGGCACGGCATGGCACCGGCATGGCACGGCATGGCACCGGCATGGCACGGCATGGCACCGGCATGGCACCGGCATGGCCCGGCATGGCACCGGCATGGCACGGCATGGCACCGGCATGGCACGGCATGGCACCGGCATGGCACGGCATGGCACCGGCATGGCACGGCATGGCACCGGCATGGCACGGCATGGCACCGGCATGGCACGGCATGGCACCGGCATGGCACAGCATGGCACCGGCATGGCACGGCATGGCACCGGCATGGCACGGCATGGCACGGCATGGCACGGCATTGAATGGCATGGCACGGCATTGAATGGCATGGAATGGCATGGAATGGCATGGCACCGCATGGCACGGCATGGCACGGCATGGCACGGCATGGCACGGCATGGCACGGCATGGAATGGCATGGAATGGCATGGAATGGCATGGAATGGCATGGAATGGCATGGAATGGCATGGAATGGCATGGAATGGCATGGAATGGCATGGAATGCCATGGAATGGCATGGAATGGCATGGAATGGCATGGAATGGCATGGAATGGCATGGAATGGCATGGAATGACATGGAATGGCATGGAATGGCATGGAATGGCATGGAATGGCATGGAATGGCATGGAATGGCATGGAATGGCATGGAATGGCATGGAATGGCATGGAATGACATGGAATGGCATGGAATGACATGGAATGACATGGAATGACATGGAATGGCATGGAATGGCATGGCACCGCATGGCACGGCATGGCACGGCATGGCACGGCATGGCACGGCATGGGACGGCATGGCACCGGCATGGCACGGCATGGGACGGCATGGCACCGGCATGGCACGGCATGGCACGGCATGGCACGGCATGGCACCGGCATGGCACGGCATGGCACCGGCATGGCACGGCATGGCACCGGCATGGCACGGCATGGCACGGCATGGAATGGCATTGAATGGCATGGAATGGCATGGAATGGCATGGAATGGCATGGAATGGCATGGAATGGCATGGAATGGCATGGAATGGCATGGAATGGCATGGAATGGCATGGAATGGCATGGAATGGCATGGAATGACATGGAATGGCATGGAATGGCATGGAATGGCATGGAATGGCATGGAATGGCATGGAATGGCATGGCACGGCATGGCACCGGCATGGCACGGCATGGCACCGGCATGGCACGGCATGGCACCGGCATGGCACGGCATGGCACCGGCATGGCACGGCATGGCACCGGCATGGCACGGCATCGCACCGGCATGGCACGGCATGGCACCGGCATGGCACCGGCATGGCACGGCATTGAATGGCATGGAATGGCATTGAATGGCATGGAATGGCATGGAATGGCATGGAATGGCATGGAATGGCATGGAATGGCATGGAATGGCATGAAATGGCATGGAATGGCATGGAATGGCATGGAATGGCATGGAATGGCATGGAATGGCATGGAATGGCATGGAATGGCATGGAATGGCATGGAATGGCATGGAATGGCATGGAATGGCATGGAATGGCATGGAATGGCATGGAATGGCATGGAATGGCATGGAATGGCATGGAATGGCATGGAATGGCATGGAATGGCATGGAATGGCATGGAATGGCATGGAATGGCATGGAATGGCATGGAATGGCATGGAATGGCATGGAATGGCATGGAATGGCATGGAATGGCATGGAATGGCATGGAATGGCATGGAATGGCATGGAATGGCATGGAATGGCATGGAATGGCATGGAATGGCATGGAATGGCATGGAATGGCATGGAATGGCATGGAATGGCATGGAATGGCATGGAATGGCATGGAATGGCATGGAATGGCATGGAATGGCATGGAATGGCATGGAATGGCATGGAATGGCATGGAATGGCATGGAATGGCATGGAATGGCATCGAATGGCATGGCACGGCATGGCACCGGCATGGCACGGCATGGCACGGCATGGCACCGGCATGGCACCGGCATGGCACGGCATGGCACCGGCATGGCACGGCATGGCACCGGCATGGCACCGGCATGGCACGGCATGGCACCGGCATGGCACGGCATGGCACCGGCATGGCACGGCATGGCACCGGCATGGCACGGCATGGCACCGGCATGGCACGGCATGGCACCGGCATGGCACGGCATGGCACCGGCATGGCACGGCATGGCACCGGCATGGCACGGCATGGCACCGGCATGGCACGGCATGGCACCGGCATGGCACGGCATGGCACCGGCATGGCACGGCATGGCACCGGCATGGCACGGCATGGCACCGGCATGGCACCGGCATGGCACGGCATGGCACCGGCATGGCACCGGCATGGCACGGCATGGCACGGCATGGAATGGCATTGAATGGCATGGAATGGCATGGAATGGCATGGAATGGCATGGAATGGCATGGAATGGCATGGAATGGCATGGAATGGCATGGAATGGCATGGAATGGCATGGAATGGCATGGAATGGCATGGAATGACATGGAATGGCATGGAATGGCATGGAATGGCATGGAATGGCATGGAATGGCATGGAATGGCATGGCACGGCATGGCACGGCATGGCACCGGCATGGCACGGCATGGCACCGGCATGGCACGGCATGGCACCGGCATGGCACGGCATGGCACCGGCATGGCACGGCATGGCACGGCATGGCACCGGCATGGCACGGCATGGCACCGGCATGGCACGGCATGGCACCGGCATGGCACGGCATGGCACCGGCATGGCACGGCATGGCACCGGCATGGCACGGCATGGCACCGGCATGGCACGGCATGGCACGGCATGGCACGGCATGGCACCGGCATGGCACGGCATGGCACCGGCATGGCACGGCATGGCACCGGCATGGCACGGCATGGCACCGGCATGGCACGGCATGGCACCGGCATGGCACGGCATGGCACCGGCATGGCACGGCATGGCACCGGCATGGCACGGCATGGCACCGGCATGGCACCGGCATGGCACGGCATGGCACCGGCATGGCACCGGCATGGCACGGCATGGCACCGGCATGGCACGGCATGGCACCGGCATGGCACCGGCATGGCACGGCATGGCACGGCATGGCACCGGCATGGCACGGCATGGCACCGGCATGGCACGGCATGGCACGGCATGGCACCGGCATGGCACGGCATGGCACCGGCATGGCACGGCATGGCACCGGCATGGCACGGCATGGCACCGGCATGGCACGGCATGGCACGGCATGGCACGGCATGGCACGGCATGTCACCGGTATGGCACGGCATGGCACCGGCATGGCACCGGCATGGCACGGCATGGCAAGGCATGGCACGGCATGGCACGGCATGGAATGGCATGGAATGGCATGGAATGGCATGGAATGGCATGGAATGGCATGGAATGGCATGGAATGGCATGGAATGGCATGGAATGGCATGGAATGGCATGGAATGGCATTCAATGGCATGGAATGGCATGGAATGGCATGGAATGGCATGGAATGGCATGGAATGGCATGGAATTGCATGGAATGGCATGGAATGGCATGGAATGGCATGGAATGGCATGGAATGGCATGGAATGGCATGGAATGGCATGGAATGGCATGGAATGGCATGGAATGGCATGGAATGGCATGGAATGGCATGGAATGGCATGGAATGGCATGGAATGGCATGGAATGGCATGGAATGGCATGGCACGGCATGGCACCGGCGTGGCACGGCATGGCACCGGCATGGCACCGCATGGCACCGGCATGGCACGGCATGGCACGGCATGGCAAGGCATGGCACGGCATGGCACGGCATGGAATGGCATGGAATGGCATGGAATGGCATGGAATGGCATGGAATGGCATGGAATGGCATGGAATGGCATGGAATGGCATGGAATGGCATGGAATGGCATGGAATGGCATGGAATGGCATGGAATGGCATGGAATGGCATGGAATGGCATGGAATGGCATGGAATGGCATGGAATGGCATGGAATGGCATGGAATGGCATGGAATGGCATGGAATGGCATGGAATGGCATGGAATGGCATGGAATGGCATGGAATGGCATGGAATGGCATTCAATGGCATGGAATGGCATGGAATGGCATGGAATGGCATGGAATGGCATGGAATGGCATGGAATGGCATGGAATGGCATGGAATGGCATGGAATGGCATGGAATGGCATGGAATGGCATGGAATGGCATGGAATGGCATGGAATGGCATGGAATGGCATGGAATGGCATGGAATGGCATGGCACGGCATGGCACCGGCGTGGCACGGCATGGCACCGGCATGGCACCGCATGGCACCGGCATGGCACGGCATGGCACGGCACGGCACCGGCATGGCACGGCATGGCACCGGCATGGCACGGCATGGCACGGCACGGCCCCGGCATGGCACGGCATGGCACCGGCATGGCACCGGCATGGCACGGCATGGCACCGGCATGGCACGGCATGGCACCGGCATGGCACGGCATGGCACCGGCATGGCACCGGCATGGCACGGCATGGCACCGGCATGGCACGGCATGGCACGGCATGGCACGGCATGGCACGGCATGGCACGGCATGGCACGGCATGGCACGGCATGGCACGGCATGGCACGGCATTGAATGGCATGGAATGGCATGGAATGGCATGGAATGGCATGGAATGGCATGGAATGGCATGGAATGGCATGGAATGGCATGGAATGGCATGGCACGGCATGGCACGGCATGGCACGGCATGGCACCGGCATGGCACGGCATGGCACCGGCATGGCACGGCATGGCACCGGCATGGCACGGCATGGCACCGGCATGGCACGGCATGGCACCGGCATGGCACGGCATGGCACCGGCATGGCACGGCATGGCACCGGCATGGCACGGCATGGCACCGGCATGGCACGGCATGGCACCGGCATGGCACGCCATGGCACGGCATGGCACGGCATTGAATGGCATGGAATGGCATGGAATGGCATGGAATGGCATGGAATGGCATGGAATGGCATGGAATGGCATGGAATGGCATGGAATGGCATGGAATGGCATGGAATGGCATGGAATGGCATGGAATGGCATGGAATGGCATGGAATGGCATGGAATGGCATGGAATGGCATGGAATGGCATGGAATGGCATGGAATGGCATGGAATGGCATGGAATGGCATGGAATGGCATGGAATGGCATGGAATGGCATGGAATGGCATGGAATGGCATGGAATGGCATGGAATGGCATGGAATGGCATGGAATGGCATGGAATGGCATGGAATGGCATGGAATGGCATGGAATGGCATGGAATGGCATCGAATGGCATGGCACGGCATGGCACCGGCATGGCACGGCATGGCACGGCATGGCACCGGCATGGCACCGGCATGGCACGGCATGGCACCGGCATGGCACGGCATGGCACCGGCATGGCACCGGCATGGCACCGGCATGGCACGGCATGGCACCGGCATGGCACCGGCATGGCACCGGCATGGCACCGGCATGGCACCGGCATGGCACGGCATGGCACGGCATGGCACCGGCATGGAATGGCATGGACTGGCATGGACTGGCATGGAATGGCATGGAATGGCATGGCACGGCATGGCACGGCATGGCACGGCATGGCACCGGCATGGCACGGCATGGCACCGGCATGGCACGGCATGGCACCGGCATGGCACGGCATGGCACCGGCATGGCACCGGCATGGCACGGCATGGCACGGCATGGCACGGCATGGCACGGCATTGAATGGCATGGAATGGCATGGCACGGCATGGCACCGGCGTGGCACGGCATGGCACCGGCATGGCACCGCATGGCACCGGCATGGCACGGCATGGCACGGCACGGCACCGGCATGGCACGGCATGGCACCGGCATGGCACGGCATGGCACGGCACGGCCCCGGCATGGCACGGCATGGCACCGGCATGGCACCGGCATGGCACGGCATGGCACCGGCATGGCACGGCATGGCACCGGCATGGCACGGCATGGCACCGGCATGGCACCGGCATGGCACGGCATGGCACCGGCATGGCACGGCATGGCACGGCATGGCACGGCATGGCACGGCATGGCACGGCATGGCACGGCATGGCACGGCATTGAATGGCATGGAATGGCATGGAATGGCATGGAATGGCATGGAATGGCATGGAATGGCATGGAATGGCATGGCACCGCATGGCACGGCATGGCACGGCATGGCACGGCATGGCACCGGCATGGCACGGCATGGCACCGGCATGGCACGGCATGGCACCGGCATGGCACGGCATGGCACCGGCATGGCACGGCATGGCACCGGCATGGCACGGCATGGCACCGGCATGGCACGGCATGGCACCGGCATGGCACGGCATGGCACCGGCATGGCACGGCATGGCACCGGCATGGCACGCCATGGCACGGCATGGCACGGCATGGAATGGCATGGAATGGCATGGAATGGCATGGAATGGCATGGAATGGCATGGAATGGCATGGAATGGCATGGAATGGCATGGAATGGCATGGAATGGCATGGAATGGCATGGAATGGCATGGAATGGCATGGAATGGCATGGAATGGCATGGAATGGCATGGAATGGCATGGAATGGCATGGAATGGCATGGAATGGCATGGAATGGCATGGAATGGCATGGAATGGCATGGAATGGCATGGAATGGCATGGAATGGCATGGAATGGCATGGAATGGCATGGAATGGCATGGAATGGCATGGAATGGCATGGAATGGCATGGAATGGCATGGAATGGCATGGAATGGCATGGAATGGCATGGAATGGCATGGAATGGCATGGAATGGCATGGAATGGCATGGAATGGCATGGAATGGCATGGAATGGCATGGAATGGCATGGAATGGCATGGAATGGCATGGAATGGCATGGAATGGCATGGAATGGCATGGAATGGCATGGAATGGCATGGAATGGCATGGAATGGCATGGAATGGCATGGAATGGCATGGAATGGCATCGAATGGCATGGCACGGCATGGCACCGGCATGGCACGGCATGGCACGGCATGGCACCGGCATGGCACCGGCATGGCACGGCATGGCACCGGCATGGCACGGCATGGCACCGGCATGGCACCGGCATGGCACCGGCATGGCACGGCATGGCACCGGCATGGCACCGGCATGGCACCGGCATGGCACCGGCATGGCACCGGCATGGCACGGCATGGCACGGCATGGCACCGGCATGGAATGGCATGGACTGGCATGGACTGGCATGGAATGGCATGGAATGGCATGGCACGGCATGGCACGGCATGGCACGGCATGGCACCGGCATGGCACGGCATGGCACCGGCATGGCACGGCATGGCACCGGCATGGCACGGCATGGCACCGGCATGGCACCGGCATGGCACGGCATGGCACGGCATGGCACGGCATGGCACGGCATTGAATGGCATGGCACGGCATTGAATGGCATGGAATGGCATGGAATGGCATGGCACCGCATGGCACGGCATGGCACGGCATGGCATGGAATGGCATGGCACCGCATGGCACGGCATGGCACGGCATGGCACGGTATGGCACGGCACGGAATGGCACGGCATGGCACGGCATGGAATGGCATGGACTGGCATGGACTGGCATGGACTGGCATGGAATGGCATGGAATGGCATGGCACGGCATGGCACGGCATGGCACGGCATGGCACGGCATGGCACCGGCATGGCACCGGCATGGCACGGCATGGCACCGGCATGGCACGGCATGGCACCGGCATGGCACGGCATGGCACCGGCATGGCACGGCATGGCACCGGCATGGCACGGCATGGCACCGGCATGGCACGGCATGGCACCGGCATGGCACGGCATGGCACGGCATGGCACGGCATGGCACCGGCATGGCACGGCATGGCACCGGCATGGCACGGCATGGCACCGGCATGGCACGGCATGGCACCGGCATGGCACGGCATCGCACCGGCATGGCACGGCATCGCACCGGCATGGCACGGCATGGCACCGGCATGGCACCGGCATGGCACGGCATTGAATGGCATGGAATGGCATTGAATGGCATGGAATGGCATGGAATGGCATGGAATGGCATGGAATGGCATGGAATGGCATGGAATGGCATGGAATGGCATGGAATGGCATGGAATGGCATGGAATGGCATGGAATGGCATGGAATGGCATGGAATGGCATGAAATGGCATGAAATGGCATGAAATGGCATGAAATGGCATGGAATGGCATGGAATGGCATGGAATGGCATGGAATGGCATGGCACCGCATGGCACGGCATGGCACCGGCATGGCACGGCATGGCACCGGCATGGCACGGCATGGCACCGGCATGGCACGGCATGGCACCGGCATGGCACGGCATGGCACCGGCATGGCACGGCATGGCACCGGCATGGCACGGCATGGCACCGGCATGGCACGGCATGGCACCGGCATGGCACCGGCATGGCACGGCATGGCACGGCATGGCACCGGCATGGCACCGGCATGGCACGGCATGGCACCGGCATGGCACCGGCATGGCACGGCATGGCAAGGCATGGCACGGCATGGAATGGCATGGAATGGCATGGAATGGCATGGAATGGCATGGAATGGCATGGAATGGCATGGAATGGCATGGAATGGCATGGAATGGCATGGAATGGCATGGAATGGCATGGAATGGCATGGAATGGCATGGAATGGCATGGAATGGCATGGAATGGCATGGAATGGCATGGAATGGCATGGAATGGCATGGAATGGCATGGAATGGCATGGAATGGCATGGAATGGCATGGAATGGCATGGAATGGCATGGAATGGCATGGAATGGCATGGAATGGCATGGAATGGCATGGAATGGCATGGAATGGCATGGAATGGCATGGAATGGCATGGAATGGCATGGAATGGCATGGAATGGCATGGAATGGCATGGAATGGCATGGAATGGCATGGAATGGCATGGAATGGCATGGAATGGCATGGAATGGCATGGAATGGCATGGAATGGCATGGAATGGCATGGAATGGCATGGAATGGCATGGAATGGCATGGAATGGCATGGAATGGCATGGAATGGCATGGAATGGCATGGAATGGCATGGAATGGCATGGAATGGCATGGAATGGCATGGAATGGCATGGAATGGCATGGAATGGCATGGAATGGCATGGAATGGCATGGAATGGCATGGAATGGCATGGAATGGCATGGAATGGCATGGAATGGCATGGAATGGCATGGAATGGCATGGAATGGCATGGAATGGCATGGAATGGCATGGAATGGCATGGAATGGCATGGAATGGCATGAAATGGCATGGAATGGCATGGAATGGCATGGAATGGCATGGAATGGCATGGAATGGCATGGAATGGCATGGCACCGCATGGCACGGCATGGCACCGGCATGGCACGGCATGGCACCGGCATGGCACGGCATGGCACCGGCATGGCACGGCATGGCACCGGCATGGCACGGCATGGCACCGGCATGGCACGGCATGGCACCGGCATGGCACGGCATGGCACCGGCATGGCACGGCATGGCACCGGCATGGCACCGGCATGGCACGGCATGGCACCGGCATGGCACCGGCATGGCACCGGCATGGCACGGCATGGCACCGGCATGGCACGGCATGGCACCGGCATGGCACGGCATGGCACCGGCATGGCACGGCATGGCACCGGCATGGCACGGCATGGCACCGGCATGGCACGGCATCGCACCGGCATGGCACGGCATCGCACCGGCATGGCACGGCATGGCACCGGCATGGCACCGGCATGGCACGGCATTGAATGGCATGGAATGGCATTGAATGGCATGGAATGGCATGGAATGGCATGGAATGGCATGGAATGGCATGGAATGGCATGGAATGGCATGGAATGGCATGGAATGGCATGGAATGGCATGGAATGGCATGGAATGGCATGGAATGGCATGGAATGGCATGGAATGGCATGGAATGGCATGGAATGGCATGGAATGGCATGGAATGGCATGGAATGGCATGGAATGGCATGGAATGGCATGGAATGGCATGGAATGGCATGGAATGGCATGGAATGGCATGGAATGGCATGGAATGGCATGGAATGGCATGGAATGGCATGGAATGGCATGGAATGGCATGGAATGGCATGGAATGGCATGGAATGGCATGGAATGGCATGGAATGGCATGGAATGGCATGGAATGGCATGGAATGGCATGGAATGGCATGGAATGGCATGGAATGGCATGGAATGGCATGGAATGGCATGGAATGGCATGGAATGGCATGGAATGGCATGGCACGGCATGGCACCGGCATGGCACGGCATGGCACCGGCATGGCACCGGCATGGCACGGCATTGAATGGCATGGAATGGCATTGAATGGCATGGAATGGCATGGAATGGCATGGAATGGCATGGAATGGCATGGAATGGCATGGAATGGCATGGAATGGCATGGAATGGCATGGAATGGCATGGAATGGCATGGAATGGCATGGAATGGCATGGAATGGCATGGAATGGCATGGAATGGCATGGAATGGCATGGAATGGCATGGAATGGCATGGAATGGCATGGAATGGCATGGAATGGCATGGAATGGCATGGCACGGCATGGCACCGGCATGGCACGGCATGGCACCGGCATGGCACCGGCATGGCACGGCATGGCACCGGCATGGCACCGGCATGGCACGGCATGGCACCGGCATGGCACGGCATGGCACCGGCATGGCACGGCATGGCACCGGCATGGCACCGGCATGGCACGGCATGGCACCGGCATGGCACGGCATGGAATGGCATGGAATGGCATGGCACGGCATGGCACGGCATGGCACGGCATGGAATGGCATGGAATGGCATGGAATGGCATGGAATGGCATGGAATGGCATGGAATGGCATGGAATGGCATGGAATGGCATGGAATGGTATGGAATGGCATGGAATGGCATGGAATGGCATGGAATGGCATGGAATGGCATGGAATGGCATGGAATGGCATGGAATGGCATGGAATGGCATGGAATGGCATGGAATGGCATGGAATGGCATGGAATGGCATGGAATGGCATGGAATGGCATGGAATGGCATGGAATGGCATGGAATGGCATGGAATGGCATGGAATGGCATGGAATGGCATGGAATGGCATGGAATGGCATGGAATGGCATGGAATGGCATGGAATGGCATGGAATGGCATGGAATGGCATGGAATGGCATGGAATGGCATGGAATGGCATGGAATGGCATGGAATGGCATGGAATGGCATGGAATGGCATGGAATGGCATGGAATGGCATGGAATGGCATGGAATGGCATGGAATGGCATGGAATGGCATGGAATGGCATGGAATGGCATGGAATGGCATGGAATGGCATGGAATGGCATGGAATGGCATGGAATGGCATGGAATGGCATGGAATGGCATGGAATGGCATGGAATGGCATGGAATGGCATGGAATGGCATGGAATGGCATGGAATGGCATGGAATGGCATGGAATGGCATGGAATGGCATGGAATGGCATGGAATGGCATGGAATGGCATGGAATGGCATGGAATGGCATGGAATGGCATGGAATGGCATGGAATGGCATGGAATGGCATGGAATGGCATGGAATGGCATGGAATGGCATGGAATGGCATGGAATGGCATGGAATGGCATGGAATGGCATGGAATGGCATGGAATGGCATGGAATGGCATGGAATGGCATGGAATGGCATGGAATGGCATGGAATGGCATGGAATGGCATGGAATGGCATGGAATGGCATGGAATGGCATGGAATGGCATGGAATGGCATGGAATGGCATGGAATGGCATGGAATGGCATGGAATGGCATGGAATGGCATGGAATGGCATGGAATGGCATGGAATGGCATGGAATGGCATGGAATGGCATGGAATGGCATGGAATGGCATGGAATGGCATGGAATGGCATGGAATGGCATGGAATGGCATGGAATGGCATGGAATGGCATGGAATGGCATGGAATGGCATGGAATGGCATGGAATGGCATGGAATGGCATGGAATGGCATGGAATGGCATGGAATGGCATGGAATGGCATGGAATGGCATGGAATGGCATGCAATGGCATGAAATGGCATGAAATGGCATGGAATGGCATGGAATGGCATGGAATGGCATGGAATGGCATGGAATGGCATGGAATGGCATGGCACCGCATGGCACGGCATGGCACCGGCATGGCACGGCATGGCACCGGCATGGCACGGCATGGCACCGGCATGGCACGGCATGGCACCGGCATGGCACGGCATGGCACCGGCATGGCACGGCATGGCACCGGCATGGCACGGCATGGCACCGGCATGGCACGGCATGGCACCGGCATGGCACCGGCATGGCACGGCATGGCACGGCATGGCACCGGCATGGCACCGGCATGGCACGGCATGGCACCGGCATGGCACCGGCATGGCACGGCATGGCAAGGCATGGCACGGCATGGAATGGCATGGAATGGCATGGAATGGCATGGAATGGCATGGAATGGCATGGAATGGCATGGAATGGCATGGAATGGCATGGAATGGCATGGAATGGCATGGAATGGCATGGAATGGCATGGAATGGCATGGAATGGCATGGAATGGCATGGAATGGCATGGAATGGCATGGAATGGCATGGAATGGCATGGAATGGCATGGAATGGCATGGAATGGCATGGAATGGCATGGAATGGCATGGAATGGCATGGAATGGCATGGAATGGCATGGAATGGCATGGAATGGCATGGAATGGCATGGAATGGCATGGAATGGCATGGAATGGCATGGAATGGCATGGAATGGCATGGAATGGCATGGAATGGCATGGAATGGCATGGAATGGCATGGAATGGCATGGAATGGCATGGAATGGCATGGAATGGCATGGAATGGCATGGAATGGCATGGAATGGCATGGAATGGCATGGAATGGCATGGAATGGCATGGAATGGCATGGAATGGCATGGAATGGCATGGAATGGCATGGAATGGCATGGAATGGCATGGAATGGCATGGAATGGCATGGAATGGCATGGAATGGCATGGAATGGCATGGAATGGCATGGAATGGCATGGAATGGCATGGAATGGCATGGAATGGCATGGAATGGCATGGAATGGCATGGAATGGCATGGAATGGCATGGAATGGCATGGAATGGCATGGAATGGCATGGAATGGCATGGAATGGCATGGAATGGCATGGAATGGCATGGAATGGCATGGAATGGCATGGAATGGCATGGAATGGCATGGAATGGCATGGAATGGCATGGAATGGCATGGAATGGCATGGAATGGCATGGAATGGCATGGAATGGCATGGAATGGCATGGAATGGCATGGAATGGCATGGAATGGCATGGAATGGCATGGAATGGCATGGAATGGCATGGAATGGCATGGAATGGCATGGAATGGCATGGAATGGCATGGAATGGCATGGAATGGCATGGAATGGCATGGAATGGCATGGAATGGCATGGAATGGCATGGAATGGCATGGAATGGCATGGAATGGCATGGAATGGCATGGAATGGCATGGAATGGCATGGAATGGCATGGAATGGCATGGAATGGCATGGAATGGCATGGAATGGCATGGAATGGCATGGAATGGCATGGAATGGCATGGAATGGCATGGAATGGCATGGAATGGCATGGAATGGCATGGAATGGCATGGAATGGCATGAAATGGCATGGAATGGCATGGAATGGCATGGAATGGCATGGCACCGCATGGCACGGCATGGCACCGGCATGGCACGGCATGGCACCGGCATGGCACGGCATGGCACCGGCATGGCACGGCATGGCACCGGCATGGCACGGCATGGCACCGGCATGGCACGGCATGGCACCGGCATGGCACGGCATGGCACCGGCATGGCACGGCATGGCACCGGCATGGCACGGCATGGCACCGGCATGGCACGGCATGGCACGGCACGGCACCGGCATGGCACGGCATGGCACCGGCATGGCACGGCATGGCACGGCACGGCACCGGCATGGCACGGCATGGCACCGGCATGGCACCGGCATGGCACGGCATGGCACCGGCATGGCACCGGCATGGCACGGCATGGCACCGGCATGGCACGGCATGGCACGGCATGGCACGGCATGGCACGGCATGGCACGGCATGGCACGGCATTGAATGGCATGGAATGGCATGGAATGGCATGGAATGGCATGGAATGGCATGGAATGGCATGGAATGGCATGGAATGGCATGGCACGGCACGGCACCGGCATGGCACGGCATGGCACCGGCATGGCACGGCATGGCACGGCACGGCACCGGCATGGCACGGCATGGCACCGGCATGGCACCGGCATGGCACGGCATGGCACCGGCATGGCACCGGCATGGCACGGCATGGCACCGGCATGGCACCGGCATGGCACGGCATGGCACCGGCATGGCACGGCATGGCACGGCATGGCACGGCATGGCACGGCATGGCACGGCATGGCACGGCATTGAATGGCATGGAATGGCATGGAATGGCATGGAATGGCATGGAATGGCATGGAATGGCATGGCACCGCATGGCACGGCATGGCACCGGCATGGCACGGCATGGCACCGGCATGGCACGGCATGGCACCGGCATGGCACGGCATGGCACCGGCATGGCACGGCACGGCACCGGCATGGCACGGCATGGCACCGGCATGGCACGGCATGGCACGGCACGGCACCGGCATGGCACGGCATGGCACCGGCATGGCACCGGCATGGCACGGCATGGCACCGGCATGGCACCGGCATGGCACGGCATGGCACCGGCATGGCACCGGCATGGCACGGCATGGCACCGGCATGGCACGGCATGGCACGGCATGGCACGGCATGGCACGGCATGGCACGGCATGGCACGGCATTGAATGGCATGGAATGGCATGGAATGGCATGGAATGGCATGGAATGGCATGGAATGGCATGGAATGGCATGGAATGGCATGGAATGGCATGGAATGGCATGGAATGGCATGGAATGGCATGGAATGGCATGGAATGGCATGGCACCGCATGGCACGGCATGGCACGGCATGGCACGGCATGGCACGGCATGTCACGGCATGGCACCGGCATGGCACGGCATGGCACCGGCATGGCACGGCATGGCACGCCATGGCACGGCATGGCACGGCATTGAATGGCATGGAATGGCATGGAATGGCATGGAATGGCATGGCACCGCATGGCACGGCATGGCACGGCATGGCACGGCATAGCACGGCATGGCACCGGCATGGCACCGGCATGGCACCGGCATGGCACCGGCATGGCACGGCATGGCACCGGCATGGCACGGCATGGCACCGGCATGGCACGGCATGGCACCGGCATGGCACGGCATGGCACCGGCATGGCACGGCATGGCACCGGCATGGCACGGCATGGCACCGGCATGGCACGGCATGGCACCGGCATGGCACGGCATGGCACCGGCATGGCACGGCATGGCACCGGCATGGCACCGGCATGGCCCGGCATGGCACCGGCATGGCACGGCATGGCACGGCATGGAATGGCATGGAATGGCATGGAATGGCATGGAATGGCATGGAATGGCATGGAATGGCATGGAATGGCATGGAATGGCATGGAATGGCATGGAATGGCATGGAATGGCATGGAATGGCATGGAATGGCATGGAATGGCATGGAATGGCATGGAATGGCATGGAATGGCATGGAATGGCATGGAATGGCATGGAATGGCATGGAATGGCATGGAATGGCATGGAATGGCATGGAATGGCATGGAATGGCATGGAATGGCATGGAATGGCATGGAATGGCATGGAATGGCATGGAATGACATGGAATGGCATGGAATGACATGGAATGACATGGAATGACATGGAATGGCATGGAATGGCATGGCACCGCATGGCACGGCATGGCACGGCATGGCACGGCATGGCACGGCATGGGACGGCATGGCACCGGCATGGCACGGCATGGGACGGCATGGCACCGGCATGGCACGGCATGGCACGGCATGGCACGGCATGGCACCGGCATGGCACGGCATGGCACCGGCATGGCACGGCATGGCACCGGCATGGCACGGCATGGCACCGGCATGGCACGGCATGGCACGGCATGGAATGGCATTGAATGGCATGGAATGGCATGGAATGGCATGGAATGGCATGGAATGGCATGGAATGGCATGGAATGGCATGGAATGGCATGGAATGGCATGGAATGGCATGGAATGGCATGGAATGGCATGGAATGACATGGAATGGCATGGAATGGCATGGAATGGCATGGAATGGCATGGAATGGCATGGAATGGCATGGAATGGCATGGAATGGCATGGAATGGCATGGCCCGGCATGGCACCGGCATGGCACGGCATGGCACCGGCATGGCACGGCATGGCACCGGCATGGCACGGCATGGCACCGGCATGGCACGGCATGGCACCGGCATGGCACGGCATCGCACCGGCATGGCACGGCATGGCACCGGCATGGCACCGGCATGGCACGGCATTGAATGGCATGGAATGGCATTGAATGGCATGGAATGGCATGGAATGGCATGGAATGGCATGGAATGGCATGGAATGGCATGGAATGGCATGGAATGGCATGGAATGGCATGAAATGGCATGGAATGGCATGGAATGGCATGGAATGGCATGGAATGGCATGGAATGGCATGGAATGGCATGGAATGGCATGGAATGGCATGGAATGGCATGGAATGGCATGGAATGGCATGGAATGGCATGGAATGGCATGGAATGGCATGGAATGGCATGGAATGGCATGGAATGGCATGGAATGGCATGGAATGGCATGGAATGGCATGGAATGGTATGGAATGGCATGGAATGGCATGGAATGGCATGGAATGGCATGGAATGGCATGGAATGGCATGGAATGGCATGGAATGGCATGGAATGGCATGGAATGGCATGGAATGGCATGGAATGGCATGGAATGGCATGGAATGGCATGGAATGGCATGGAATGGCATGGAATGGCATGGAATGGCATGGAATGGCATGGAATGGCATGGAATGGCATGGAATGGCATGGAATGGCATGGAATGGCATGGAATGGCATGGAATGGCATGGAATGGCATGGAATGGCATGGAATGGCATGGAATGGCATCGAATGGCATGGCACGGCATGGCACCGGCATGGCACGGCATGGCACGGCATGGCACCGGCATGGCACCGGCATGGCACGGCATGGCACCGGCATGGCACGGCATGGCACCGGCATGGCACCGGCATGGCACGGCATGGCACCGGCATGGCACGGCATGGCACCGGCATGGCACGGCATGGCACCGGCATGGCACGGCATGGCACCGGCATGGCACGGCATGGCACCGGCATGGCACGGCATGGCACCGGCATGGCACGGCATGGCACCGGCATGGCACGGCATGGCACCGGCATGGCACGGCATGGCACCGGCATGGCACGGCATGGCACCGGCATGGCACGGCATGGCACCGGCATGGCACCGGCATGGCACGGCATGGCACCGGCATGGCACCGGCATGGCACGGCATGGCACGGCATGGAATGGCATTGAATGGCATGGAATGGCATGGAATGGCATGGAATGGCATGGAATGGCATGGAATGGCATGGAATGGCATGGAATGGCATGGAATGGCATGGAATGGCATGGAATGGCATGGAATGGCATGGAATGGCATGGAATGGCATGGAATGACATGGAATGGCATGGAATGGCATGGAATGGCATGGAATGGCATGGAATGGCATGGCACGGCATGGCACGGCATGGCACCGGCATGGCACGGCATGGCACCGGCATGGCACGGCATGGCACCGGCATGGCACGGCATGGCACCGGCATGGCACGGCATGGCACGGCATGGCACCGGCATGGCACGGCATGGCACCGGCATGGCACGGCATGGCACCGGCATGGCACGGCATGGCACCGGCATGGCACGGCATGGCACCGGCATGGCACGGCATGGCACCGGCATGGCACGGCATGGCACGGCATGGCACGGCATGGCACCGGCATGGCACGGCATGGCACCGGCATGGCACGGCATGGCACCGGCATGGCACGGCATGGCACCGGCATGGCACGGCATGGCACCGGCATGGCACGGCATGGCACCGGCATGGCACGGCATGGCACCGGCATGGCACCGGCATGGCACGGCATGGCACCGGCATGGCACCGGCATGGCACGGCATGGCACCGGCATGGCACGGCATGGCACCGGCATGGCACCGGCATGGCACGGCATGGCACGGCATGGCACCGGCATGGCACGGCATGGCACGGCATGGCACCGGCATGGCACGGCATGGCACCGGCATGGCACGGCATGGCACCGGCATGGCACGGCATGGCACCGGCATGGCACGGCATGGCACGGCATGGCACGGCATGTCACCGGTATGGCACGGCATGGCACCGGCATGGCACCGGCATGGCACGGCATGGCAAGGCATGGCACGGCATGGCACGGCATGGAATGGCATGGAATGGCATGGAATGGCATGGAATGGCATGGAATGGCATGGAATGGCATGGAATGGCATGGAATGGCATGGAATGGCATGGAATGGCATGGAATGGCATGGAATGGCATGGAATGGCATTCAATGGCATGGAATGGCATGGAATGGCATGGAATGGCATGGAATGGCATGGAATGGCATGGAATTGCATGGAATGGCATGGAATGGCATGGAATGGCATGGAATGGCATGGAATGGCATGGAATGGCATGGAATGGCATGGAATGGCATGGAATGGCATGGAATGGCATGGCACGGCATGGCACCGGCGTGGCACGGCATGGCACCGGCATGGCACCGCATGGCACCGGCATGGCACGGCATGGCACGGCATGGCAAGGCATGGCACGGCATGGCAAGGCATGGCACGGCATGGCACGGCATGGAATGGCATGGAATGGCATGGAATGGCATGGAATGGCATGGAATGGCATGGAATGGCATGGAATGGCATGGAATGGCATGGAATGGCATGGAATGGCATGGAATGGCATGGAATGGCATGGAATGGCATGGAATGGCATGGAATGGCATGGAATGGCATGGAATGGCATGGAATGGCATGGAATGGCATGGAATGGCATGGAATGGCATGGAATGGCATTCAATGGCATGGAATGGCATGGAATGGCATGGAATGGCATGGAATGGCATGGAATGGCATGGAATGGCATGGAATGGCATGGAATGGCATGGAATGGCATGGAATGGCATGGAATGGCATGGAATGGCATGGAATGGCATGGAATGGCATGGAATGGCATGGAATGGCATGGAATGGCATGGAATGGCATGGCACGGCATGGCACCGGCGTGGCACGGCATGGCACCGGCATGGCACCGCATGGCACCGGCATGGCACGGCATGGCACGGCACGGCACCGGCATGGCACGGCATGGCACCGGCATGGCACGGCATGGCACGGCACGGCCCCGGCATGGCACGGCATGGCACCGGCATGGCACGGCATGGCACCGGCATGGCACGGCATGGCACCGGCATGGCACGGCATGGCACCGGCATGGCACCGGCATGGCACGGCATGGCACCGGCATGGCACGGCATGGCACGGCATGGCACGGCATGGCACGGCATGGCACGGCATGGCACGGCATGGCACGGCATGGCACGGCATTGAATGGCATGGAATGGCATGGAATGGCATGGAATGGCATGGAATGGCATGGAATGGCATGGAATGGCATGGAATGGCATGGAATGGCATGGAATGGCATGGAATGGCATGGAATGGCATGGAATGGCATGGAATGGCATGGAATGGCATGGCACCGCATGGCACGGCATGGCACGGCATGGCACGGCATGGCACCGGCATGGCACGGCATGGCACCGGCATGGCACCGGCATGGCACGGCATGGCACCGGCATGGCACGGCATGGCACCGGCATGGCACGGCATGGCACCGGCATGGCACGGCATGGCACCGGCATGGCACGGCATGGCACCGGCATGGCACGGCATGGCACCGGCATGGCACGCCATGGCACGGCATGACACGGCATTGAATGGCATGGAATGGCATGGAATGGCATGGAATGGCATGGAATGGCATGGAATGGCATGGAATGGCATGGAATGGCATGGAATGGCATGGAATGGCATGGAATGGCATGGAATGGCATGGAATGGCATGGAATGGCATGGAATGGCATGGAATGGCATGGAATGGCATGGAATGGCATGGAATGGCATGGAATGGCATGGAATGGCATGGAATGGCATGGAATGGCATGGAATGGCATGGAATGGCATGGAATGGCATGGAATGGCATGGAATGGCATGGAATGGCATGGAATGGCATGGAATGGCATGGAATGGCATGGAATGGCATGGAATGGCATGGAATGGCATGGAATGGCATGGAATGGCATGGAATGGCATGGAATGGCATGGAATGGCATGGAATGGCATGGAATGGCATGGAATGGCATGGAATGGCATGGAATGGCATGGAATGGCATGGAATGGCATGGAATGGCATGGAATGGCATGGAATGGCATCGAATGGCATGGCACGGCATGGCACCGGCATGGCACGGCATGGCACGGCATGGCACCGGCATGGCACCGGCATGGCACGGCATGGCACCGGCATGGCACGGCATGGCACCGGCATGGCACCGGCATGGCACGGCATGGCACCGGCATGGCACCGGCATGGCACCGGCATGGCACCGGCATGGCACCGGCATGGCACGGCATGGCACGGCATGGCACCGGCATGGAATGGCATGGACTGGCATGGACTGGCATGGAATGGCATGGAATGGCATGGCACGGCATGGCACGGCATGGCACGGCATGGCACCGGCATGGCACGGCATGGCACCGGCATGGCACGGCATGGCACCGGCATGGCACGGCATGGCACCGGCATGGCACCGGCATGGCACGGCATGGCACGGCATGGCACGGCATGGCACGGCATTGAATGGCATGGCACGGCATTGAATGGCATGGAATGGCATGGAATGGCATGGCACCGCATGGCACGGCATGGCACGGCATGGCATGGAATGGCATGGCACCGCATGGCACGGCATGGCACGGCATGGCACGGCATGGCACGGCACGGAATGGCACGGCATGGCACGGCATGGAATGGCATGGACTGGCATGGACTGGCATGGACTGGCATGGAATGGCATGGAATGGCATGGCACGGCATGGCACGGCATGGCACGGCATGGCACGGCATGGCACCGGCATGGCACCGGCATGGCACGGCATGGCACCGGCATGGCACGGCATGGCACCGGCATGGCACGGCATGGCACCGGCATGGCACGGCATGGCACCGGCATGGCACGGCATGGCACCGGCATGGCACGGCATGGCACCGGCATGGCACGGCATGGCACCGGCATGGCACGGCATGGCACCGGCATGGCACGGCATGGCACGGCATGGCACGGCATGGCACCGGCATGGCACGGCATGGCACCGGCATGGCACGGCATGGCACCGGCATGGCACGGCATGGCACCGGCATGGCACGGCATCGCACCGGCATGGCACGGCATCGCACCGGCATGGCACGGCATGGCACCGGCATGGCACCGGCATGGCACGGCATTGAATGGCATGGAATGGCATGGAATGGCATGGAATGGCATGGAATGGCATGGAATGGCATGGAATGGCATGGAATGGCATGGAATGGCATGGAATGGCATGGAATGGCATGGAATGGCATGGAATGGCATGGAATGGCATGGAATGGCATGGAATGGCATGGAATGGCATGGAATGGCATGGAATGGCATGGAATGGCATGGAATGGCATGGAATGGCATGGAATGGCATGGCACGGCATGGCACCGGCATGGCACGGCATGGCACCGGCATGGCACCGGCATGGCACGGCATGGCACCGGCATGGCACCGGCATGGCACGGCATGGCACCGGCATGGCACGGCATGGCACCGGCATGGCACGGCATGGCACCGGCATGGCACCGGCATGGCACGGCATGGCACCGGCATGGCACGGCATGGAATGGCATGGAATGGCATGGCACGGCATGGCAAGGCATGGCACGGCATGGCACGGCATGGAATGGCATGGAATGGCATGGAATGGCATGGAATGGCATGGAATGGCATGGAATGGCATGGAATGGCATGGAATGGCATGGAATGGCATGGAATGGCATGGAATGGCATGGAATGGCATGGAATGGCATGGAATGGCATGGAATGGCATGGAATGGCATGGAATGGCATGGAATGGCATGGAATGGCATGGAATGGCATGGAATGGCATGGAATGGCATGGAATGGCATGGAATGGCATGGAATGGCATGGAATGGCATGGAATGGCATGGAATGGCATGGAATGGCATTCAATGGCATGGAATGGCATGGAATGGCATGGAATGGCATGGAATGGCATGGAATGGCATGGAATGGCATGGAATGGCATGGAATGGCATGGAATGGCATGGAATGGCATGGAATGGCATGGAATGGCATGGAATGGCATGGAATGGCATGGAATGGCATGGAATGGCATGGAATGGCATGGAATGGCATGGAATGGCATGGAATGGCATGGAATGGCATGGAATGGCATGGAATGGCATGGAATGGCATGGCACGGCATGGCACCGGCGTGGCACGGCATGGCACCGGCATGGCACCGCATGGCACCGGCATGGCACGGCATGGCACGGCACGGCACCGGCATGGCACGGCATGGCACCGGCATGGCACGGCATGGCACGGCACGGCCCCGGCATGGCACGGCATGGCACCGGCATGGCACCGGCATGGCACGGCATGGCACCGGCATGGCACGGCATGGCACCGGCATGGCACGGCATGGCACCGGCATGGCACCGGCATGGCACGGCATGGCACCGGCATGGCACGGCATGGCACGGCATGGCACGGCATGGCACGGCATGGCACGGCATGGCACGGCATGGCACGGCATTGAATGGCATGGAATGGCATGGAATGGCATGGAATGGCATGGAATGGCATGGAATGGCATGGAATGGCATGGAATGGCATGGAATGGCATGGAATGGCATGGAATGGCATGGAATGGCATGGAATGGCATGGAATGGCATGGCACCGCATGGCACGGCATGGCACGGCATGGCACGGCATGGCACCGGCATGGCACGGCATGGCACCGGCATGGCACGGCATGGCACCGGCATGGCACGGCATGGCACCGGCATGGCACGGCATGGCACCGGCATGGCACGGCATGGCACCGGCATGGCACGGCATGGCACCGGCATGGCACGGCATGGCACCGGCATGGCACGCCATGGCACGGCATGACACGGCATTGAATGGCATGGAATGGCATGGAATGGCATGGAATGGCATGGAATGGCATGGAATGGCATGGAATGGCATGGAATGGCATGGAATGGCATGGAATGGCATGGAATGGCATGGAATGGCATGGAATGGCATGGAATGGCATGGAATGGCATGGAATGGCATGGAATGGCATGGAATGGCATGGAATGGCATGGAATGGCATGGAATGGCATGGAATGGCATGGAATGGCATGGAATGGCATGGAATGGCATGGAATGGCATGGAATGGCATGGAATGGCATGGAATGGCATGGAATGGCATGGAATGGCATGGAATGGCATGGAATGGCATGGAATGGCATGGAATGGCATGGAATGGCATGGAATGGCATGGAATGGCATGGAATGGCATGGAATGGCATGGAATGGCATGGAATGGCATGGAATGGCATGGAATGGCATGGAATGGCATGGAATGGCATGGAATGGCATGGAATGGCATCGAATGGCATGGCACGGCATGGCACCGGCATGGCACGGCATGGCACGGCATGGCACCGGCATGGCACCGGCATGGCACGGCATGGCACCGGCATGGCACGGCATGGCACCGGCATGGCACCGGCATGGCACGGCATGGCACCGGCATGGCACCGGCATGGCACCGGCATGGCACCGGCATGGCACCGGCATGGCACGGCATGGCACGGCATGGCACCGGCATGGAATGGCATGGACTGGCATGGACTGGCATGGAATGGCATGGAATGGCATGGCACGGCATGGCACGGCATGGCACGGCATGGCACCGGCATGGCACGGCATGGCACCGGCATGGCACGGCATGGCACCGGCATGGCACGGCATGGCACCGGCATGGCACCGGCATGGCACGGCATGGCACGGCATGGCACGGCATGGCACGGCATTGAATGGCATGGCACGGCATTGAATGGCATGGAATGGCATGGAATGGCATGGAATGGCATGGAATGGCATGGAATGGCATGGAATGGCATGGAATGGCATGGAATGGCATGGAATGGCATGGAATGGCATGGAATGGCATGGAATGGCATGGAATGGCATGGAATGGCATGGAATGGCATGGAATGGCATGGAATGGCATGGAATGGCATGGAATGGCATGGAATGGCATGGAATGGCATGGAATGGCATGGAATGGCATGGAATGGCATGGAATGGCATGGAATGGCATGGAATGGCATGGAATGGCATGGAATGGCATGGAATGGCATGGAATGGCATGGAATGGCATGGCACGGCATGGCACCGGCATGGCACGGCATGGCACCGGCATGGCACCGGCATGGCACGGCATGGCACCGGCATGGCACCGGCATGGCACGGCATGGCACCGGCATGGCACGGCATGGCACCGGCATGGCACGGCATGGCACCGGCATGGCACCGGCATGGCACGGCATGGCACCGGCATGGCACGGCATGGAATGGCATGGAATGGCATGGCACGGCATGGAATGGCATGGAATGGCATGGAATGGCATGGAATGGCATGGAATGGCATGGAATGGCATGGAATGGCATGGAATGGCATGGAATGGCATGGAATGGCATGGAATGGCATGGAATGGCATGGAATGGCATGGAATGGCATGGAATGGCATGGAATGGCATGGAATGGCATGGAATGGCATGGAATGGCATGGAATGGCATGGAATGGCATGGAATGGCATGGAATGGCATGGAATGGCATGGAATGGCATGGAATGGCATGGAATGGCATGGAATGGCATGGAATGGCATGGAATGGCATGGAATGGCATGGAATGGCATGGAATGGCATGGAATGGCATGGAATGGCATGGAATGGCATGGAATGGCATGGAATGGCATGGAATGGCATGGAATGGCATGGAATGGCATGGAATGGCATGGAATGGCATGGAATGGCATGGAATGGCATGGAATGGCATGGAATGGCATGGAATGGCATGGAATGGCATGGAATGGCATGGAATGGCATGGAATGGCATGGAATGGCATGGAATGGCATGGAATGGCATGGAATGGCATGGAATGGCATGGAATGGCATGGAATGGCATGGAATGGCATGGAATGGCATGGAATGGCATGGAATGGCATGGAATGGCATGGAATGGCATGGAATGGCATGGAATGGCATGGAATGGCATGGAATGGCATGGAATGGCATGGAATGGCATGGAATGGCATGGAATGGCATGGAATGGCATGGAATGGCATGGAATGGCATGGAATGGCATGGAATGGCATGGAATGGCATGGAATGGCATGGAATGGCATGGAATGGCATGGAATGGCATGGAATGGCATGGAATGGCATGGAATGGCATGGAATGGCATGGAATGGCATGGAATGGCATGGAATGGCATGGAATGGCATGGAATGGCATGGAATGGCATGGAATGGCATGGAATGGCATGGAATGGCATGGAATGGCATGGAATGGCATGGAATGGCATGGAATGGCATGGAATGGCATGGAATGGCATGGAATGGCATGGAATGGCATGGAATGGCATGGAATGGCATGGAATGGCATGAAATGGCATGAAATGGCATGAAATGGCATGGAATGGCATGGAATGGCATGGAATGGCATGGAATGGCATGGAATGGCATGGAATGGCATGGCACCGCATGGCGCGGCATGGCACCGGCATGGCACGGCATGGCACCGGCATGGCACGGCATGGCACCGGCATGGCACGGCATGGCACCGGCATGGCACGGCATGGCACCGGCATGGCACGGCATGGCACCGGCATGGCACGGCATGGCACCGGCATGGCACCGGCATGGCACGGCATGGCACGGCATGGCACCGGCATGGCACCGGCATGGCACGGCATGGCACCGGCATGGCACCGGCATGGCACGGCATGGCAAGGCATGGCACGGCATGGCAAGGCATGGAATGGCATGGAATGGCATGGAATGGCATGGAATGGCATGGAATGGCATGGAATGGCATGGAATGGCATGGAATGGCATGGAATGGCATGGAATGGCATGGAATGGCATGGAATGGCATGGAATGGCATGGAATGGCATGGAATGGCATGGAATGGCATGGAATGGCATGGAATGGCATGGAATGGCATGGAATGGCATGGAATGGCATGGAATGGCATGGAATGGCATGGAATGGCATGGAATGGCATGGAATGGCATGGAATGGCATGGAATGGCATGGAATGGCATGGAATGGCATGGAATGGCATGGAATGGCATGGAATGGCATGGAATGGCATGGAATGGCATGGAATGGCATGGAATGGCATGGAATGGCATGGAATGGCATGGAATGGCATGGAATGGCATGGAATGGCATGGAATGGCATGGAATGGCATGGAATGGCATGGAATGGCATGGAATGGCATGGAATGGCATGGAATGGCATGGAATGGCATGGAATGGCATGAAATGGCATGGAATGGCATGGAATGGCATGGAATGGCATGGAATGGCATGGAATGGCATGGAATGGCATGGAATGGCATGGAATGGCATGGAATGGCATGGAATGGCATGGAATGGCATGGAATGGCATGGAATGGCATGGAATGGCATGGAATGGCATGGAATGGCATGGAATGGCATGGAATGGCATGGAATGGCATGGAATGGCATGGAATGGCATGGAATGGCATGGAATGGCATGGAATGGCATGGAATGGCATGGAATGGCATGGAATGGCATGGAATGGCATGGAATGGCATGGAATGGCATGGAATGGCATGGCACGGCATGGCACCGGCATGGCACGGCATGGCACCGGCATGGCACCGGCATGGCACGGCATGGCACCGGCATGGCACCGGCATGGCACGGCATGGCACCGGCATGGCACGGCATGGCACCGGCATGGCACGGCATGGCACCGGCATGGCACCGGCATGGCACGGCATGGCACCGGCATGGCACGGCATGGAATGGCATGGAATGGCATGGCACGGCATGGAATGGCATGGAATGGCATGGAATGGCATGGAATGGCATGGAATGGCATGGAATGGCATGGAATGGCATGGAATGGCATGGAATGGCATGGAATGGCATGGAATGGCATGGAATGGCATGGAATGGCATGGAATGGCATGGAATGGCATGGAATGGCATGGAATGGCATGGAATGGCATGGAATGGCATGGAATGGCATGGAATGGCATGGAATGGCATGGAATGGCATGGAATGGCATGGAATGGCATGGAATGGCATGGAATGGCATGGAATGGCATGGAATGGCATGGAATGGCATGGAATGGCATGGAATGGCATGGAATGGCATGGAATGGCATGGAATGGCATGGAATGGCATGGAATGGCATGGAATGGCATGGAATGGCATGGAATGGCATGGAATGGCATGGAATGGCATGGAATGGCATGGAATGGCATGGAATGGCATGGAATGGCATGGAATGGCATGGAATGGCATGGAATGGCATGGAATGGCATGGAATGGCATGGAATGGCATGGAATGGCATGGAATGGCATGGAATGGCATGGAATGGCATGGAATGGCATGGAATGGCATGGAATGGCATGGAATGGCATGGAATGGCATGGAATGGCATGGAATGGCATGGAATGGCATGGAATGGCATGGAATGGCATGGAATGGCATGGAATGGCATGGAATGGCATGGAATGGCATGGAATGGCATGGAATGGCATGGAATGGCATGGAATGGCATGGAATGGCATGGAATGGCATGGAATGGCATGGAATGGCATGGAATGGCATGGAATGGCATGGAATGGCATGGAATGGCATGGAATGGCATGGAATGGCATGGAATGGCATGGAATGGCATGGAATGGCATGGAATGGCATGGAATGGCATGGAATGGCATGGAATGGCATGGAATGGCATGGAATGGCATGGAATGGCATGGAATGGCATGGAATGGCATGGAATGGCATGGAATGGCATGGAATGGCATGGAATGGCATGGAATGGCATGGAATGGCATGGAATGGCATGGAATGGCATGGAATGGCATGGAATGGCATGGAATGGCATGAAATGGCATGAAATGGCATGAAATGGCATGGAATGGCATGGAATGGCATGGAATGGCATGGAATGGCATGGAATGGCATGGAATGGCATGGCACCGCATGGCACGGCATGGCACCGGCATGGCACGGCATGGCACCGGCATGGCACGGCATGGCACCGGCATGGCACGGCATGGCACCGGCATGGCACGGCATGGCACCGGCATGGCACGGCATGGCACCGGCATGGCACGGCATGGCACCGGCATGGCACCGGCATGGCACGGCATGGCACGGCATGGCACCGGCATGGCACCGGCATGGCACGGCATGGCACCGGCATGGCACCGGCATGGCACGGCATGGCAAGGCATGGCACGGCATGGAATGGCATGGAATGGCATGGAATGGCATGGAATGGCATGGAATGGCATGGAATGGCATGGAATGGCATGGAATGGCATGGAATGGCATGGAATGGCATGGAATGGCATGGAATGGCATGGAATGGCATGGAATGGCATGGAATGGCATGGAATGGCATGGAATGGCATGGAATGGCATGGAATGGCATGGAATGGCATGGAATGGCATGGAATGGCATGGAATGGCATGGAATGGCATGGAATGGCATGGAATGGCATGGAATGGCATGGAATGGCATGGAATGGCATGGAATGGCATGGAATGGCATGGAATGGCATGGAATGGCATGGAATGGCATGGAATGGCATGGAATGGCATGGAATGGCATGGAATGGCATGGAATGGCATGGAATGGCATGGAATGGCATGGAATGGCATGAAATGGCATGGAATGGCATGGAATGGCATGGAATGGCATGGAATGGCATGGAATGGCATGGAATGGCATGGCACCGCATGGCACGGCATGGCACCGGCATGGCACGGCATGGCACCGGCATGGCACGGCATGGCACCGGCATGGCACGGCATGGCACCGGCATGGCACGGCATGGCACCGGCATGGCACGGCATGGCACCGGCATGGCACGGCATGGCACCGGCATGGCACGGCATGGCACCGGCATGGCACCGGCATGGCACGGCATGGCACCGGCATGGCACCGGCATGGCACCGGCATGGCACGGCATGGCACCGGCATGGCACGGCATGGCACCGGCATGGCACGGCATGGCACCGGCATGGCACGGCATGGCACCGGCATGGCACGGCATGGCACCGGCATGGCACGGCATCGCACCGGCATGGCACGGCATCGCACCGGCATGGCACGGCATGGCACCGGCATGGCACCGGCATGGCACGGCATTGAATGGCATGGAATGGCATTGAATGGCATGGAATGGCATGGAATGGCATGGAATGGCATGGAATGGCATGGAATGGCATGGAATGGCATGGAATGGCATGGAATGGCATGGAATGGCATGGAATGGCATGGAATGGCATGGAATGGCATGGAATGGCATGGAATGGCATGGAATGGCATGGAATGGCATGGAATGGCATGGAATGGCATGGAATGGCATGGAATGGCATGGAATGGCATGGAATGGCATGGAATGGCATGGAATGGCATGGAATGGCATGGAATGGCATGGAATGGCATGGAATGGCATGGAATGGCATGGAATGGCATGGAATGGCATGGAATGGCATGGAATGGCATGGAATGGCATGGAATGGCATGGAATGGCATGGAATGGCATGGAATGGCATGGAATGGCATGGAATGGCATGGCACGGCATGGCACCGGCATGGCACGGCATGGCACCGGCATGGCACCGGCATGGCACGGCATGGCACCGGCATGGCACCGGCATGGCACGGCATGGCACCGGCATGGCACGGCATGGCACCGGCATGGCACCGGCATGGCACGGCATGGCACCGGCATGGCACGGCATGGAATGGCATGGAATGGCATGGCACGGCATGGCACGGCATGGCACGGCATGGAATGGCATGGAATGGCATGGAATGGCATGGAATGGCATGGAATGGCATGGAATGGCATGGAATGGCATGGAATGGCATGGAATGGCATGGAATGGCATGGAATGGCATGGAATGGCATGGAATGGCATGGAATGGCATGGAATGGCATGGAATGGCATGGAATGGCATGGAATGGCATGGAATGGCATGGAATGGCATGGAATGGCATGGAATGGCATGGAATGGCATGGAATGGCATGGAATGGCATGGAATGGCATGGAATGGCATGGAATGGCATGGAATGGCATGGAATGGCATGGAATGGCATGGAATGGCATGGAATGGCATGGAATGGCATGGAATGGCATGGAATGGCATGGAATGGCATGGAATGGCATGGAATGGCATGGAATGGCATGGAATGGCATGGAATGGCATGGAATGGCATGGAATGGCATGGAATGGCATGGAATGGCATGGAATGGCATGGAATGGCATGGAATGGCATGGAATGGCATGGAATGGCATGGAATGGCATGGAATGGCATGGAATGGCATGGAATGGCATGGAATGGCATGGAATGGCATGGAATGGCATGGAATGGCATGGAATGGCATGGAATGGCATGGAATGGCATGGAATGGCATGGAATGGCATGGAATGGCATGGAATGGCATGGAATGGCATGGAATGGCATGGAATGGCATGGAATGGCATGGAATGGCATGGAATGGCATGGAATGGCATGGAATGGCATGGAATGGCATGGAATGGCATGGAATGGCATGGAATGGCATGGAATGGCATGGAATGGCATGGAATGGCATGGAATGGCATGGAATGGCATGGAATGGCATGGAATGGCATGGAATGGCATGGAATGGCATGGAATGGCATGGAATGGCATGGAATGGCATGGAATGGCATGGAATGGCATGGAATGGCATGGAATGGCATGGAATGGCATGGAATGGCATGGAATGGCATGGAATGGCATGGAATGGCATGGAATGGCATGGAATGGCATGGAATGGCATGGAATGGCATGGAATGGCATGGAATGGCATGGAATGGCATGGAATGGCATGGAATGGCATGGAATGGCATGGAATGGCATGGAATGGCATGGAATGGCATGGAATGGCATGGAATGGCATGGAATGGCATGGAATGGCATGGAATGGCATGGAATGGCATGGAATGGCATGGAATGGCATGGAATGGCATGGAATGGCATGGAATGGCATGGAATGGCATGGAATGGCATGGAATGGCATGGAATGGCATGGAATGGCATGGAATGGCATGGAATGGCATGGAATGGCATGGAATGGCATGGAATGGCATGGAATGGCATGGAATGGCATGGAATGGCATGGAATGGCATGGAATGGCATGGAATGGCATGGAATGGCATGGAATGGCATGGAATGGCATGGAATGGCATGGAATGGCATGGAATGGCATGGAATGGCATGGAATGGCATGGAATGGCATGGAATGGCATGGAATGGCATGGAATGGCATGGAATGGCATGGAATGGCATGGAATGGCATGGAATGGCATGGAATGGCATGGAATGGCATGGAATGGCATGGAATGGCATGAAATGGCATGAAATGGCATGGAATGGCATGGAATGGCATGGAATGGCATGGAATGGCATGGAATGGCATGGCACCGCATGGCACGGCATGGCACCGGCATGGCACGGCATGGCACCGGCATGGCACGGCATGGCACCGGCATGGCACGGCATGGCACCGGCATGGCACGGCATGGCACCGGCATGGCACGGCATGGCACCGGCATGGCACGGCATGGCACCGGCATGGCACGGCATGGCACCGGCATGGCACCGGCATGGCACGGCATGGCACGGCATGGCACCGGCATGGCACCGGCATGGCACGGCATGGCACCGGCATGGCACCGGCATGGCACGGCATGGCAAGGCATGGCACGGCATGGCACGGCATGGAATGGCATGGAATGGCATGGAATGGCATGGAATGGCATGGAATGGCATGGAATGGCATGGAATGGCATGGAATGGCATGGAATGGCATGGAATGGCATGGAATGGCATGGAATGGCATGGAATGGCATGGAATGGCATGGAATGGCATGGAATGGCATGGAATGGCATGGAATGGCATGGAATGGCATGGAATGGCATGGAATGGCATGGAATGGCATGGAATGGCATGGAATGGCATGGAATGGCATGGAATGGCATGGAATGGCATGGAATGGCATGGAATGGCATGGAATGGCATGGAATGGCATGGAATGGCATGGAATGGCATGGAATGGCATGGAATGGCATGGAATGGCATGGAATGGCATGGAATGGCATGGAATGGCATGGAATGGCATGGAATGGCATGGAATGGCATGGAATGGCATGGAATGGCATGGAATGGCATGGAATGGCATGGAATGGCATGGAATGGCATGGAATGGCATGGAATGGCATGGAATGGCATGGAATGGCATGGAATGGCATGGAATGGCATGGAATGGCATGGAATGGCATGGAATGGCATGGAATGGCATGGAATGGCATGGAATGGCATGGAATGGCATGGAATGGCATGGAATGGCATGGAATGGCATGGAATGGCATGGAATGGCATGGAATGGCATGGAATGGCATGGAATGGCATGGAATGGCATGGAATGGCATGGAATGGCATGAAATGGCATGGAATGGCATGGAATGGCATGGAATGGCATGGCACCGCATGGCACGGCATGGCACCGGCATGGCACGGCATGGCACCGGCATGGCACGGCATGGCACCGGCATGGCACGGCATGGCACCGGCATGGCACGGCATGGCACCGGCATGGCACGGCATGGCACCGGCATGGCACGGCATGGCACCGGCATGGCACGGCATGGCACCGGCATGGCACGGCATGGCACGGCACGGCACCGGCATGGCACGGCATGGCACCGGCATGGCACGGCATGGCACGGCACGGCACCGGCATGGCACGGCATGGCACCGGCATGGCACCGGCATGGCACGGCATGGCACCGGCATGGCACCGGCATGGCACGGCATGGCACCGGCATGGCACGGCATGGCACGGCATGGCACGGCATGGCACGGCATGGCACGGCATGGCACGGCATGGCACGGCATTGAATGGCATGGAATGGCATGGAATGGCATGGAATGGCATGGAATGGCATGGAATGGCATGGAATGGCATGGAATGGCATGGAATGGCATGGAATGGCATGGAATGGCATGGAATGGCATGGCACCGCATGGCACGGCATGGCACGGCATGGCACGGCATGGCACGGCATGTCACGGCATGGCACGGCATGTCACGGCATGGCACCGGCATGGCACGGCATGGCACCGGCATGGCACGGCATGGCACGCCATGGCACGGCATGGCACGGCATTGAATGGCATGGAATGGCATGGAATGGCATGGAATGGCATGGCACCGCATGGCACGGCATGGCACGGCATGGCACGGCATAGCACGGCATGGCACCGGCATGGCACCGGCATGGCACCGGCATGGCACCGGCATGGCACGGCATGGCACCGGCATGGCACGGCATGGCACCGGCATGGCACGGCATGGCACCGGCATGGCACGGCATGGCACCGGCATGGCACGGCATGGCACCGGCATGGCACGGCATGGCACCGGCATGGCACGGCATGGCACCGGCATGGCACGGCATGGCACCGGCATGGCACCGGCATGGCACCGGCATGGCACCGGCATGGCCCGGCATGGCACCGGCATGGCACGGCATGGCACCGGCATGGCACGGCATGGCACCGGCATGGCACGGCATGGCACCGGCATGGCACGGCATGGCACCGGCATGGCACGGCATGGCACCGGCATGGCACAGCATGGCACCGGCATGGCACGGCATTGAATGGCATGGAATGGCATGGAATGGCATGGCACCGCATGGCACGGCATGGCACGGCATGGCACGGCATGGCACGGCATGGCACGGCATGGCACGGCATGGCACGGCATGGCACGGCATGGCACGGCATGGCACGGCATGGCACGGCATGGCACGGCATGGCACGGCATTGAATGGCACGGAATGGCACGGCATGGCACGGCATGGCACGGCATGGCACGGCATGGCACCGCATTGAGTGGCATGGAATGGCATGGAATGGCATGGACTGGCATGGACTGGCATGGACTGGCATGGAATGGCATGGAATGGCATGGCACGGCATGGCACGGCATGGCACCGGCATGGCACGGCATGGCACCGGCATGGCACGGCATGGCACGGCATGGCACGGCATGGCACCGGCATGGCACGGCATGGCACGGCATGGCACGGCATGGCACCGGCATGGCACGGCATGGCACGGCATGGCACGGCATGGCACGGCATGGAATGGCATGGAATGGCATGGAATGGCATGGAATGGCATGGAATGGCATGGAATGGCATGGAATGGCATGGAATGGCATGGAATGGCATGGAATGGCATGGAATGGCATGGAATGGCATGGAATGGCATGGAATGGCATGGAATGGCATGGAATGACATGGAATGGCATGGAATGGCATGGAATGGCATGGAATGGCATGGAATGGCATGGAATGGCATGGAATGGCATGGAATGGCATGGAATGGCATGGAATGGCATGGAATGGCATGGAATGGCATGGAATGGCATGGAATGGCATGGAATGGCATGGAATGGCATGGAATGGCATGGAATGGCATGGAATGGCATGGAATGGCATGGAATGGCATGGAATGGCATGGAATGGCATGGAATGGCATGGAATGGCATGGAATGGCATGAAATGGCATGGAATGGCATGGAATGGCATGGAATGGCATGGAATGGCATGGAATGGCATGGAATGGCATGGCACCGCATGGCACGGCATGGCACCGGCATGGCACGGCATGGCACCGGCATGGCACGGCATGGCACCGGCATGGCACGGCATGGCACCGGCATGGCACGGCATGGCACCGGCATGGCACGGCATGGCACCGGCATGGCACGGCATGGCACCGGCATGGCACGGCATGGCACCGGCATGGCACGGCATGGCACGGCACGGCACCGGCATGGCACGGCATGGCACCGGCATGGCACGGCATGGCACGGCACGGCACCGGCATGGCACGGCATGGCACCGGCATGGCACCGGCATGGCACGGCATGGCACCGGCATGGCACCGGCATGGCACGGCATGGCACCGGCATGGCACGGCATGGCACGGCATGGCACGGCATGGCACGGCATGGCACGGCATGGCACGGCATGGCACGGCATGGCACGGCATGGCACGGCATTGAATGGCATGGAATGGCATGGAATGGCATGGAATGGCATGGAATGGCATGGAATGGCATGGAATGGCATGGAATGGCATGGAATGGCATGGAATGGCATGGAATGGCATGGAATGGCATGGAATGGCATGGAATGGCATGGAATGGCATGGAATGGCATGGAATGGCATGGAATGGCATGGAATGGCATGGAATGGCATGGAATGGCATCGAATGGCATGGCACGGCATGGCACCGGCATGGCACGGCATGGCACGGCATGGCACCGGCATGGCACCGGCATGGCACGGCATGGCACCGGCATGGCACGGCATGGCACCGGCATGGCACGGCATGGCACCGGCATGGCACCGGCATGGCACGGCATGGCACCGGCATGGCACGGCATGGCACCGGCATGGCACGGCATGGCACCGGCATGGCACGGCATGGCACCGGCATGGCACGGCATGGCACCGGCATGGCACGGCATGGCACCGGCATGGCACGGCATGGCACCGGCATGGCACCGGCATGGCACGGCATGGCACCGGCATGGCACGGCATGGCACCGGCATGGCACGGCATGGCACCGGCATGGCACGGCATGGCACCGGCATGGCACGGCATGGCACCGGCATGGCACGGCATGGCACCGGCATGGCACAGCATGGCACCGGCATGGCACGGCATGGCACCGGCATGGCACGGCATGGCACCGGCATGGCACCGGCATGGCACGGCATGGCACGGCATGGCACGGCATTGAATGGCATGGCACGGCATTGAATGGCATGGAATGGCATGGAATGGCATGGCACCGCATGGCACGGCATGGCACGGCATGGCACGGCATGGCACGGCATGGCACGGCATGGAATGGCATGGAATGGCATGGAATGGCATGGAATGGCATGGAATGGCATGGAATGGCATGGAATGGCATGGAATGGCATGGAATGGCATGGAATGGCATGGAATGGCATGGAATGGCATGGAATGGCATGGAATGGCATGGAATGGCATGGAATGGCATGGAATGGCATGGAATGGCATGGAATGGCATGGAATGGCATGGAATGGCATGGAATGGCATGGAATGGCATGGAATGGCATGGAATGACATGGAATGGCATGGAATGGCATGGAATGGCATGGAATGGCATGGAATGGCATGGAATGGCATGGAATGGCATGGAATGGCATGGAATGGCATGGAATGGCATGGAATGACATGGAATGGCATGGAATGACATGGAATGACATGGAATGACATGGAATGACATGGAATGGCATGGAATGGCATGGCACCGCATGGCACGGCATGGCACGGCATGGCACGGCATGGCACGGCATGGGACGGCATGGCACCGGCATGGCACGGCATGGGACGGCATGGCACCGGCATGGCACGGCATGGCACGGCATGGCACGGCATGGCACCGGCATGGCACGGCATGGCACCGGCATGGCACGGCATGGCACCGGCATGGCACGGCATGGCACGGCATGGAATGGCATTGAATGGCATGGAATGGCATGGAATGGCATGGAATGGCATGGAATGGCATGGAATGGCATGGAATGGCATGGAATGGCATGGAATGGCATGGAATGGCATGGAATGGCATGGAATGGCATGGAATGGCATGGAATGACATGGAATGGCATGGAATGGCATGGAATGGCATGGAATGGCATGGAATGGCATGGAATGGCATGGCACGGCATGGCACCGGCATGGCACGGCATGGCACCGGCATGGCACGGCATGGCACCGGCATGGCACGGCATGGCACCGGCATGGCACGGCATGGCACCGGCATGGCACGGCATCGCACCGGCATGGCACGGCATGGCACCGGCATGGCACCGGCATGGCACGGCATTGAATGGCATGGAATGGCATTGAATGGCATGGAATGGCATGGAATGGCATGGAATGGCATGGAATGGCATGGAATGGCATGGAATGGCATGGAATGGCATGAAATGGCATGGAATGGCATGGAATGGCATGGAATGGCATGGAATGGCATGGAATGGCATGGAATGGCATGGAATGGCATGGAATGGCATGGAATGGCATGGAATGGCATGGAATGGCATGGAATGGCATGGAATGGCATGGAATGGCATGGAATGGCATGGAATGGCATGGAATGGCATGGAATGGCATGGAATGGCATGGAATGGCATGGAATGGCATGGAATGGCATGGAATGGCATGGAATGGCATGGAATGGCATGGAATGGCATGGAATGGCATGGAATGGCATGGAATGGCATCGAATGGCATGGCACGGCATGGCACCGGCATGGCACGGCATGGCACGGCATGGCACCGGCATGGCACCGGCATGGCACGGCATGGCACCGGCATGGCACGGCATGGCACCGGCATGGCACGGCATGGCACCGGCATGGCACCGGCATGGCACGGCATGGCACCGGCATGGCACGGCATGGCACCGGCATGGCACGGCATGGCACCGGCATGGCACGGCATGGCACCGGCATGGCACGGCATGGCACCGGCATGGCACGGCATGGCACCGGCATGGCACGGCATGGCACCGGCATGGCACGGCATGGCACGGCATGGCACGGCATGGCACCGGCATGGCACGGCATGGCACCGGCATGGCACGGCATGGCACCGGCATGGCACGGCATGGCACCGACATGGCACGGCATGGCACCGGCATGGCACGGCATGGCACCGGCATGGCACGGCATGGCACCGGCATGGCACCGGCATGGCACGGCATGGCACCGGCATGGCACCGGCATGGCACGGCATGGCACCGGCATGGCACGGCATGGCACCGGCATGGCACCGGCATGGCACGGCATGGCACGGCATGGCACCGGCATGGCACGGCATGGCACCGGCATGGCACGGCATGGCACCGGCATGGCACGGCATGGCACGGCATGGCACCGGCATGGCACGGCATGGCACCGGCATGGCACGGCATGGCACCGGCATGGCACGGCATGGCACCGGCATGGCACGGCATGGCACGGCATGGCACGGCATGGCACGGCATGGCACGGCATGTCACCGGTATGGCACGGCATGGCACCGGCATGGCACGGCATGGCACCGGCATGGCACCGGCATGGCACGGCATGGCAAGGCATGGCACGGCATGGCACGGCATGGAATGGCATGGAATGGCATGGAATGGCATGGAATGGCATGGAATGGCATGGAATGGCATGGAATGGCATGGAATGGCATGGAATGGCATGGAATGGCATGGAATGGCATGGAATGGCATGGAATGGCATGGAATGGCATGGAATGGCATGGAATGGCATGGAATGGCATGGAATGGCATGGAATGGCATGGAATGGCATGGAATGGCATGGAATGGCATGGAATGGCATGGAATGGCATGGAATGGCATGGAATGGCATGGAATGGCATGGAATGGCATGGAATGGCATGGAATGGCATGGAATGGCATGGAATGGCATGGAATGGCATGGAATGGCATGGAATGGCATGGAATGGCATGGAATGGCATGGAATGGCATGGAATGGCATGAAATGGCATGGAATGGCATGGAATGGCATGGAATGGCATGGAATGGCATGGAATGGCATGGCACCGCATGGCACGGCATGGCACCGGCATGGCACGGCATGGCACCGGCATGGCACGGCATGGCACCGGCATGGCACGGCATGGCACCGGCATGGCACGGCATGGCACCGGCATGGCACGGCATGGCACCGGCATGGCACCGGCATGGCACGGCATGGCACCGGCATGGCACCGGCATGGCACGGCATGGCACCGGCATGGCACGGCATGGCACGGCATGGCACGGCATGGCACGGCATGACACGGCATGGCACGGCATTGAATGGCATGGAATGGCATGGAATGGCATGGAATGGATGGAATGGCATGGAATGGCATGGCACCGCATGGCACGGCATGGCACGGCATGGCACGGCATGGCACGGCATGTCACGGCATGGCACCGGCATGGCACGGCATGGCACCGGCATGGCACGGCATGGCACGCCATGGCACGGCATGGCACGGCATTGAATGGCATGGAATGGCATGGAATGGCATGGAATGGCATGGCACCGCATGGCACGGCATGGCACGGCATGGCACGGCATAGCACGGCATGGCACCGGCATGGCACCGGCATGGCACCGGCATGGCACCGGCATGGCACGGCATGGCACCGGCATGGCACGGCATGGCACCGGCATGGCACGGCATGGCACCGGCATGGCACGGCATGGCACCGGCATGGCACGGCATGGCACCGGCATGGCACCGGCATGGCCCGGCATGGCACCGGCATGGCACGGCATGGCACCGGCATGGCACGGCATGGCACCGGCATGGCACGGCATGGCACCGGCATGGCACGGCATGGCACCGGCATGGCACGGCATGGCACCGGCATGGCACAGCATGGCACCGGCATGGCCCGGCATGGCACCGGCATGGCACGGCATGGCACCGGCATGGCACGGCATGGCACCGGCATGGCACGGCATGGCACGGCATTGAATGGCATGGCACGGCATTGAATGGCATGGAATGGCATGGAATGGCATGGCACGGCATGGCACGGCATGGCACGGCATGGCACGGCATGGCACGGCATGGCACGGCATGGCACGGCATGGCACGGCATTGAATGGCACGGAATGGCACGGCATGGCACGGCATGGCACGGCATGGCACCGCATTGAGTGGCATGGAATGGCATGGAATGGCATGGAATGGCATGGACTGGCATGGACTGGCATGGACTGGCATGGAATGGCATGGAATGGCATGGCACGGCATGGCACGGCATGGCACCGGCATGGCACGGCATGGCACGGCATGGCACGGCATGGCACGGCATGGCACCGGCATGGCACGGCATGGCACGGCATGGCACGGCATGGAATGGCATGGAATGGCATGGAATGGCATGGAATGGCATGGAATGGCATGGAATGGCATGGAATGGCATGGAATGGCATGGAATGGCATGGAATGGCATGGAATGGCATGGAATGGCATGGAATGGCATGGAATGGCATGGAATAGCATGGAATGGCATGGAATGGCATGGAATGGCATGGAATGGCATGGAATGGCATGGAATGGCATGGAATGGCATGGAATGGCATGGAATGGCATGGAATGGCATGGAATGGCATGGAATGGCATGGAATGGCATGGAATGGCATCGAATGGCATGGCACGGCATGGCACCGGCATGGCACGGCATGGCACGGCATGGCACCGGCATGGCACCGGCATGGCACGGCATGGCACCGGCATGGCACGGCATGGCACCGGCATGGCACGGCATGGCACCGGCATGGCACGGCATGGCACCGGCATGGCACGGCATGGCACCGGCATGGCACGGCATGGCACCGGCATGGCACCGGCATGGCACCGGCATGGCACGGCATGGCACCGGCATGGCACGGCATGGCACCGGCATGGCACGGCATGGCACCGGCATGGCACGGCATGGCACCGGCATGGCACGGCATGGCACCGGCATGGCACGGCATGGCACCGGCATGGCAAGGCATGGCACCGGCATGGCACGGCATGGCACCGGCATGGCACGGCATGGCACCGGCATGGCACGGCATTGAATGGCATGGAATGGCATGGAATGGCATGGAATGGCATGGAATGGCATGGAATGGCATGGAATGGCATGGAATGGCATGGAATGGCATGGAATGGCATGGAATGGCATGGAATGGCATGGAATGGCATGGAATGGCATGGAATGACATGGAATGGCATGGAATGACATGGAATGACATGGAATGACATGGAATGGCATGGAATGGCATGGCACCGCATGGCACGGCATGGCACGGCATGGCACGGCATGGCACGGCATGGCACGGCATGGCACGGCATGGCACGGCATGGGACGGCATGGCACCGGCATGGCACGGCATGGGACGGCATGGCACCGGCATGGCACGGCATGGCACGGCATGGCACGGCATGGCACCGGCATGGCACGGCATGGCACCGGCATGGCACGGCATGGCACCGGCATGGCACGGCATGGCACCGGCATGGCACGGCATGGCACGGCATGGAATGGCATTGAATGGCATGGAATGGCATGGAATGGCATGGAATGGCATGGAATGGCATGGAATGGCATGGAATGGCATGGAATGGCATGGAATGGCATGGAATGGCATGGAATGGCATGGAATGGCATGGAATGGCATGGAATGGCATGGAATGGCATGGAATGGCATGGAATGGCATGGAATGGCATGGAATGGCATGGAATGGCATGGAATGGCATGGAATGACATGGAATGGCATGGAATGGCATGGAATGGCATGGAATGGCATGGAATGGCATGGAATGGCATGGCACGGCATGGCACGGCATGGCACCGGCATGGCACGGCATGGCACCGGCATGGCACGGCATGGCACCGGCATGGCACGGCATGGCACCGGCATGGCACGGCATGGCACCGGCATGGCACGGCATCGCACCGGCATGGCACGGCATGGCACCGGCATGGCACGGCATGGCACCGGCATGGCACCGGCATGGCACGGCATTGAATGGCATGGAATGGCATTGAATGGCATGGAATGGCATGGAATGGCATGGAATGGCATGGAATGGCATGGAATGGCATGGAATGGCATGGAATGGCATGGAATGGCATGGAATGGCATGGAATGGCATGGAATGGCATGGAATGGCATGGAATGGCATGGAATGGCATGGAATGGCATGGAATGGCATGGAATGGCATGGAATGGCATGGAATGACATGGAATGGCATGGAATGGCATGGAATGGCATGGAATGGCATGGAATGGCATGGAATGGCATGGCACCGGCATGGCACGGCATGGCACCGGCATGGCACGGCATGGCACCGGCATGGCACGGCATGGCACGGCATGGCACGGCATGGCACGGCATGGAATGGCATGGAATGGCATGGAATGGCATGGAATGGCATGGAATGGCATGGAATGGCATGGAATGGCATGGAATGGCATGGAATGGCATGGAATGGCATGGAATGGCATGGAATGGCATGGAATGGCATGGAATGGCATGGAATGGCATGGAATGGCATGGAATGGCATGGAATGGCATGGAATGGCATGGAATGGCATGGAATGGCATGGAATGGCATGGAATGGCATGGAATGGCATGGAATGGCATGGAATGGCATGGAATGGCATGGAATGGCATGGAATGGCATGGAATGGCATGGAATGGCATGGAATGGCATGGAATGGCATGGAATGGCATGGAATGGCATGGAATGGCATGGAATGGCATGGAATGGCATGGAATGGCATGGAATGGCATGGAATGGCATGGAATGGCATGGAATGGCATGGAATGGCATGGAATGGCATGGAATGGCATGGAATGGCATGGAATGGCATGGAATGGCATGGAATGGCATGGAATGGCATGGAATGGCATGGAATGGCATGGAATGGCATGGAATGGCATGGAATGGCATGGAATGGCATTCAATGGCATGGAATGGCATGGAATGGCATGGAATGGCATGGAATGGCATGGAATGGCATGGAATTGCATGGAATGGCATGGAATGGCATGGAATGGCATGGAATGGCATGGAATGGCATGGAATGGCATGGAATGGCATGGAATGGCATGGAATGGCATGGAATGGCATGGAATGGCATGGAATGGCATGGAATGGCATGGAATGGCATGGAATGGCATGGAATGGCATGGAATGGCATGGAATGGCATGGAATGGCATGGAATGGCATGGCACCGCATGGCACGGCATGGCACCGGCGTGGCACGGCATGGCACCGGCATGGCACCGCATGGCACCGGCATGGCACGGCATGGCACGGCACGGCACCGGCATGGCACGGCATGGCACCGGCATGGCACGGCATGGCACGGCATGGCACGGCACGGCCCCGGCATGGCACGGCATGGCACCGGCATGGCACCGGCATGGCACGGCATGGCACCGGCATGGCACGGCATGGCACCGGCATGGCACGGCATGGCACCGGCATGGCACCGGCATGGCACGGCATGGCACCGGCATGGCACGGCATGGCACGGCATGGCACGGCATGGCACGGCATGGCACGGCATGGCACGGCATGGCACGGCATGGCACGGCATTGAATGGCATGGAATGGCATGGAATGGCATGGAATGGCATGGAATGGCATGGAATGGCATGGAATGGCATGGAATGGCATGGAATGGCATGGAATGGCATGGAATGGCATGGAATGGCATGGCACCGCATGGCACGGCATGGCACGGCATGGCACGGCATGGCACCGGCATGGCACGGCATGGCACCGGCATGGCACGGCATGGCACCGGCATGGCACGGCATGGCACCGGCATGGCACGGCATGGCACCGGCATGGCACGGCATGGCACCGGCATGGCACGGCATGGCACCGGCATGGCACGGCATGGCACCGGCATGGCACGGCATGGCACCGGCATGGCACGGCATGGCACCGGCATGGCACGCCATGGCACGGCATGGCACGGCATTGAATGGCATGGAATGGCATGGAATGGCATGGAATGGCATGGAATGGCATGGAATGGCATGGAATGGCATGGAATGGCATGGAATGGCATGGAATGGCATGGAATGGCATGGAATGGCATGGAATGGCATGGAATGGCATGGAATGGCATGGAATGGCATGGAATGGCATGGAATGGCATGGAATGGCATGGAATGGCATGGAATGGCATGGAATGGCATGGAATGGCATGGAATGGCATGGAATGGCATGGAATGGCATGGAATGGCATGGAATGGCATGGAATGGCATGGAATGGCATGGAATGGCATGGAATGGCATGGAATGGCATGGAATGGCATGGAATGGCATGGAATGGCATGGAATGGCATGGAATGGCATGGAATGGCATGGAATGGCATGGAATGGCATGGAATGGCATGGAATGGCATGGAATGGCATGGAATGGCATGGAATGGCATCGAATGGCATGGCACGGCATGGCACCGGCATGGCACGGCATGGCACGGCATGGCACCGGCATGGCACCGGCATGGCACGGCATGGCACCGGCATGGCACGGCATGGCACCGGCATGGCACCGGCATGGCACCGGCATGGCACGGCATGGCACCGGCATGGCACCGGCATGGCACCGGCATGGCACCGGCATGGCACCGGCATGGCACGGCATGGCACGGCATGGCACCGGCATGGAATGGCATGGACTGGCATGGACTGGCATGGAATGGCATGGAATGGCATGGCACGGCATGGCACGGCATGGCACGGCATGGCACCGGCATGGCACGGCATGGCACCGGCATGGCACGGCATGGCACCGGCATGGCACGGCATGGCACCGGCATGGCACGGCATGGCACCGGCATGGCACCGGCATGGCACGGCATGGCACGGCATGGCACGGCATTGAATGGCATGGCACGGCATTGAATGGCATGGAATGGCATGGAATGGCATGGCACCGCATGGCACGGCATGGCACGGCATGGCACGGCACGGAATGGCACGGCATGGCACGGCATGGAATGGCATGGACTGGCATGGAATGGCATGGAATGGCATGGAATGGCATGGAATGGCATGGAATGGCATGGAATGGCATGGAATGGCATGGAATGGCATGGAATGGCATGGAATGGCATGGAATGGCATGGAATGGCATGGAATGGCATGGAATGGCATGGAATGGCATGGAATGGCATGGAATGGCATGGAATGGCATGGAATGGCATGGAATGGCATGGAATGGCATGGAATGGCATGGAATGGCATGGAATGGCATGGAATGGCATGGAATGGCATCGAATGGCATGGCACGGCATGGCACCGGCATGGCACGGCATGGCACGGCATGGCACGGCATGGCACGGCATGGCACGGCATGGCACCGGCATGGCACGGCATGGCACCGGCATGGCACGGCATGGCACCGGCATGGCACGGCATGGCACCGGCATGGCACGGCATCGCACCGGCATGGCACGGCATCGCACCGGCATGGCACGGCATGGCACCGGCATGGCACCGGCATGGCACGGCATTGAATGGCATGGAATGGCATTGAATGGCATGGAATGGCATGGAATGGCATGGAATGGCATGGAATGGCATGGAATGGCATGGAATGGCATGGAATGGCATGGAATGGCATGGAATGGCATGGAATGGCATGGAATGGCATGGAATGGCATGGAATGGCATGGAATGGCATGGAATGGCATGGAATGGCATGGAATGGCATGGAATGGCATGGAATGGCATGGAATGGCATGGAATGGCATGGAATGGCATGGAATGGCATGGAATGGCATGGAATGGCATGGAATGGCATGGAATGGCATGGAATGGCATGGAATGGCATGGAATGGCATGGAATGGCATGGAATGGCATGGAATGGCATGGCACGGCATGGCACCGGCATGGCACGGCATGGCACCGGCATGGCACCGGCATGGCACGGCATGGCACCGGCATGGCACCGGCATGGCACGGCATGGCACCGGCATGGCACGGCATGGCACCGGCATGGCACCGGCATGGCACGGCATGGCACCGGCATGGCACGGCATGGAATGGCATGGAATGGCATGGCACGGCATGGCACGGCATGGCACGGCATGGAATGGCATGGAATGGCATGGAATGGCATGGAATGGCATGGAATGGCATGGAATGGCATGGAATGGCATGGAATGGCATGGAATGGCATGGAATGGCATGGAATGGCATGGAATGGCATGGAATGGCATGGAATGGCATGGAATGGCATGGAATGGCATGGAATGGCATGGAATGGCATGGAATGGCATGGAATGGCATGAAATGGCATGGAATGGCATGGAATGGCATGGAATGGCATGGAATGGCATGGAATGGCATGGCACCGCATGGCACGGCATGGCACCGGCATGGCACGGCATGGCACCGGCATGGCACGGCATGGCACCGGCATGGCACGGCATGGCACCGGCATGGCACGGCATGGCACCGGCATGGCACGGCATGGCACCGGCATGGCACCGGCATGGCACGGCATGGCACCGGCATGGCACCGGCATGGCACGGCATGGCACCGGCATGGCACGGCATGGCACGGCATGGCACGGCATGGCACGGCATGACACGGCATGGCACGGCATTGAATGGCATGGAATGGCATGGAATGGCATGGAATGGCATGGAATGGCATGGAATGGCATGGAATGGCATGGAATGGCATGGCACCGCATGGCACGGCATGGCACGGCATGGCACGGCATGGCACGGCATGTCACGGCATGGCACCGGCATGGCACGGCATGGCACCGGCATGGCACGGCATGGCACGCCATGGCACGGCATGGCACGGCATTGAATGGCATGGAATGGCATGGAATGGCATGGAATGGCATGGCACCGCATGGCACGGCATGGCACGGCATGGCACGGCATAGCACGGCATGGCACCGGCATGGCACCGGCATGGCACCGGCATGGCACCGGCATGGCACGGCATGGCACCGGCATGGCACGGCATGGCACCGGCATGGCACGGCATGGCACCGGCATGGCACGGCATGGCACCGGCATGGCACGGCATGGCACCGGCATGGCACCGGCATGGCCCGGCATGGCACCGGCATGGCACGGCATGGCACCGGCATGGCACGGCATGGCACCGGCATGGCACGGCATGGCACCGGCATGGCACGGCATGGCACCGGCATGGCACGGCATGGCACCGGCATGGCACGGCATGGCACCGGCATGGCACAGCATGGCACCGGCATGGCCCGGCATGGCACCGGCATGGCACGGCATGGCACCGGCATGGCACGGCATGGCACCGGCATGGCACGGCATGGCACGGCATTGAATGGCATGGCACGGCATTGAATGGCATGGAATGGCATGGAATGGCATGGCACGGCATGGCACGGCATGGCACGGCATGGCACGGCATGGCACGGCATGGCACGGCATGGCACGGCATGGCACGGCATGGCACGGCATGGCACGGCATGGCACGGCATGGCACGGCATGGCACGGCATGGCACGGCATGGCACGGCATGGCACGGCATTGAATGGCACGGAATGGCACGGCATGGCACGGCATGGCACGGCATGGCACCGCATTGAGTGGCATGGAATGGCATGGAATGGCATGGAATGGCATGGACTGGCATGGACTGGCATGGACTGGCATGGAATGGCATGGAATGGCATGGCACGGCATGGCACGGCATGGCACCGGCATGGCACGGCATGGCACGGCATGGCACGGCATGGCACGGCATGGCACCGGCATGGCACGGCATGGCACGGCATGGCACGGCATGGAATGGCATGGAATGGCATGGAATGGCATGGAATGGCATGGAATGGCATGGAATGGCATGGAATGGCATGGAATGGCATGGAATGGCATGGAATGGCATGGAATGGCATGGAATGGCATGGAATGGCATGGAATGGCATGGAATGGCATGGAATAGCATGGAATGGCATGGAATGGCATGGAATGGCATGGAATGGCATGGAATGGCATGGAATGGCATGGAATGGCATGGAATGGCATGGAATGGCATGGAATGGCATGGAATGGCATGGAATGGCATGGAATGGCATGGAATGGCATCGAATGGCATGGCACGGCATGGCACCGGCATGGCACGGCATGGCACGGCATGGCACCGGCATGGCACCGGCATGGCACGGCATGGCACCGGCATGGCACGGCATGGCACCGGCATGGCACGGCATGGCACCGGCATGGCACGGCATGGCACCGGCATGGCACGGCATGGCACCGGCATGGCACCGGCATGGCACCGGCATGGCACGGCATGGCACCGGCATGGCACGGCATGGCACCGGCATGGCACGGCATGGCACCGGCATGGCACGGCATGGCACCGGCATGGCACGGCATGGCACCGGCATGGCACGGCATGGCACCGGCATGGCAAGGCATGGCACCGGCATGGCACGGCATGGCACCGGCATGGCACGGCATGGCACCGGCATGGCACGGCATTGAATGGCATGGAATGGCATGGAATGGCATGGAATGGCATGGAATGGCATGGAATGGCATGGAATGGCATGGAATGGCATGGAATGGCATGGAATGGCATGGAATGGCATGGAATGGCATGGAATGGCATGGAATGGCATGGAATGGCATGGAATGGCATGGAATGGCATGGAATGGCATGGAATGGCATGGAATGACATGGAATGGCATGGAATGACATGGAATGACATGGAATGACATGGAATGGCATGGAATGGCATGGCACCGCATGGCACGGCATGGCACGGCATGGCACGGCATGGCACGGCATGGGACGGCATGGCACCGGCATGGCACGGCATGGGACGGCATGGCACCGGCATGGCACGGCATGGCACGGCATGGCACGGCATGGCACCGGCATGGCACGGCATGGCACCGGCATGGCACGGCATGGCACCGGCATGGCACGGCATGGCACCGGCATGGCACGGCATGGCACGGCATGGAATGGCATTGAATGGCATGGAATGGCATGGAATGGCATGGAATGGCATGGAATGGCATGGAATGGCATGGAATGGCATGGAATGGCATGGAATGGCATGGAATGGCATGGAATGGCATGGAATGGCATGGAATGGCATGGAATGGCATGGAATGGCATGGAATGGCATGGAATGGCATGGAATGGCATGGAATGACATGGAATGGCATGGAATGGCATGGAATGGCATGGAATGGCATGGAATGGCATGGAATGGCATGGCACGGCATGGCACGGCATGGCACCGGCATGGCACGGCATGGCACCGGCATGGCACGGCATGGCACCGGCATGGCACGGCATGGCACCGGCATGGCACGGCATGGCACCGGCATGGCACGGCATGGCACCGGCATGGCACGGCATCGCACCGGCATGGCACGGCATGGCACCGGCATGGCACGGCATGGCACCGGCATGGCACCGGCATGGAATGGCATTGAATGGCATGGAATGGCATGGAATGGCATGGAATGGCATGGAATGGCATGGAATGGCATGGAATGGCATGGAATGGCATGGAATGGCATGGAATGGCATGGAATGGCATGGAATGGCATGGAATGGCATGGAATGGCATGGAATGGCATGGAATGGCATGGAATGGCATGGAATGGCATGGAATGGCATGGAATGACATGGAATGGCATGGAATGGCATGGAATGGCATGGAATGGCATGGCACCGGCATGGCACGGCATGGCACCGGCATGGCACGGCATGGCACCGGCATGGCACGGCATGGCACGGCATGGCACGGCATGGCACGGCATGGAATGGCATGGAATGGCATGGAATGGCATGGAATGGCATGGAATGGCATGGAATGGCATGGAATGGCATGGAATGGCATGGAATGGCATGGAATGGCATGGAATGGCATGGAATGGCATGGAATGGCATGGAATGGCATGGAATGGCATGGAATGGCATGGAATGGCATGGAATGGCATGGAATGGCATGGAATGGCATGGAATGGCATGGAATGGCATGGAATGGCATGGAATGGCATGGAATGGCATGGAATGGCATGGAATGGCATGGAATGGCATGGAATGGCATGGAATGGCATGGAATGGCATGGAATGGCATGGAATGGCATGGAATGGCATGGAATGGCATGGAATGGCATGGAATGGCATGGAATGGCATGGAATGGCATGGAATGGCATGGAATGGCATGGAATGGCATGGAATGGCATGGAATGGCATGGAATGGCATGGAATGGCATGGAATGGCATGGAATGGCATGGAATGGCATGGAATGGCATGGAATGGCATGGAATGGCATGGAATGGCATGGAATGGCATTCAATGGCATGGAATGGCATGGAATGGCATGGAATGGCATGGAATGGCATGGAATGGCATGGAATGGCATGGAATGGCATTCAATGGCATGGAATGGCATGGAATGGCATGGAATGGCATGGAATGGCATGGAATGGCATGGAATTGCATGGAATGGCATGGAATGGCATGGAATGGCATGGAATGGCATGGAATGGCATGGAATGGCATGGAATGGCATGGAATGGCATGGAATGGCATGGAATGGCATGGAATGGCATGGAATGGCATGGAATGGCATGGAATGGCATGGAATGGCATGGAATGGCATGGAATGGCATGGAATGGCATGGAATGGCATGGCACCGCATGGCACGGCATGGCACCGGCGTGGCACGGCATGGCACCGGCATGGCACCGCATGGCACCGGCATGGCACGGCATGGCACGGCACGGCACCGGCATGGCACGGCATGGCACCGGCATGGCACGGCATGGCACGGCATGGCACGGCACGGCCCCGGCATGGCACGGCATGGCACCGGCATGGCACCGGCATGGCACGGCATGGCACCGGCATGGCACGGCATGGCACCGGCATGGCACGGCATGGCACCGGCATGGCACCGGCATGGCACGGCATGGCACCGGCATGGCACGGCATGGCACGGCATGGCACGGCATGGCACGGCATGGCACGGCATGGCACGGCATGGCACGGCATTGAATGGCATGGAATGGCATGGAATGGCATGGAATGGCATGGAATGGCATGGAATGGCATGGAATGGCATGGAATGGCATGGAATGGCATGGAATGGCATGGAATGGCATGGCACCGCATGGCACGGCATGGCACGGCATGGCACGGCATGGCACCGGCATGGCACGGCATGGCACCGGCATGGCACGGCATGGCACCGGCATGGCACGGCATGGCACCGGCATGGCACGGCATGGCACCGGCATGGCACGGCATGGCACCGGCATGGCACGGCATGGCACCGGCATGGCACGGCATGGCACCGGCATGGCACGGCATGGCACCGGCATGGCACGGCATGGCACCGGCATGGCACGCCATGGCACGGCATGGCACGGCATTGAATGGCATGGAATGGCATGGAATGGCATGGAATGGCATGGAATGGCATGGAATGGCATGGAATGGCATGGAATGGCATGGAATGGCATGGAATGGCATGGAATGGCATGGAATGGCATGGAATGGCATGGAATGGCATGGAATGGCATGGAATGGCATGGAATGGCATGGAATGGCATGGAATGGCATGGAATGGCATGGAATGGCATGGAATGGCATGGAATGGCATGGAATGGCATGGAATGGCATGGAATGGCATGGAATGGCATGGAATGGCATGGAATGGCATGGAATGGCATGGAATGGCATGGAATGGCATGGAATGGCATGGAATGGCATGGAATGGCATCGAATGGCATGGCACGGCATGGCACCGGCATGGCACGGCATGGCACGGCATGGCACCGGCATGGCACCGGCATGGCACGGCATGGCACCGGCATGGCACGGCATGGCACCGGCATGGCACCGGCATGGCACCGGCATGGCACGGCATGGCACCGGCATGGCACCGGCATGGCACCGGCATGGCACCGGCATGGCACCGGCATGGCACGGCATGGCACGGCATGGCACCGGCATGGAATGGCATGGACTGGCATGGACTGGCATGGAATGGCATGGAATGGCATGGCACGGCATGGCACGGCATGGCACGGCATGGCACCGGCATGGCACGGCATGGCACCGGCATGGCACGGCATGGCACCGGCATGGCACGGCATGGCACCGGCATGGCACCGGCATGGCACGGCATGGCACGGCATGGCACGGCATTGAATGGCATGGCACGGCATTGAATGGCATGGAATGGCATGGAATGGCATGGCACCGCATGGCACGGCATGGCACGGCACGGAATGGCACGGCATGGCACGGCATGGAATGGCATGGACTGGCATGGACTGGCATGGACTGGCATGGAATGGCATGGAATGGCATGGCACGGCATGGCACGGCATGGCACGGCATGGCACCGGCATGGCACCGGCATGGCACGGCATGGCACCGGCATGGCACGGCATGGCACCGGCATGGCACGGCATGGCACCGGCATGGCACGGCATGGCACCGGCATGGCACGGCATGGCACCGGCATGGCACGGCATGGCACCGGCATGGCACGGCATGGCACGGCATGGCACGGCATGGCACCGGCATGGCACGGCATGGCACCGGCATGGCACGGCATGGCACCGGCATGGCACGGCATGGCACCGGCATGGCACGGCATCGCACCGGCATGGCACGGCATCGCACCGGCATGGCACGGCATGGCACCGGCATGGCACCGGCATGGCACGGCATTGAATGGCATGGAATGGCATTGAATGGCATGGAATGGCATGGAATGGCATGGAATGGCATGGAATGGCATGGAATGGCATGGAATGGCATGGAATGGCATGGAATGGCATGGAATGGCATGGAATGGCATGGAATGGCATGGAATGGCATGGAATGGCATGGAATGGCATGGAATGGCATGGAATGGCATGGAATGGCATGGAATGGCATGGAATGGCATGGAATGGCATGGAATGGCATGGAATGGCATGGAATGGCATGGAATGGCATGGAATGGCATGGAATGGCATGGAATGGCATGGAATGGCATGGAATGGCATGGCACGGCATGGCACCGGCATGGCACCGGCATGGCACCGGCATGGCACGGCATGGCACCGGCATGGCACCGGCATGGCACGGCATGGCACCGGCATGGCACGGCATGGCACCGGCATGGCACCGGCATGGCACGGCATGGCACCGGCATGGCACGGCATGGAATGGCATGGAATGGCATGGCACGGCATGGCACGGCATGGAATGGCATGGAATGGCATGGAATGGCATGGAATGGCATGGAATGGCATGGAATGGCATGGAATGGCATGGAATGGCATGGAATGGCATGGAATGGCATGGAATGGCATGGAATGGCATGGAATGGCATGGAATGGCATGGAATGGCATGGAATGGCATGGAATGGCATGGAATGGCATGGAATGGCATGGAATGGCATGGAATGGCATGGAATGGCATGGAATGGCATGGAATGGCATGGAATGGCATGGAATGGCATGGAATGGCATGGAATGGCATGGAATGGCATGGAATGGCATGGAATGGCATGGAATGGCATGGAATGGCATGGAATGGCATGGAATGGCATGGAATGGCATGGAATGGCATGGAATGGCATGGAATGGCATGGAATGGCATGGAATGGCATGGAATGGCATGGAATGGCATGGAATGGCATGGAATGGCATGGAATGGCATGGAATGGCATGGAATGGCATGGAATGGCATGGAATGGCATGGAATGGCATGGAATGGCATGGAATGGCATGGAATGGCATGGAATGGCATGGAATGGCATGGAATGGCATGGAATGGCATGGAATGGCATGGAATGGCATGGAATGGCATGGAATGGCATGGAATGGCATGGAATGGCATGGAATGGCATGGAATGGCATGGAATGGCATGGAATGGCATGGAATGGCATGGAATGGCATGGAATGGCATGGAATGGCATGGAATGGCATGGAATGGCATGGAATGGCATGGAATGGCATGGAATGGCATGGAATGGCATGGAATGGCATGGAATGGCATGGAATGGCATGGAATGGCATGGAATGGCATGGAATGGCATGGAATGGCATGGAATGGCATGGAATGGCATGGAATGGCATGGAATGGCATGGAATGGCATGAAATGGCATGAAATGGCATGGAATGGCATGGAATGGCATGGAATGGCATGGAATGGCATGGAATGGCATGGCACCGCATGGCACGGCATGGCACCGGCATGGCACGGCATGGCACCGGCATGGCACGGCATGGCACCGGCATGGCACGGCATGGCACCGGCATGGCACGGCATGGCACCGGCATGGCACGGCATGGCACCGGCATGGCACGGCATGGCACCGGCATGGCACGGCATGGCACCGGCATGGCACCGGCATGGCACCGGCATGGCACCGGCATGGCACGGCATGGCACGGCATGGCACCGGCATGGCACCGGCATGGCACGGCATGGCACCGGCATGGCACCGGCATGGCACGGCATGGCAAGGCATGGCACGGCATGGCACGGCATGGAATGGCATGGAATGGCATGGAATGGCATGGAATGGCATGGAATGGCATGGAATGGCATGGAATGGCATGGAATGGCATGGAATGGCATGGAATGGCATGGAATGGCATGGAATGGCATGGAATGGCATGGAATGGCATGGAATGGCATGGAATGGCATGGAATGGCATGGAATGGCATGGAATGGCATGGAATGGCATGGAATGGCATGGAATGGCATGGAATGGCATGGAATGGCATGGAATGGCATGGAATGGCATGGAATGGCATGGAATGGCATGAAATGGCATGAAATGGCATGGAATGGCATGGAATGGCATGGAATGGCATGGAATGGCATGGCACCGCATGGCACGGCATGGCACGGCATGGCACCGGCATGGCACCGGCATGGCACCGGCATGGCACGGCATGGCACGGCATGGCACCGGCATGGCACCGGCATGGCACGGCATGGCACCGGCATGGCACCGGCATGGCACGGCATGGCAAGGCATGGCACGGCATGGCACGGCATGGAATGGCATGGAATGGCATGGAATGGCATGGAATGGCATGGAATGGCATGGAATGGCATGGAATGGCATGGAATGGCATGGAATGGCATGGAATGGCATGGAATGGCATGGAATGGCATGGAATGGCATGGAATGGCATGGAATGGCATGGAATGGCATGGAATGGCATGGAATGGCATGGAATGGCATGGAATGGCATGGAATGGCATGGAATGGCATGGAATGGCATGGAATGGCATGGAATGGCATGGAATGGCATGGAATGGCATGGAATGGCATGGAATGGCATGGAATGGCATGGAATGGCATGGAATGGCATGGAATGGCATGGAATGGCATGGAATGGCATGGAATGGCATGGAATGGCATGGAATGGCATGGAATGGCATGGAATGGCATGGAATGGCATGGAATGGCATGGAATGGCATGGAATGGCATGGAATGGCATGGAATGGCATGGAATGGCATGGAATGGCATGGAATGGCATGGAATGGCATGGAATGGCATGGAATGGCATGGAATGGCATGGAATGGCATGGAATGGCATGGAATGGCATGGAATGGCATGGAATGGCATGGAATGGCATGGAATGGCATGGAATGGCATGGAATGGCATGGAATGGCATGGAATGGCATGGAATGGCATGGAATGGCATGGAATGGCATGGAATGGCATGGAATGGCATGGAATGGCATGGAATGGCATGGAATGGCATGGAATGGCATGGAATGGCATGGAATGGCATGGAATGGCATGGAATGGCATGGAATGGCATGGAATGGCATGGAATGGCATGGAATGGCATGGAATGGCATGGAATGGCATGGAATGGCATGGAATGGCATGGAATGGCATGGAATGGCATGGAATGGCATGGAATGGCATGGAATGGCATGAAATGGCATGGAATGGCATGGAATGGCATGGAATGGCATGGAATGGCATGGAATGGCATGGAATGGCATGGCACCGCATGGCACGGCATGGCACCGGCATGGCACGGCATGGCACCGGCATGGCACGGCATGGCACCGGCATGGCACGGCATGGCACCGGCATGGCACGGCATGGCACCGGCATGGCACGGCATGGCACCGGCATGGCACGGCATGGCACCGGCATGGCACGGCATGGCACCGGCATGGCACCGGCATGGCACGGCATGGCACCGGCATGGCACCGGCATGGCACGGCATGGCACCGGCATGGCACGGCATGGCACCGGCATGGCACGGCATGGCACCGGCATGGCACGGCATGGCACCGGCATGGCACGGCATGGCACCGGCATGGCACGGCATCGCA